>JAJIZJ010000471.1:0-440067 GCA_022606455.1 Callitettix versicolor
ACCAGTACACCAGTACACCAGTACACCAGTACACCAGTACACCAGTACACCAGTACACCAGTACACCAGTACACCAGTACACCAGTACACCAGTACACCAGTACACAGTACCAGTACACCAGTACACCAGTACACCAGTACACCAGTACACCAGTACACCAGTACACCAGTACACCAGTACACCAGTACACCAGTACACCAGTACACCAGTACACCAGTACACCAGTACACCAGTACACCAGTACACCAGTACACCAGTACACCAGTACACCAGTACACTGGATTGGCTGCCCTATAAAGATATAATGGCACACGAAGTGTCGAATAACAAATTGGAATGCTATACATCCCATTCGCTAGGCTCATCAGTCTGTTATTTGTCACTAAGATGTCCAAGTCAAAATCTTGCATTGCGCTTCTGCGTCGGAGATATCGTATATCTTCTGAGATCCGGTCCTTCCATGCATAATTCACTTTTATGGTTACCAAAATGTCGTAGTAACTTCATTCAATGCTCGCTATTAGCTTCCTAGATTGGATTTTCATGGCTACCAACCTTGAAAGGAGACGATTAGGGCCTCTAACCGTTTATTTGTAGGGTGCAAATAAACTATAACAAAACAGACCCAGTTTTAACACGAAATTTTAATCTCTATATCGCCAAAGGAATAGAATGCGATCGAGCGTAGACAAAGATTAATACAATCAATTTTAGCTTGAAATACATGTGGTGTAGTTTCTGGCAAAAGTTATTGTGTCTAAGCCCTGTATATTTCTATTTGAAATCAACTGTGCATAGGACAAAATACAAATACTAAAGATAAACTTATTCAATTTCACTGACCATCTACTACTGCAAGTGTTTAATAAAGAAAATCAAAGAGTCTTTGTAGATGTATAACTCTGTCACGCAATACCAGCTTAAAATCCCAATACATAGAATAAGGTGCATACAAAGCGTAAGCAAGTTATTTTCAATCATTCTCCTCGAATTACAATACTGAATGGAAGCGAATACGATGTCGATCCCTATCCCAATACCGATCACCTGAAAAACTGCATAAAAGAACCAGATGTAAACTGGAATCCTTTCCCGAAAGAAGCCGGGAAGTACCCAGCCGCAACATAAGAAGAAAAAAGTCGAAAAAAAACTCTTTGTCTCCTTCTCACCCGAGAGCCTAAAATCGGTCTCCAGATTTTCGGCCACAGTTTCTTCTTTTTCCTCCACAATTTCTTCAGCCACTTTTTCCCCCATTTGTGATAAAATCAAAGGTACGCTGCGATAAAAGCTCAGGTGTTAAGTAAACGTACAAATAATCTGCCAAGCCTAGAGCCGTGAAAAAAAAGTTGTAGCTTCCGCAGGTCAAAGCACCTGATAATGGCGCTGCGATAACTGATTCTGATATATTTTCTCCCTATTTATTCTTATACTTTCTGTTTCCATCGTTCTCTTCTCAATATTTTTCCTTATACTTTCCGTTCCCTTTTCTTTCATTTCTCAGGTAATAGGCAGAATTCGCACTCTTATCGGTGGACTTGAGGGTTTATCGAGCTTGAGGTAGATCTACTGCTGTAATGGACAGTCACATTGGTACATATTTGGTTTCTGATCGCCGATCGTGCAAGAGCAAAAGGTTATTGCCCCATGTCAATTGTAAAGTGCATTAGTTGCCAAGCTATTTCTTAGTCTGTTTTTCAATCCGCTGTTTTTATTAAGTCTGGCTAAAGAACTTTGACAACTTGTTATTGTAGTAAAGATGGATAGTAATGATCTAGAAGGATGAACCGTAAAAAAGCTCCAGTTCATAACTCTACTTATATAAGTTCCATCCTAGCATACCAAAAATCTGGCTATCGATCCAAGATTTCTATGCTAGAAGACGAGAGAGCGAACGATTAGCTTGTGGATCGATGAATAACGCAGCATAACTTCATGAGAACGCGCCACAAATTAAACTTCGACCTATGGCGAAATAATCACGTACAGTTGGATTCTTGCCCCGCCCGAAGTCAAGGAAAGCGGCAACCAACAACCAAAGGTTCCAAAGAACAAAACAGTAGTTCAATACATGAAGAACTTTGCTCGCTGGTGTTCCCATTCGATTCCTTCGTTCTCGTGAAACCCTTAGGGGAAAAAACCGGATTAAAAAAAGCACCATACGCATGAAGATAATCATGAACCAGATATAATCTGGAACTTCAAAATCAAATGCGAAGAAATCAGTGGAAACGTACGGGCATCCATAAAGGAAGAGATAGCTCACACCTCGCGTTATGTTTCCTAGCCATCTAACATGAGTTTCGGCTTCAGTTTCGGGCAAAGTTGTTCTAGTTGCATTTCTCATTGTGTCAAGAAGGACTTAAGTGTACGAAAGCTGGAACTCAAAACTCGCATGGTGTTTCTTCTCCATCTATCAAAAGTTTCGGCACGAGTTTCGGGCATTTCGGGCATAGTTGCTGTAGTTGTATCTGTGTCAAGAGCTGGAGTATTTGCAGCCATGTGTCGCAACATGGACTGCATACGGTAGCTAAGCTAACTAGGTCCCCATGCGGAGTGGCTATCCATTCAATTCACCCGAATATCAAAAGCAGAATACTTGAAATATTTTGTCTCGAGATCTTTTCATTGATCTCACTTGCTTCAAGTATTCAAGAGCTATTAGGTGATCTATCAGTTATTAGCGTAATAGTGGTTCTTTTGATGTTACATGTAAATTTAGCTCAGTAAAAGCCTTCGTATGCATACAGCCTCGTATCGTGAGGCTTGCAGAGCCGTGCGGTTGATTTTGCAACAAGTAGGAAAGCTGTGTGGTGGTCAACTTTGCCAAACTTTGAAAATTTTTGGTATATCTATAGACATTAGCATGTGGTGGTGACCTCTGAGTACATTCGAGCAGCTTGAGAAACCTAAAATACACTTCTCGTCCCAAAGGGTCCCTGATATGCTTCTGCATTTATGCATCTTGGGGCCTACTACATAAAAATACTGAAGACAAACTTATTCAATTTCACTCACCAGCTACTACTATAAGAAACGAACAAACTGAATCAAAGAATCTTTATAGATGTAAAGCTCTGTCACGCAATAAAAGCTGAAAACCCCAATACATGGAGTAAGGTGCATACAAAGCTTAAACAAGTTAATTCCAATCATTGACCTTGAATTACAATATCGAATGGAAGAGATTACGATGTCGATCCATATCCCAATACCGGTCACCCGAAAAGCTGCATATAAGAACCAGATGTAACCCGGAATCTTTGCATCAACATTTAACTCCCGAAAGATGAAGGGAAGAACCCAGCCGCAAAATAAGAGGTAAAGAGTCAAAAAAAACACCTCGTCTGCTTCTTTTCCGAGAGCTTATAATCGATTTCCAGATATTCGGCCATAGCATCTTCAGTCAAATTTTCCTCCACAATTCCTTCAGTCGTATTTTCATCCACAATTTCTTCAGCCACTTTTTCCCCCATTGTGATCTAAATCAAAGGTAAACTGCGAAGCTCAGTATATACTTAAATAATCTGCCAAGCCAAGAGTCGTGAAAGGGTTGTAGCTTCCGCAGGTCAAAGCACCTGAAAATGACGCTACGATAACTGATTCTGCTTTCCTCCCTTTTTATCCCTTATACTTTCCGTTTCCATCATTCTTCTCAATAATTTCCTTCTGCTTTTCTTATCGGTACACCAGTACACCAGTACTATAAAATGGCTGCAAATTCGCGAGGCATTCTCTTATCAATACAGGTCCAATTCATTTGAATGCCCAGTGGGTTCCGGTCAATTACCAGCTCTTCAAGTCGTTTAGCTGCATTATCACAAGGTTTTAGATTGGAATTTCAGTAAAGGGCACATAGAGTACCATTATAATGACTTCAAAAGGTTGATTTCATTATGTCAAGTACATGAAATAATTTCTGAGAACAATATACTGAAGAAGAAAACGAGAAACGATCGATCCACAAGTTAGTGAGAGCAATTAGCTTGGATCGATAATTACAACTTGCATAACGCAGCACTATTTCACTATGTGAAACGAATAAAGTGAAACGAAGAATCTTTGTAGATGTATAGCTCTGTCACGCAATAAAAGCTGAAAACCCCAATACATGGAATAAGGTACAAGCAATGCACAATCAAGTACGCTTCAATCGTTGTCCTTGAATTACAATATCGAATGGAAGAAATTACGATGTTGATCCATATCAACACCTGAAAAACTGCATAAAAGAACCAGATGTCGTATCACCTTCCTATTTGGGAACTTGCCTACTTATGCGAAGTTCAACTTGATTGTTCATAATGAAAAGAGTACGTCGAGGAACCAAACGCGGAGGATGCTTCGCTTGCAAGCAACGAAAGTAGGTATGGTGTCATGTCTAAGAATGTGGATTCTAACCTAACAGTAAACAATGTGACTATAATACGAAAAAAAATTCTTGTTCCTTTTGTTTGCGAGTTAACATTCCATGCAAAAAACCTGGCCTCAGTGTGATTGCATACAATGGAAAGAAGGAGACATCCTTTCCAATGAAGTTCAGCCCCCTAAATAATCAGCAAAGAATAAATTTTGAGCTTTGCAATGAAATCATTACCGATTATTTATCTTCAGCCAATCGATGTGATTTAACTTCATTTACCATAATAACCCCGGGCATCGAAAGTATCTATGAAAGAAGTTTAACATTCTCTGAATTGGTTTTGTATGAAAAAACTAGAGAAATTCCTCTTGTTGATGATAAAACATCTATCGAAAAATCTACCAAAACCACATTTGGCATTAGTAGTGCAAACGAACTACCTTATAGGATAGCAACTTCTAACAAGAGGATTTACCTGGAACCTAGAATTGATTTTGTGTCTGACAAAGTACCTGCGGATAATCTGAATCACGAATTGAATGATATTGGCAATTTTATCAATGAATTATTCATACAAATGCCAGCTTTAAAACTGCAAAAATTACATGTCCCCAATTACATTTCTTTACAACTTGCAAGTACATTATTCAACAACTATTGTTTGAGATTTCCTCAGGAAACTTGCAAACTATTCTATGCAACTTGTGATGAGAATTCAATTGCATATCGTGATTTTACCAAACTATCTTTGAAGGTTTATATTTCGCTTGCATTCAGCAATATTACAGTATTCAAGGCACTCCTTTTTTGGTCAGCCTTCCAGCTGAAGGAAGTTGAAGTATCACTTCTATCGAAGCTTAAGAACGACATTATTCAAGACATGAACAAAAGATTGATTTACAAATCTTCTGCCTGTTGTGATCATATGATTGCAATAGTGTGTATTTTGTTTGAAGTGGAAAATTTGAAACACCAAGTGGACTCCAAATTTTGGTTGAAGCTTACCGGCTTGGCCATTAAAATACTTTCAATGAGAGGGGGCGTCGATCAACTAAGTAAAACCGAATATGGGTTTTTCTTTGCAAGATTATTTGGAACATATTTCTTTACTAGATTCGGGTTTAATCTCTTGAATCATGAAATGCAAAGGTTTAACATACAAGACATGCAATCGATATACATGTCACCTGCCGCTTCGAATCCAAATTCATATTATAAGTGTATGAAGGGCATTTGTTCTGTTGTTGGTGAGTCATTCCATCTTTACAACTTGAAGAAGGTTGCCATAAATGCAAATGATCTTAATGAGCTGTTAGGATACAACCATTACCAGAACATTGAAACTGTGATCAAGGATGCAAAATTTCTATTAAAACAATTGAGTTCAATAGATGTTCCAGATGACGATTCTGAGATAATGACAATCGATTCTCATGTAATGAGACGTATTGCAGAGTTCTCAAAAGAGGCAACAGTTCTATTGATTTATCAGTTGATATACAATAATTCATCCAAAACAACCACAACTTTGCTCCAAGTTATGAAGATGATACCTTTACTTCGAGATTTGTTTGAATTGTATCATTCGAATGAAAACTCTACGCAAGTACTTTTAGTACTTCCTATTTTTGTTCTTGGTTGTAACCTTTTTAAAGATTCTTACCGGAGGTGGTTCATTGAAAATATTGAGCGGATTTACTTGAAAACAAAAACTGCTAAAATTTTGACTGTTAAAACATTGGTTGAAAAAGTATGGTCCTTGGACGATAATGGTAATAAACCAGTCCAATGGCCGGAAATAAGTGAACATGAGGGCTTATTATTGCCTTTTATATTTAATTAGTTCCCCTTCTTGTGTTGGCGGTATACTCTTTTTCGATTTCTTCGACCAAGGTTCCAACCATATAAGCTGCACCATATGAAAATGCGTAGCCTTTACCATTGAATCCATAAGCATGAAGAATGTACCTGTTCTTCGCAACCTGTTGTTTTTCCAATCTAAACCCTCCTATTCTAGCAGGTCTTATTCCAACAACATAACCGGCAATATCAGGTGCTTTTGAAATCACCTCAGGTGCGAGTTTATGAGCTCTTCTGATTTCGTCCTCAACAATTTCCATATCAATGTCAGCGTGAGTTTTATTGGGTTCATTCACACCTCCACAAACCACTACCCCAGAGAGTGGCCGAGGTATTACATATGTATACTCTTCACCGCTGCGACTAAACCCTTTGTCGGTTTTCGTCCGCACAAGCACATTTTGTCCTCGATTAGGATAGCAATTATCATCTTCCAACCCTTTAATTGTCATAGGTCCAATTCCAGATGCGTTAACAAAAACGACACTATCTTCGAAATCTTGGTAGAGCTCATCCATGGATTCAATTGATTTGCGAATAAAGTGTCCGCCAAGTTTTTCAATCTCTTGTTTTATGAATGCAAGATAACGACCAGGCTCGATTGCTAATGTTTCATACTCACAACCATATTCAAAGTCAGTTTCATATTTTGATTTTTCCATATCTCTGAACTTTGGATTTACTCCTTTAAACCATAGGTCCAGATCCTTGGGTTCTTTCTCAAAATATTCATCTAATTTGAACACACACGCCACATTCAGGACTATTGATATTGTCACTCTTGAACCGGCGGTATGATACTGCCTCTAAATAACGATGGAGATCGTTAGGTAAGTCTGGTGCTCCATGCCACAATGCACCAGCCCAGTTTGACGCATACCATATATCTTCGTCGCCAGGAAGATGTTTGGCAACAATCATGACTTGAAATCCGTGCTGCAATAAGGTCCTTGCGGTGGCACAACCAATAATTCCAGCACCTAAAACAACAATTTTTCTTTCCTGAAATGGACTGCTACCTAATGACATTCTTATTCCTCAAGGTGCCGCGGCCATGTTATATACACTGCGCGCTTCCTAATTCGGAAGGTGATACGACGCCCAGCATATGGAATACGGCTCGAAAGATACGGTTTATCAGAATTACTATGTGAGTGGCGGTAACTATCTTTTGGAAATCAATATGCCGAAGTCGATAGATTATAGATCCTGCTGTTTATTGACAATTTCTCTTTCCAGAGTGTACTGTACAAGACTGAACAGGTGAATATATGAAGAAGCTACAAGAAAGTAGGACTAAGAAGACACTTTTTTCTTAATTGAATCAACCTAAGGTTTTACTGAACCAGAAAGTAGGACTAAGAAAGACACTCTTTGCTCAATTGAATCAACCTAAGGTTTTACTGAAAAGAACGTATGGCTCATTATTATCTCGCCTTCAGTTGCCTCGGTGAGTTCCTGAAGGTACAGACTCAGAAGGAGAAGGCGACCGGGCCGGCTCCAGGGATTTCGGGCGATAATTGCCATTGTTTCAACTAGATCTCTGCTCCACCGAATTTCGCAGCCAATTGGATTTGGCTGCAGATAACGCATTGATAAGGGTACATGCAGTACTCAGATCTGAGCCGACGCTCAATTGCAAGGCCGAGTCATGAGGGAAAAACTATAAAATGGTACCACTCCATTAAATGCTCTAATGAGTTTTGAAGAGGAAAAAAAAAACCAGCAAGTAGAGGTGGACATAGAGGAGATACATTCTCAACCACAGGCTTTGGTTGTGCAAAATAAAGACGGCGAAGAAATTAAGCGGGCTCAAATTGTTGATCAACCAGTCACTACAAAATGGGAAGTTTTCATGTATGCCCTCTACTACTTTGGAAATAATTCTTCTGGTCCCTCTGCCTTCACGCCTACGCAATATCAGAACTTGTTGAGTCAATCTGGTTGGATAAAAGGAAACCGGAAAGTTTCATGTTCGGATGATCCCAACGGACTGTGTGTGGTTTCGTTTGCCGGTACGACCAAGTCAGTGAATTCGGTGGTATTACTTAACCTGGGCATTGGTTTTGCATTGCAATCGGTGGTTTTCTTGTTTCTTGGAGGTTTGTCTGATTATGGCCAATATGGTTCTTGGGTACTTATAGGCCTTTCGTTGTTGAGTTGGGGAGTTCAATTGGGCTTCTTGGGTGTGCATGATGGAACCAAGCACGAAGCAGCTTTTGCTTTGAGTGTGCTTGCCTCGTTAGGGTACCATGGATGTCAATCTTTTTGGACGGCCATGTTTCCACGTTTGGCAAGAAATTTGCCAAAGACAAGAGAAGCGGAAGAAAAAATGCTTAACGGTGAAATCCTGGAATCTGAGTATCACAGTGTTGACTCATACTATCGTAACAAAATCTCAAATTACAGTTTTGCATTTTCCATGGTTGGTTTCGTGCTCGTATGTGCCATTTCAATTGGCATTTTGAAGGGTATGGATTCTACCGCCAGTGATGCGAACAACAATTGGTCTATGTCCATCTGTATTATGACTGCAACAGTGTGGTGGATCGTATTTGGTACTCCCTGGTTCTTTACCGAAAAGAAAAGAGTCAATGAAAAATTACCCAAGGGTGTGAGCTACTGGACCTTACCCTTTAGACAATTGGTATATGCGTTCAAGAGTTTTGTCAAGTTGAGGCAAACTGCTTTATACTTGTTCTCCTACTGGTTGTTGGGTGATGGCTTGAACACCTCTATAAGGCTTCAATCGACTATTCAGAACGAAGTGATATCTTACGATATGGTCACTTCGATGTACATGAACTTTCTTAACGGTGGCACCAGCATAGTGGGTGTGTTATTGTTCTGGTGGCTCCAGAAAACCTTCAAAATTTCTACGAGAAACATGTACATTTTGTGCTCTGTTTTCATTACGTTGTTTCCACTTTACGGATTGATTGGAACCTGGACAAACAAAATTGGTTTCCATAACGTTTGGGAAAATTGGTTCTACAACGCCTACTATGGCTTGCTTATTAATCCGTATTATGTATATTCATCAACAATGATGAGTGAAGTTTGTCCAAGAGGAAGGGAATTTGTGTTTTTCGCCATTTTCAGCACTATTAACAAAACCTCAAGTTTAATTGGACCTTTTGTTTCCTCCGCCATTATTGAAGACACGGGAAACAATAATACTGGGTTCTCATTCCTTGTGGCTATATGTGTCTTGTCGTTGGTGTCCTCATGTTTCTTGGATCAAGACAAGGCGAGAGTTCAGTCTGAGGAGTTTTTACTCGAAGAACAAAGACGGATAGCGAATGGTGAGTCGCTCATATTCTAATAGAACTGTTTAGATTGATTTATGGCCAGTCGCTACTAGTTTTCAAAAAATTAATTTTCGTACAGACAAGTCCAAAGTGCACAGTCCATCAACTCATAGTACATTGAGGTCGAGCAAATCCGACTTTTGCTGGTTAGTCTACTGCTCCTTCGGTTTTTTTCTCGTCGACTTTTGTAATTTTACGAATGGCTGCAAAATTTGAAAATTTCATGATTGTTTATTCTAGTGTGGTGTAGGGCACTCCTTCACCGTCACAAGGCCCTTGGATTTCATCTAAATAACGCAAAGGAGGTTATATATCAATGTTAAATTGGGACAAGAAAAATTATTCTTTTTCACAGTTCTGACCATGGACCTGCCATATCGGGAGCTTACCACAAAACCTGTAAATACTGAATTTAAAGTGTCCGCTCATACTAGATGAGACTATATTCTAAGCCTCTAATGGCTTAAAAGTTTCCTGCCTTATTCACTTCGTAAGGAGTTATCCTAAAACTGTAATTTTCCATAAAAAGTGTGAGTTTAACAATAGAGTTTTGTAATGTTGCAGAACTCCGACGGTAAGATGTTAAGTGGATTTGTATAGGACGATTAAGTCTAAAGGCTAATGGACGACTCGAGCTTTCACTAAATTCTTATTCGGTCTAAAGTGTCAGTTGCTTTTTGTCCATCTGGATTAAACATTTTATTAATAGATTGACCAGTTGAATAAATTGTGTCAAAACTTCAACGCATCACCTGTGTATTGGGACCCATCATAATGTGTCAAAGGCCGCACCAGAATGGCTGCAAATTTGATTCGTAAATTGACAGGACAGGTATATTCAATCCTGATAAAGGTGGTGCCAGTTACTATTAGGTAGTTCACGACTCGTTTCAAAAATGACTTGTTTTTAGTTCTACTCAAGTTCCAAACTTTGGCAATGTTAAGCAAAATCGACCTTAATCGGTGATTAAGTCCTGATGGATTCCTGGCATAATGAAGGGGAATTCTAGCCGTTCTTTTGGTCTGAAAATTCATGGCAAGCGTGTGTAAATGTTTGAATCTGGATACCTGTGAAGTCCTTCGATTTCCTTTTCTCCACGATATTCTAAAATCTGAAAGTCAATTGGCATATTCGAAAGATCAATCTTTTCAACCTCAGGACCTAGATGTAGTTGTTCGAGTTTCTCAGCTCTGACCATATCAAACGAGAACTCTGTAAGTCCAATATCTTCGAGATCAAGGACTCTTAGCTCCAGATCCTTGTGTACCACAAAATTTAGCTCCCGATTCCATTCTCTTTCTAGATAGACACCGAGATAAAGTGTCTCAATATGAGACCTAACCTCGAATGAACTCAAATGGTTCTCTCTCAAGTCTAGAAATGTAACTGATTGCGGACTGGTGAAATCATCTATGTAACGCAAGCACAAGCATCGCATCTTTAGTGCCTTCAAACCTGGGGGGAGCTCAATCATCCCGTCGTTGATAATAGTGAGACTTTGAGGACCCCCAAAAGGACCCCCATCCCACATGTAGGACCTCTCTTCGTCAGTTGCATCATCCCAGTCTATGTCAGGTAATTCAGCATCGCTTAAATCCAACTCTTTCAATTTTGACCCTTTGGCAAATTTGACTCCACTCATTTTGAGTGGATATATTCCACGGATGTAGATTTCTTCTATTGATGGAGGGAACGTGTAGTCTTTAATATCTAAGGTTCCACTGATGGCCAAAACCCTCAAACTAGATGGCAATTCAGGCATACCGGAGAGCCTTAGGTCGGAGGTACTGATATAAAGTACCTGAAGACCATCTGGAAGTTTCGGAATTGACTTGAATTTAGTTTGAAACAAATCCATATGCTCAAGAGCGGGAGCTTCAATCTCAAGGTCCGTTAAAGGATTGAATTTTAAGCACAAGTATTCACAGCAAGGAAGAAAGGCTTTGAAAGATGAAAGGTCATTGTGAGCAAGTGAGAGTCGCTTCAATCGGGCTGGTTTTAGCCAGTCGTCTATCAGCTCGATTTCACAACAAATTAACTCAAGGTCGACTATTCCAGTTGGAAAGAAGTCTTCCAAGTCTTCAAATTGGGCCCACTGAACCGAAAGTTTGCGCAAGCTGAACGGTAAAAAAAAATTATAGCCGATGATACCTCGTGGCTTATGCAACGTAAGGTTGATCAAGTTGGGAGGTAATTTGCAATCGTTGATGTTACCTGATGGCTCCCATAATGTAAGGGAACTCAAATGGGAAAATTCAGTCAAATTTTTGAGGTTTCCACCATAAAAGGAGTATAATGAGCGTAGCAGGGTGGGAATCCTAGCCGAAATTGGACCTGGGAATCCAAGGCTTGTCATTTGGGGACCGACCATGGTGAGGACTTCATCCTCCTCCATTATCATACGATATTCATCATCGTCTGTTTCCCGTTGAAGGATATACGAAAAATGTTCCAAATCATCGTTCCAGACTACTCTGAATAGCGAGGAGAAATCAAAATGTAATTGTGTACTTTTTAGAGACAGCACTTTGAGAACTTTTAGCTTTGGATGGTTTTTATCCATTCTTATCTTGCAGTCTATCGCAAACAACTTTATCAAATTAATCGGTAATGTGCTGAAAGTCACCAGGTTGAGAATTACAGTCTTCAAGCTGGGGTGAGAGTGGTCAACTCTTATTTCGCAGCCTTCCCCATAAAAAGTTTCCAATTTCGGGAAATCATTCAAATCGATACGACACTTGAAGGGGAAGTTCAATGAAAGGCAAGTGATTCTGAGATTAATATCATGATCGGAAAAAATGGGATAGACTTGAAACGCTGGGTCTTTAAAGTCAACACGAATGCCTAGTTTTTGTCCATTGTAAACCAGATTTATTTCATCAAGATCTTTCTGCATGTCAAAAATGTTCCACCATCTACAATGAAACCAAAGAGGACATTTGAGTGACTTCTTTTCAAGGATCTTGTGTATTTGTGGAAACCGGTCAAAGTCAGTTTCATTGTAAACTCCAGTACCTTCAATACCTTGAATTCCTTCAATACCTTCAGTACCTTATATTGTTCCTATATCGATCCCCGAACTTGCTTCTGAATGCCATAAATTATTGCAATTCTCAGCTACAGCTCGGAGTATATTTTCAGGAATGTTCTCCAACAGTAATATTTTGACAAGATGTTTTGTGCTCAAGTACGAAAAGCACCGTGTGACTACTTCACATGGTAAGTCATTAAGATTCATTATTAGCTTTTAGGAGCTCCCACCTAATATAAAGTTTAGAGCGGCGCAGGGCAATATGAAACGCGGGACCCTGGCTTATATCACGTGACCACGGAGTTGGGGTACTTTTAGGCACAGCATGAAAACACACAAAAACACCTCTTTTCAGCATGTAAAGCCACTTTTGTGTACTTCCACTGTACCACTATACCGTAGTCTCACCCGTTTCTCTCCCTCATTCGTGTGAGAAGATAGTTTCTGGCTGCAAATCATATCACTTTTTCAACAGCGCATTTATGAACCACACACGCCTCGGCTGCAAGAAATGAACGGCTCGGCTCGTAAACATGCGCACGGCTCCAATTACTTCACAGCACTGATTGGATGATGTCGTTTTAGGTTTCCAGGCTTAAAGAATATTAACAATTCAATAAATTGTGCTTCTGTCAATTACATAAATTGCTTTCAAATACTTAAATTGTTATTAGCCGTAATCGTGAACGAGCCGCACCCAGCGAGATCGATGGTACTTGGAACAGAACAAAGCACCCAAAAGAAAGAATATCGAAGATCACGAAGGGATGTTATTGTTGCAGCGCAGTATTGATCGAGGAGTGTATGATGCAGCTACTGCGCAGGAGATTGCTGCAAAACGTCTCAGCCTTGTTTCGCCAACCATGGCAAAGATTACAACAAAAGCTTTAAATTACGCCCACAAAATTTGAGACTGCGATCAGGAAGTTTCTCAGGGGAAAAGTTAGCTTGGCATACTACCGGCTTAAATCTTCCGCGATCGTCGCTACGAGGAAGAAGGCAAGTATCTGGAACGGCTAGCTAAATTTCAACAAAAGCACCAAGAGGTCGTGGAACACTAGAGGCAGCATGTACAAAAAACCAAAATGAAATTCCAAAGAAGTTGCTTCACGCTCGAAAATTAGAATTGCTGAAGCGGTTAATGAGAAGGACAAATAGAGTTTAATTTCATACCCTTATCGGTGGCTTGGATTTGCAACCAGAAACAAATTGGAATAAAATGTGTCAATATAGACGTTTAGTTGTGAGTTTTGGTTCACCAATTTGTAGGATGTTATGCTCAAATAACGGATTACTATAATTAAGGAAACTAGTCTAATGAGCACTCTTATGGTACTTTGTGAGAAAAGTGTATAATTTTCTGAAATTGCAAAATTTCAAATTAATTGAAAGTATACTATTGATTCAGAAATTCTTGATTAACGAGAATACACGTTCAGAAACCTAGTTCAGCAGTACAAAGACAATCGCATTCCATCCTCGCTTTGAACAATGGGTAGTATTGTACCGATTGGGTCGTTTACACGAAATGTACCTGAATTGATGGATCCAATACTCACTATTCGTATTCGAAATCTCATATTGCGTATCCCAAAGTTTCATATAGTGAGTTCGGAATTAATCAGGCTCCATTGTTCTTGAATGACGTAATATGCACAATGGGTACAATGTTTCGACTATAAAGCTGCGAACTTTCCGTGAAAAATCTACCCCACAATTTCCCCCGCATTTTGAAAAATATGCTCTCAGCGAGCACCATAGGTAAACTTGCAACCCTTCCATTTCGACTTTTATGGGTGATAATTTTGTACTATTTGGGCTACCCTGCCTTCAGAAGATACCATAATGACTTGAAATCTTGCCTAAAATTGACAATCTTTAGAGATGCCTTGGCTTATAAATTTTCTGATTACAAGTATATACCCAGTTTTTCCAACGACTATATTATCAACAATTTAGTGCCATTTTTATACAGAGTCAAAACGAAACTGATTCCTGGATACGGCACCCGCCATGATAACAACTCTCTTTGGCTTGTCAAGCAACCTGAGAGGAAACCGTCCGATCCAATATTAATATATCTTCATGGTGGAGGTTACTTTTTGCAAACAACCCCAAGTCAGATTGTGTCAATGCTTGCTATATACAAGCTTCTTGACCCTGAGGCTCAGTCCAAATTGTCCATTTTGCATCTAGACTACAAGTTGACATCAAAAGGGTTCCCTGTTCCACATCAATTGAACCAGTTACATGAAACATATGAAGCTTTAGTAGAAGCTGGAAATACAAGTATTATCTTGTGTGGAGATTCAGCAGGAGGAAACTTGGCCATTGGGTACACCCAGTACTTGAAAAAAAGTGGGAGTAGTTTGGTTCAACCAACAGCATTAATTCTTATTAGTCCTTGGCTTGACATTAAACCTACTGATGACAATTGGCAGCCCACTCGTTCATATTACGAGAATGAAAAGCGAGATATGATCAGATTTGGTGCCTTTAAAGGCGATATGCTCAAGGAAGGTTTTGGAACCGTTGATCGTAGTGACCCAATATACTGTCCTGCTCAACATCCAATTGACAAAGCAGATTGGGACATCGACTGCTATAGAGATGCCAACCATAGTGTATTTATGGTTTGTGGAGAAGATGAGTCGCTCAGAGACGAAGCTCTAAAATGGGCAGAGGCAGTTTTAGATGTTCCTTTGTTCTCGTCTGTCCTTTATGGGAACTCAGAGGGAAAGTATGATCCGCAAATTCACCATTTCCATCGGGATGGAGATACTAACCATTGCCGAACCGATGTCTATGTTGAACCATGGGGTATACATGATGCTGTATTTGTTTTCGAAAACCCTGTCATGAGTAAAATCAAAGCAGCCGAGGCTAAAGGTCTTAAACTTGGATATGAAGACTTGGATGAAAAATACTTTGGTATCAAGCGAGCGGCAAAGTTCCTTAATGATGTGATTAGTTAGCCATCCATGTCGTTTGGTACTATCACTTTTGCACCAAAAGTTTGTTACAGAAATGCGACCTGCTTCGTCCGTAATGGTTGAGCGCTGATTCACGAAAATAATGTAGTATCTGAATATCTTCTTTCATATTCTTCAAATGAATTTGACATACATTAAAATCACACACATATGTGAGATAAAAGTTATCTACATCATTGGTTACAACTGCCTTCATATTCTTGTTTAAACTTTCTTTCTGTACTACAACATTTATCTTTTGCTTGTGCAGTTGTCACTCAGACAGTGGAACAAGGTGTTACTTATATCTTTAATATCCATTTTTTCCTCTGATCGATATACTTTGTCAATGTGCAGTCCGTTTAGCTGCAAAATCCTGACTTAGATTAGTCAAAGACCTTGTACCCTAAAAGGTAGTACCTTCCATTCTCGATACTGCTAGAATAACCACCCAATATACTTTTCGTAAAATCCATTCGGTTTGTTCGCCTTATTTTCCAAGAACTTTGCTTCTTCTTCATCAATCTGATCCTTATAGGAGAACAAATCCACCTGATCTGGCAGTCTAAGTTTGGTTCTGCTAATTAATCGATGACTCACATAAAGAAGAATAAAGATTGGAAGAGCAAGGTATCCAGATATGAACGTTTTGTAGTCGAAACGTTCAATGAATACAGTGAAATTTTTGATGAAGATGATGAGAATGCAAAAAGCTAATGCCACCCATGTTGAGTAAGGAGTAAGTGGGGCAGTATAAGCAAATTGTGAGCGGTCAACACCTTGAGCTTCACATGCCTTAACAAATCTTATGTGAGTGAAAAGAATCGAAGCCCAAATCAACAAACCGAAAAGTGAGACGTAACTGACAAAGTAATTGAAAACGGACCTGGAACTAGAAGATGCTGCCATGTAAGCGAGCAAGGTAATTGCCGAACAGATCATCAATGAAAAGTATGGCACACCAAAACGATTGGTATAGGTGAAAATCTTGGGAGCTTCTCCTCTGAGTGCTAAACCGTACAAGGTTCTAACGCAGACATACAAATCTGAGTTTGCTGATGAAAAGGTGAACAACAAAATTGCAGCATTTATGATATGAGGCAAGACATTAATCTTGGCATTAACAATAGCAATCACAAATGGTGATGCTGCAGCAGTTGTCTTGGACCCAACTTGCAATCTTGGATGGTTATATGGAACGCACAACCCGAGCAAGAAAACGGAAATGATGTAAAACACAAGTATTCTGAAAAAAGTCAATCTTATAGCTTTTGGGATATTCCGTCTAGGGTTTTGAGCTTCACCAACAGTGACCCCCACGAGTTCTGTGCCCAAAAATGCAAACACAGCCGACACCAATACAGAAACAAATGCGATGAATTTTCCCGTTCCACCTTCAATGTCATTATAATGGTTAAATGCTCCTGGATTGCCATAGTATCTAAATCCCAAACGGTCGTGAGTGGGCCCTCCACCAAGCATAATTACAAACAAGGTAAGAATAAGTCCCAAAATTACCATGATTTTGACGATACAAAGCCAGAACTCAACCTCACCAAAATACTTGACTCCAACGGCATTGATGGTCACCACCAACACAATATAGATAGTAATCCACACTGCTGGGGACACTTTCTGTGGGGATATCCAAAACTGCATTGCAAGAGCTCCAGAAACGTATTGGTTGGCGGTAGAAATGACATATTTGAGCAAGTAAGACCATCCCATTGTGAACCCCAAAGACCTGTCACAGTATCTATGGCCATACCCAGCCAAGCCGTCAGATAAAGGAATGTATGTAGCCATTTCTCCAAGAGCACACATCACCGTATAAACAATTAGACCAACTATAATGTAGGCAATCAAACATGATACTGGACCAGCAGTAGCTATGCCAGAACCAGTTCCAATTAAAAGTCCAGATCCAACTGCACCTCCAAGAGCAATCATAGAAATATGGCGGGCCTTCAAGTCCCTCTTTAGGTTGACAGTATGGCCCTGAATTGGCATACCATCTTCATATTGGCTAGCAAGAGATTGATGGTTCGAGCTCACTATGTGAATCACTGGTGACTCTTTGTTATAGTTTTCCATCTATATACTTGTAGAGATGTGAATTGAGTGTTTTTATACTTGTTTCATGTCCCCACCATGATATGGGTGGGGTTATCTGCTCGGTGGGGTCCGCCGAGGCTACGCTATCGAGACAAATTCAAAATGCGAAATCGATAACGAAACGAATACAGAGGTGCATACAAAGAATGGTCTGTAATTCTGGATAATTAAGGAAATGGCTTTCAATGAGATAAAGATTGACTTTATGATCATTAATTAGTCGTCACTAATTTCTAATTGACACTAGTTGTCACTAATTGTCACTACTTCTCACTAGTTGTCACTAACTGTCACAAATTGTTACTATTCCTAATTGTCACTAATTGACACTAACCATTACTAATTCTAATTTTCACTAATTGTCACTAACTGTCACTGTTTGTACTTGTTACCTGTCGCCTCGACCAACGTAGTCATGTGGTTCCTACACTCTTTGGCAAGGCACGAGATATCTTGTGGCCCCAAAAACCATTGGGCACCACGAACTGTGAGATACCTCACTGTTTCTGGGTGATTTTGCACACCACCAACTCCAACAATAATATTTTTGGCTTTACATGCTTTTATGACTTTCTCACAAGCTTTCGAAAAAATCTCATTATCGAACTGATTGGGAATTCCAAGTTCACTCGACAAGTCACTTGCTCCTATAAGAATGGCATCTACCCCGGGAACATCGGTGATAGCCTCAATGTTGTCAAGTGCCTCTTTGGTTTCCACCATTGGAATCACCATGGTGGTGGAATTGATCCAATTCACTGCTTCGGTATAAGGCACCGAAGTATAACAAAACTGCGGGAATGCCATATTGACAGACCTTTTACCCAAAGGAGCGAATTTAGTGGCAGCGACACATTTTTCAACCTCCAGTTTCGTTTTAATGTGGGGAAAGATAATGCCTTGTGCACCCCCATCGACCGCTTTCAAAGTCAAAGAGGAGTCGCAGCTGGGAACCCTCACCAAAGGGGTGAGTCCGTGGCCCAAGCTGCTCATACACAAGCTGACGATACTCTCAGACGTCAATGCCGAATGTTCTCCATCAATGAAAAGTGCATCGCATCCAGTGCCTTTTGCAATCGGCACTATTTCACTGCGGCACGCTTTGACCGTCAAAGAAATCACCACTTTTCCGCTGTGAATCAAGTCGAGGAATCTGTTTCTGATGAGCAATGACATTACTCCATCTTGCTAGCTGTTGAACTAGATTTATGGCATTGGTACTCGGCGCCGCTCCACCGACATCTCGCCCCGGTATGCAGGTTCTTGCGATTTGCAACCGTTATCAGTCCCACATTCGGAGCCACTGCTCCGAGATCCATACGGCGAAACTGCAAATTGCCGAACCGCCGAAAGTCCTCCTGGGGTTCTTAAGCAATCAATTCCACCATTAAATTTGCCATTAACCTACCATGGACCCTTTTGATGTCGGCTTTACAATGCCCGACGAGATGAATAGCCAGAAAATAAGGCTCGATAATGATACCCTGCCTTTGGTAGTGGATGTTTCTGCTGGGGTGTTGAGAAACGACGACGGTGAGCCTTACCGCTTCCAGTGTGTTCAGGAAAGTGAATTGATGATACAACAAAAATACCCACACCATGACTATAACTACACCACTGGAATACCTGAATTTGTCGAGTTTGCTCAAAACATCGCTTTCGGTTCCGCAGCCGATACTTTGCGAATTGCGAGTGTTCAGACAGTAGCAGGGACCAGTGCATGTCACCTTGCGTTTGAGTTTCTCAGTAAAGTGGTGAAAGTGCCTGGGTTCTACGTAGGAATGCCGGCATGGCCGAATTATGTGCCTCAAATTATTGCTGCTAGCGGCTGCAAACCCGAGGTTTTTCAGCACTACTCGGAGAAAACCAAGCAGGTTGATTTCGAAAGTGTGAAAAAGTCAATGCAAAATGCCACTTTTGGGTCGGTTTTCGTGTTGCAAACTGTATGTCACAATCCTACTGGTGCCGACTATTCTGTTGAACATTGGGACGCTATGATCCCAATCTTGAAAGCTAAAGGTCTTATTGTTGTGTTGGACTCGGCGTACCTTGGATTTGGTTCGGGAAATATCGACACCGATGCCTATCCAATCAGAAGATTTTATGAAGAAGGTTTGCAATTCATTGTGTGTCAGTCTTTTTCGAAAAATCTCGGCTTATATGGTGAGAGGGTGGGTGCGTTACATGTTGTTGCTACCACGGCCAAACTGGCGGCTGCTATTCGAGATAATCTTCGTTCCATCATCAGAAGAGAATATTCGTCGTCTCCCGCTTACGGTGCGAGAGTCGCCATGATAATTGGTAGCCTGAAGAGATTGTCAGAAAGTTGGAAGAGCGAACTTCAAGAGGTGACGAAACAACTCCGGCTGAAGAGAATGACCCTTTTCAAATTGCTCGAAGGCTACGGTTTGGGAGACCAATTTTCAAATTTATTGACCCAGCAAGGGCTCTTCTGGTATAGTGGTTTGACCGCATCTCAATGCCAAATTTTGGAGAAAAAGTACCATATATATCTTCCTGTGCTGGGCAGGGTCAATGTGGCTGGGTTGAACGCCTCGAATATTGACTACTTTGCCAAAAGTGTTCTGGAGGTTGCTGCAATTCAGTAGTTGTAGAGTTGGTTCATACTGCATATGTACTATCGTTAAAGTATGAAAAATCAATTGAGATCTCGAATTTACAATGCCATAGGTAAACAGTCATCTACTCCCCAGACTAGTTGCTTTGAGGGTTTGTATATAATTTGTATTGTTCATCCAGAATCCTCACAAAATCTTTTACACAACTTTTACAATTTCTGAGTTTTTACAGTTTCAAAGATGAGCACCAAAGCATGCCAACATTGTTACGCCAAAAAAATCAAATGTGTTCGTGTATCCGAAGATGAACCTTGCAAAAAATGTGCCAAGTTAAAGCTACGGTGTATCAATAGGGAGCACAAACGAATAGCTGTTGTTTCTGAAGACTTAATAGAACAACTTCGACTAGAAAATGAAACGTTGAAAGAAAAGGTTTCGGCATTGACAAGCGAAAACAAGATTCTTCGAAACCGTGAAGATTTTCAGAATGTCATTGGATCCAATACTCCACTTGAATTGTCTACTTCAAATGCCATGTCCGATTGCGTTCGAGCTACAACTTCTACTTTCAAGTTTTGCAAATTCATGTATGCCTATCTTGGAGGAAACGAAAGTGAATTTCCTCATACTGAAATGTTGCGAGAAAACTCGTGGACTTCTGAGAGCAGGTTTAGTCATCTTCCCCCAAAAGAACTTGCCATTTCTCTTCTTGAAACAGCCTATCATTTTCTTTGTAATGATTACCATTTGGCTGAGCTTTCGGATACTTTGAATATCTTAGAAAAGATCTATAAAGTTGGACCCGAACTGGTGGAAAGAATCGAGATGGCACGGCTTTTTCTTCTCCTATCACTTGGAAAGCTTTACACTACGCCTCTGAATGTGGAGGTGGGTAAACACCCGGGGTTCGAGTACTTTCGAGAAGGCATGCTGTTGATCGAAGACCAAAACTATGTCCCATCAACAGCCCAAATTGAAGTTTTACTTCTCGTTGCCCTTTTCTTCAACTCATTATCATTACTCAATTATTCATACCTATACCTAGGTATTTGCATTAGATCGGCCAAAATCTTGAGGCTCGATGAAAAAACCATAGACCACAAAAGCCTCCGTCTTCGATGTACAATCTATATGCTCGAGGTGTCACTATGCACCAGTTTAGGGTTTACGACTCTGATGCAGAGTCCACAAATACTCCTGGAAAATGTGGAACATATTCCAGACCCACAGGGTAACAGCTATTTCATAAGCAAAAGGTTTGCTTTAGCAAAGATTAATGAGCGAATAATTAACGAGATATACATTGATAACCGAACTCAAGTACAAATCATGTCTTCCATCAAGAGGGTCATCAGTGATTTGGATCATTTATACTCCGAAATCATGGTGGATACCAAGGCTATTTCGGGATATTCACAAAAAAGTTTCGAGCGGTCCACCATTTCATTACGGCTTCGCTTTAACGAATGTATGATGTTGGCAACACGACCGCTTATTTTTGCTGTTCTTACGCATGATGGATCGCACTTTCTGGATATCTCAACTTCTTCAAATCTGATGGCTTTGACATTGGCTGAATTCTGCATTCACGCAGCAATGAAAAATGTGCATATCATTCACAAGATTTTTCGAAACAGAGACCTTTCGTATTACGGCTACTACGACGTCAACTCACTCTTTGCTTCCGCGGTAACACTCTCTATTGCTTCATGCATCGACTACTTTTCCAATGTGGTTTCTCAAGACGACCAAATGGATATTGAGCATGTCTCAGAACTCACTATTACAATGATGCTGGCAATATCTTCAATGGGTAATCCCTCGGCCAAATTGTTTTTGAAAGCACTTGAAGAGTTGAGAAACAAGCTCAAAGGATGGAGTACCAATCATGTAAACACAAACCATGAGTTCCAATTTCATAACCTGACATACGATAAATTTGAGTGGATCATTGATGAGTATTCACCGTCACGATTTGATTTCAGCTTCTTTGAGAACGAGAATCAAGCTTGAGCAGCACTTTGTGATAACAAGACTCTTCTCGTAATTCACAAGTCAATTTACAAACAATATATTGAAAAAGTAACTATTTGCTCATTTGCAAGTTTTCAAAATTTTGTCAAATGTGACCAAACTTGAATACCCTTTTTAGAGAAAGGCATCAATTAGGTTGTAATTTGGCTTTAAAGCTTTTCTAAGCTACTGGGATGATACGAATCAAAGTACTTAATGCTAGATCAGCTCATTATGTACAGACGAGAGGCTGCAAATTTACTCAGGTTTCCAAAAGCTCAATCTAAGGTTTATTTATTGCAATGAGTATTTTATTTTTTGCGTAATGTTTCAATTTTGAACAGTCTATAAACCTGTTATCCTTCTCGCACACGTGAAGTAAAACACTTAGCCATAGCAGCCCATGACATATTTCCGGAGGGTTCTAGCTGTTCATCTCGATGTATGAAACTCATGGCGTCTGTAAATGTCTGTATTGGGATACCTGTGAAGTCCTTCTATTTTGCATTCCCCAGGATATTCTAAAATTTGAAACATTTTTAGTCAAACTCTGTACATTGTGTGCTCCAACCTTCTTCTTAATCGGCGTACTTTGATCTAGCCCGAAGCTTAGACCCTTTTGAATTGAACAATATTGGAATGGAAACCATAGCAGCAGCAATAAATCCCATGATACTACAGCCCCAGCCAACCGGAAATTTTCCGGGGCCCAAATTCAAAAACATTCTTCTACCAACTAAAGGCAAGGCACCTCCGATAAAAGATCTGAACAATGCATTACCAGCAAACACAGAAGCAACGAACCTCAAAAACGACATGGCAAGATAATTGAATAATGCTTGAAAGGTTATAAATGCACCAAGAGAAAAGATTGCTGATCCTATAATAGGAAATACCCAGTGTATGCTAGGTGAAGCCGTCCAACCAAAGATGAAGACCCCTATAGACATTGCCATAGCAGAAAAAATAGTCATGGGAATGAAAACCTCAGGACGAACATCTTCACCTCTTAGTACCTTGAGTGTAAAAATATGATAGGTTAAGGTAGTATAAATGATACTTCCAATCAAGCTACCAATTATAACACCCATGTAGGCCACACCAGTCAACACTAAACTGAAATTATGGATTTCCTGGAATACAATTGGGAAACATTCAAACCACAAATACATGATTGCATACACCAATGACAAATATATGTGGACCATAAATACCATTGGCTCGCGGATTGTGATTTCGATTGGTCTCCATAAAGTATCAATGATTTTTTCATTGAGAGTCATCTGGTGAGTGGTTAGTTCGCTGCGGCTAACAATATTTTCATTCCCAATTATCTTGCGTAACCGAACAGCCTTACGGTGTAATAAGGCATTCTCATTAGTCTCAGGAAAGAAGAAAAAAGACAATACCAAAGAAAACCCGTCAAGTATGCACAATATCCAAAATGTCCATCTCCAACTCGTTTTCACCACTAAAACTGAGCCAATCAATGGACCGAACGAAGGACCTGAAACCGCAGCAACTGACCATAGTCCAATTCCAATAGGTCCATACGCAACACTCAAGACATCACATACAGCAGCAGGTCCAATTGATAGACAGGGGGAAGCGAAAACTCCAGTTAGAAAACGTAGTATACATAGTCCTGCAAAATTGTGAGCCAACGCTAGTGAGAATTTGTAGGAGGACAGAAATAAGCAACGAAGAAATATACAATGGCATTCTTCCAACCTCTGCATTTTCAGAAATGGGGGAGAACATCATTGGACCAAATCCATATCCAAAGACAAATAAAGTCAATGGAAGTGTAGCTGCAACATGACCCACATTAAATGCTTCTTGAATTTCAGATATTCCCGGAACATAAATGGCTGATGCCAAATATACTGCAAGCGTTAAAAACGAAACTTGAAAGCAAAATAAACTTTGTTTGAAGGTTGACCAGTTTTTTGGATTTTCGCGATCATCGACCGTATCCCAAGTTATCTCTATGATCTCTTGTTTCTTGCTTATCTCAATATCCAGGTCCAATGAAAATAGACCAGAATATTCCTGAGACTTTTCTGAAACATATTCTCTCGTTTCATACGAATGCTTCAAGAGCTTTTTCTTGGATAATTTCCTCACGATGATACCAAACAATGTTTCCTGGAAAAAGTTGCTTCTCATATTCTTGGGAACTCTCCACTGCTCTGGGTACGAATTATGAGAAAGTCCACCATGTCAAGAATCTCCGCTTCTTATAACCCTGAATGGAGCAAATCTCGCAACATCTTGGCTCTTTGTATCGATATTATAATCATAGCAAAATGAGCTTTCTCCAGTGCGTCCTCGGAGTCCGCGGACATAAGCCGCACGAAACAATCTAACTGAGAATCTTGAATTATTCAGCCGTGAGATGGAGAATGGATAACGTGATGCTTATAAATGAACATATGGGTATGAATCTATTAAGTGCAATTGCTGTTTTAAAGCTCATATTTATCTTGCCGTCTGTCTCATAATAGGATTGAAGTACCCAGACATTGAGGATAACCGCAAGAAGTCTTTCGTATCAATATACAATACCTATATTTTGTTTCAGGAATCTACCTTATATCGCACGATCACCACAATTGGCTAAATATAAGACAAGCTGGTGCATTTGATGAAGATAGTGGTTGTTGCAATTATGAATGACTCTTAATACTTATCAACCAAATTTTGCATTTTTGAAAATTTGCAATTTTCATTGAAGATAGTTCTCGGACTAGTTGTATATTGTCACTAATATCCTTTTAGATGACAATCCCGGATCAGTGCCCAAATTTTGTATTAACGAAGAGTTTCTCCTTCTATGATTCCGCTGTGCTGCATGTTCTTCCCAATCGGGTAATTTTTTGCAACCATTATCCTCGTACTATCTATCCACGTCTGGTTCTACTTTTGTTGCATACTGGAGGTTTTATGGAACAGGCTCTACTACTCTAAAGAAATGCTTCTCCCAACACCAAGATATACCGATTTTATGGGATACTGTGGCGATGTGCATCGAGGCCAATACCTCAATAATGAAAACTCAATATGAGTATTTTCAATTCTGTTTCGATTTTTTAGCTCAATTGCAATGCTTTGTTTGTTCCACCAATATAGTTATGATCTTCGTGTCACGCAAAGCTTTTCAAGATATAGGAAGCATTGTGGAGAATAAATGGTTACTGTGGAATTATCAAGGTTGAACAAAACCAAGACTAACTTATGTTCCCTAGAAATACAATGTATAAAAAACTATATCAACAATTTTTTCTCTGGTCACTTGTGAAAAGCTGAATTCATATACTATAACGTAAATGTTTCTATTAAATTGACTTTGTCTATTTTCTTCCTCACCACACTTCAGTAAAACCACTTACCATGGCAGCTCCTATAAATAAGCGAGTCCTAGCAGTTCTTTTCGTGGCTTGAAAACTCAAGGCAAACTGCTGTAGATATATGATTCGGGCCCCGTTTTAGGTTGTATCAATGTACAGGATCCACTATCATAATGTTCAAGAATCTGAAAATTGGCTGGATTATTAAAAAGGTCAATCATTTTAAGCTCAGCACCTAGACGTAGTTGTGCGAGTTTTGGTGCTTTAACCATTTCAAACGAAAATTTTCTAAGACCAATTCCTGTAAGATCAAGAACTCTTAGCTCCAGATCCTCATGTACCGTAAAATTTGATCTTATTGGATTCTCATTGAGATAGAGTGTCTCAATATGAGACTTAACTTCAAATGATTCCAAATTGTTTTCTCTCAAGTCTAGAAATGTAACTGATTGCGGAATGGTGAAACCATCTATGTTTTCCAAGTTCATGCCTTGCAACTTTAGTGCCTTCAAGCCTGAGGGGAGCTCAATCATTCTGTCGTCGAGAGTAGTTAAATCATACTCTTCCATTCCGTCGTCAAAAGTAGTTAAATCATCCTCGTCCATTGTAGTTAAACAAGAATTGCTCATTATCAATTCTTTTAATCTTGACCCTTTGGCAAATTTGACTCCACTCATTTTTAAAAATTATTTCGCCGAGGTTGAGTTCTTGTATTGATGCAGGGAACGTGTAGTCTTCAATAACTACCTCTGTATAGTCCGCGAGGTCTAAAACCTTTAAACTAGGAGGCAAATCAGATATATGGGTGAGTCTTAGGTCGTAGCCACTGATAGTAAGTACTTGAAGACTATCTGGAAGTTTCGGTATTGACGCCAATAAAGTATCGCACAAACTGATATGCTTAATAACGGGAGCTTCGATCTCAAGTTCCGCTAAAGGATTGTCGTCCAAGCTCAAGTATTCACAGCAAGGAAGAAAGGCTCTAAAAGATCGAAAATTATTGTGGGCAAGTGAGAGTCGCTTCAATCGGACTGGTTCTAGCCAGCCGGTAGTCAGAGTGATATGACAATGTGTTAACTTGAGGTCAACTATTCGAGGCGGAAAACTCATTCCTTCCAAGTCTTGAAACTTAACACACGTAATCGAAAGTTTGAGCAACTTGGGCGGTAATTTCAAAGTGTCAATGATACCTGAATACGGAAAAATCGTGAGGGAAGTCATTTGAGTAAAAGCGGTCAAATCGTGAAGGATAATACCATTATAATACGGATCAGCTCTTACATTCTTGGAGTACAAAGAGCGTAGATTTGTAGGAAGTCCAGAAAACGATGAACCAGCGGATCCAAAATTTATCACTTTGGCGCCAAGCATGGAAATGGCTTCATTCACATTTATGACTTCATCCGCTTCCTCATCATCGATACCCTCAGTATACGAAAAAGTTTCCAAATCTTTGTTCCAGAGTTTTTGAAGTAGTAAGGGACAATCAGAAGAGTGTACGTCCAGTAAAACCAACACCCGTAGAGCTCCTAGTTTCGGATGGTCTTCCTTCATACTTATGTAGCAATATCTTGCTACCAACTCTTTCAAAGTAACTGGTAATGAGCTGAAAGTCACCCCTTTAAAATATAAGTTCTTCAAGCTGGGGTGGGTGTGGTCAACAGTTATTTCGCATTTTTTGCCATGGAAACTTTCTAAATTAGGGAAATCGTTCAAATGTACACGGTCAGAAGCGTACAATGAAAGGCAAGTGATCTTGCGATTAATATCATGATCTGAGAAAAAACGAACGCATTTGGACGACATGTCTGTGAGGTCAGCACTTATGCCTAACTTTTGGCCAGTGTAAAGTGAGTTTATTTCATCGAGATTTCGACGCATTTCAAAAATGTTTTCCCATCTATAATGGAACCAAAGAGGACGCGTGATGGACTTCTTTTCGAGGACCTTGTGTATGCGCAGAAAGCGGTCGAACTCGGTTTCAAAGTGGTACCGGTAGCGAGAAATTTCATCGTAATTTCGCACGAAACCGGTTTCATAGTGTTCGTTAATAATTGCAATTCTGTTCTTGCCTCGAAGTCGGTTTGCATACCATATATGGTTGAGATTGTTTGCTGCTGCTTCAAGTATATAATCAGGAACATTGTCCAATAGTATTATATCGGTGAGGAGGTCTGTGCTCAAGTAGGAAAAGCAACGCGTGAGAACTTCACTTGGTAAGCCATTTAGATTCATAAGTACTGTTTGAGTTAGAAGTTAGACTCTGAGGTGAAGTTGAGGGGTAGTAATGTGTGCAGGATGACATTTGGCTGCAAATTCTAGATGCGTAAAACTGGTCGAGAATCATGGGACCTCAATATCTGATGTTTTGTTCTTTTTGCCTTAAGGATTTGCTTTTAGTGTAAATATTACTTTTTTAGGGTTCCATTCTGTAAGGGAAACAAATCTAAAATTCTTATGAAAGCATAAATCTAGAATGCAATGTAATATTATAAAAGACTGAACGCAGCCGCGAAATAACATACTAACAAACAATTGCAGATATAACCTCCTGCTGTTGAAATCCAGCGGGACACGTACACTCCCATATACCTTATCGTTATCTTCTTCCCTCGCAAAAGTGTCATTACTAGAGTAAACACAATGACGCTAGATTCAAGCTTTTGGTAGCACTTGTGTCCTATCATCGTTCAAGATTTTCTGTCTACTCCTCAATATCTCTTCATAATATGACAAAATATCAAGTTCACTAGCAAGTACTTGGCCCTCGTCTTTTTCCTGATCATTTATGAAGACTTCAACATCCTGAAGACTATTGTAATTGGTAACATTATCACTATCAATACCAATCGCTTTGACGTATTCATCTGAAATCTTGAAATACTTTCCATCTGGACCCACTGCTCCAACTAGATACCATTCATTATTGACTTTGTACTGAGCCCCATTCGTTTGTATTAATAACAAGTCGCCTACATTAATATACGAAGGACCTGACTCATAAATTACTACCTTGGATCCATCAAATAATTCGAACATATATGGATACTCGACGGGTCGATTAAGGATTGGGTAGCCGTTTTTACTCCAATCAGTTGAGTTGAAGACAATTGGACCGATTTCTGGTTCTGATGCAATGACTGATTTAAGGTAATTGAAAATTATCGATATAATTGATAATAACATAATTTAAATTGAAATAAAATTGATATTGATATTGATAACACAGATTGTGCATATGACAATGCGTCTACATGCGCATCGATAAGCCACATTGAGTGGGGCGCGGCGCATCCCAACACCATATCTCTTTACATCCCAACACCGGGTGCTAAACATCCCAACACCTTCTAATATTGCACCCCAACACCCAGCAAAATCACGACCAAAAACCAAATTCGAGCCCAGGTCATATCTGCAAGTGCATTAGCCTTGCGTGGTGGTGCAGGTATCTTGCATTAAGCTTTATGCACCAAATCTGCAAGGACAGATGAACTTCTTTGAGCTTGACTAGTAGAGCCATTACACTTTACTCGTATCCGATAACCTCTTACGAACCTCTTTTTCGCTCGGGTAACTAAACAAAGTATTATAAGCGTATGCAGTGAGATAACTGCAAAAGTCACTTGTATTGTAGATTTTGAATGCATTCCCAATTGAGGATATGGCCTTTCCTTTTTCTCGCTTTCCCGTTCAAGTAGTTCGGTTGCAAAATATATCACGTGACCAAAGCGCGGAATAAGCGAAGATCTGTGCCAAGTACGGCGGTGATTGGATGTTTGAGGCTATAAGGGAGAAGGTGCCGGGAATAATTCGCAGGAGAGATCCGACAGCAACGAGCAATCTGTTTTCGTTTCTAAGGGAAATAAACCATTCAATTCAGTACTCCTTATCAGTAAGCTAGAATGACTCAAATACAACCATACTCAAATGAAAATTGAACATGAATTTGATGAAAAGTTGGATGAGTTGAATGAAAAGTTGGATGAGTTGAGTGGCAAGTTGGATGAATTAAATGTGAAGTTGAATGAGTTGAATGAGAAACCGAATCAGAACACGGAAAAGAACTCCATCGATAAACTGACTGAGAACCTTCTGGTCAACGAAAAAACACAACCCATTGATTCTGATCGAGTGAAAATCAACAACCGTATTGGTGATAATGAGATTGTCATCAAAGACTTCAACTACCAACATGGAGCCGACGAAGCCTATTTTGCAGTCGAATACAAAATTGATGACGCTATAAAGCTGGCAGGGAAAGAGATTTACAACTATGTTGTCAACCATAATCAAGAACGCAGTCGCACCGACCGCAACGTATGGTACAGAGAACACGACGCGATCCCCAAAGACTTTACTCCGAAGGGACAGAGCCATAGTGTCAGCATGGCCGCTTTGGACCAAATGATCAAAGAAGGAGTACAGGGACCCGTCGACGAACACAATGCGTTCGCAATCGGTATCAACAGCATTGCGTAGAAGATGCAAGATATATTCAAGCTTGGAATGGACGTCTGTGTACAGGAACAGGCCAAGGAACTTACGAAGAAACTTTTATTGGATGGGATCACCGAGGCATACCGGAAGATCCAAGAATCGACCCTCAGTATCATCAACATAGAAGAGTCGAAATACCTCACGCGGAGAGAGAAGACCGAGAAGGAGGACGAGGAGATATTGAAACAACGCGGCAAGCCAGAATCGGAGAAAGAAAAGACAATGTTTCGGAGTTCACCTGGATTTGATTCTCCCTATGGATCGCGCTATTAGTTAATGCTGAATTCTAAAAAGAGTGAAGTCAAAATCCCATCGATTCAAAATGCAATCAGATCACAAAAGTCTTTTCACAGCTACGGTACACTAATGTCTTGCAAGCATTTCTTTGAAGCTATGGGAGTCAATTGTGATATTTTCCTTATTTGTTAATTTTGCAAAATTCGAGCTTTTTGAGATTTATGCTGCAGAATGCGGCTCACAATTAATATTTGCAACCATTCGGATATAACTTTTTCATTTGTTTTCGAGAATAGATAGGGAAGGAAGTACAATCGTAACATTCGACTTGTGGGATATTTCTCAAACCAGAGAGATGCATCAGGGACTTTTTAGCGATATTCAATCGGTATTGCGATAAGAGTATAATTCTTCTTTAGAGGCGCATCGAGATGTGGAACCATCAGGAATTATGAATTAGGTGAAATAACCACATAGAATATATCCGAACTTGGCCAAGTTTTCAGTCCGTAAAGATTTTCAGTATCATATTGAGAAGTTCATGAGAAATTTAAGTGATTTGACGCTACCTTCGATTCTTACTGGATCTGATTGTTCTGCTCGCTCAGAGACAAATAGATAGCCTCCAGAAACAGATTATGAATAAATAAAGATTGAAACTGGTTGAGAAAATCAAGGTATTCCTCACGTCAATTTCCAAAGTTTCAATCTCGAAGTTGATAGCTAAAGGTTCTTCCGAAAAGCTGAAGATGCCATATGAGCTCAGTTCCGCTTAACATCCTCGGTGACAAGTTCATTGACTTGGTGACCTTGGTTTATGAATGCGTGGGGCGATACGTTGATTACATTTAAACTAATAATGAACAAATTAAAAAAAAGGGCAAAGTATCAGAATACTTGAGTGATATTAATTATGCAAATCGAATTCACTGAGCAGGCAATCCAACGAACAAAGCGATTCTGTCCATAAATGTTACAGAGCCATTGGTGTAACGTACGTCTGGAGAAGTCACAATACTCCAGTACAGACACAAAGATATTCTGGTACAAACAAAGTGATATTCTGGTATAAACAGAATTGTTTATTGACTACTTATTACTAGCTAAAAGAATTCTTAACCCTAACACATGGATGTATTGCCTTCAAAGGGCCCCACCTCAAACTGATATTACATACGACAATTTTAATCTAGATGCTCATGATAATGTATCCAAGTGACTTGAAGAACTTGATCTTGGTAACCAGCCAGAACCCACTGGGCATTTAAATGTATTGAGCCAACTGGAACTCATATTGAGCACTTGACTGGGAATAAATGTATTTGAGTGAACTTAAAACTTCTTAAGATAAGGAAAAAATTGTCTCGCGAATTTGCAGCCATTTTAAAGCACTGGTGTACCGGTGTATTTTCTGGATTGCAACAAGCTATCCTAGAGCCCTATGTGTAAAACCATCTCTTTCAACTTTCTGCAGAGTAAGAGGCATTGAACCGCTAAAACTTGAATCCTAACCACCATAAAACGTTATATACGATATGGACTTCATGCGAGTTCAACAGGTCAAGTATCACTGAACCTGTCCATCTGCTTCATCACATCAGAATTAAAGTTTAAAGTTGTGAAAATAAAATTTTCACATCGTTCTTTAGATTCAGAAGACAAGAATAATGAAAAATTACGCTGAATATTTCATCACTCCGTCGTAATCACCATTCTGTAGTCATCACTTTCTTCTCCAATCCGTATCGACAACTCAGCCTCGTACGTAATTGGAAATCAAGCCACCAGTTCGGAAGAAACAATGACTTCTCGAAGGTGGGCTTAGCGTCCCCACCTGATCTGCTGATTTATTTTTTACTTCCCCATCTTTAGCGACCGACATTAGGCGAGCATTTAGCCGCCGAGCATCAGCACGAAGTTTCAACGCCAGCCAAGTTACAACACTTTACATATACGCCAAGCCTTTTCGAGACGCGTCGACGACTAGGCAGAGTCAAGGATGTGGGTAAGTGTCGATTTCCTCAATTTGACAAACTTGAAAAATTTCAAACTGAAAAGTTCAAATTCGCAGAAAAGTGGTTATTTTTTGCCAGGTTTCTTATCGTAAGGTGTCACACTCTATTGTTCAAGAGTTCAGATTTGCTTTCTACCTTATTGCTGCAAATACTCCAAAGCTTCATAGAGGGCTTTAATGGTATATGCAGTTTCAGAAATACGACTGGTAAACCGTATTCATTCAAAAGATGTATTCAGAAAAGTAGGCATTTGTCAATTGTAGCCTGATTCCAAATCTTTTTCTTTAATTATACATCGATACTTTTTCTCTTTACAGCCTTGGGATTATTACTCTTGTAGTCGCATTCCAATAATTAATAATCAATTGTTGCATCCGAATATGGCATAGCAATGTTCATACCACTGCTGTCTGGCCAATTAAATTCAATCTTTTTCGGCGAGATCTCCTTGTTTGAACAAATCGGATCTTGATCACATGTCATACCCAATTGAGAAAGTGGGTCCTATTGTACTTTTGGTCACTGGCGTAAATGCTCAACTTTCCGCAAAATACCCTAGTACTGAAAAATGTGAGTTACTACAGATTTTGGTGTAATTACACCACAGCTCCTCGATAGGCTTAGCGAGTGGATCTGAATCCAGTACCCATGTTTCTGCTTCCATTCCGCACGTTTTCAGCTCGGTTTACGATTGCACACATCCATGCGCGGCGATAAAAGAAACCACGAGAACCCGCCTATGCACGGCTGCAATGTCGCCAATTCCGAAACAGGCAGGAGGGGATTATAGATATCCCTCGAGCCGCACCGCCTTGCATAAGTGATAGCTCAAGTCCGATACGTACGCTCCTAACCCGCAATTTTTGCCTCGCATACACTCTTCGGCGCCTATTTCGGTTTTCCGTTCTAGTAAAAGGAATCTGGAAACGATACACCTATACAATGGAAAATTTAAGCCACCCATTGTTCTATATATTTCGTAAACCTATGTGTTTCATGCACATTCACCAACGTCAACCTACAAACTTTTCAATTTTCTTCTATACTTCTTCAATATTTCCTTTTAATTATTTCCGATTGTTCTCTCTACTCGCTTGTAACTCGCAATTTCATGTCTCACTTAATCCACCGCGCAGTGAATTCTCACCAAAAGTCCAAGAAATAATTTTTTAGTCGCGCCTCGATCTGGAATGCCACTCAACAAATTTCATGATCCAAAGACAGAAACATTGGCTGGTTCCACTGATTCGGTGCATAAGCCACCTAGTGGGGTCATCATTTTTTTTCAACATTAACCTCTTGGCAAAACTAAACGAATAATACGCCCCTAGACGTAAACAACTTCTTATGGGGACATATCTCGAAAACTCTACCCTCTAAAGCTCTACGCTCTGAATTTCACATTTCTGACCCGGCTTATTACTCGTGTTGCAGCCGCCGCTTACGTAAGCTACATATCCGTTATCCAATTTGGACCAAAACGCTATATATGGAATATTTTTTTTCCTCGTAAAAAAACTTAATCGCTGCGTCATGCACGCGCCAAAATATTGACAATGGGAATTTCTTCGTGATACGGGACAAAGCAATCTGGTTGACGCAAGGTATCACGTTTTCGTGTACCACGGGCGAGAACTACTTTTTCTAAATATACGTTGTTTATCAAAAGCTGATGCTGTACGATGTGCATAGACATACATGCGATACAAGCACGTTCAAATTAAGGTTTGAGCAAGATCTGACATATAATCGGGATAACTTACCCGTCAAATCAGTTGCCAAGATTCCCTCGCATGCATGACGAGATCGAGATTTTATTTTTCAAACCTCGAGGCGTTTCATTCGTCATGCATAGAGGGCTATGCATCCATTGTTCTTTTCGTGCGAATGGAGTTGCGTCGTAAATTAAAAAAAATGCGAATGGGTGCAAATCCTACAACCCTAACCGAGACCACCACGGGCTCTTGTACTTATTCAAAAAATGAAGGCACCTTGAACAGTTTGGCCTAGGATACCTCAATGAAGGAAGCTAATTTGTGGTTGGACCCTTGAGCTGTCAAACTATGAGGCGTCTATATGCTTGTGGATCTTCAACCGAAAGTCGGGGTTATGCACCTAGCGCGAATGATGCATATGGGGTAGAATAAATCGAACAAAAAATATTGTCAGAACGGCGTGATGTTGCATGGGCCGCTCATGACCTCTCACCTCTCCCTCGCTGTAATTGTGGAACACAAGCCTGTTCCAGACTTAGAAAAATCTTAGCAAGATGGTATTGTACTATCAGTGAAGGCTCTCATGCATGCGGATGCATGCAGATGGTTGCCTTTGCTGCACACTGAAAAAATCGAACATTCACACCATTTCTCATAAATTCACTCGAATCAAGTCCAAACAGTGATGGAATCTCAAGTAGGGCTCACCTTGCTTAGATAGAGCCACACGAGAAGACGAAAAGATGTCTCTTTTCACAAATCGTAAGTCAGTCAATGCAAAGGCATTTTTGCATCAACCCCAATGTGCGTCATGCATAGCCCATTGTTAAAGTGCACGTCGTACATTATGCATTACGAGAGATGTTGCATTAGAACCCGAAAAGGCATTGTTCTTTACGAAACGGGACTTCCTTCTTAGGAGCCTAGCTGCAGCGTATCGAATTACTGACTCGAAACCATGGGTCCGCCTTGAAACCTCCGACGTATAAATATTAAGAACCCCTTCATGTCAAATCAGTAATTACATCCATCTTTTGACATGCAACTTCATTTGAGGGCGGTATTGTCCGCTGCTTTGCTGATAACATCAGCTTTTGCAGCTACAATTTCTCAGGACACTACAACCCGAGGAACGATTGCAGCCATTGTTGGAGACACCCAAGTGAACCAAGGTGTATACTGGTCTATTATCAATAATGCTATCACCAACTTCTTGGGTAGTCTTCAAGTTGATGGTCAACTTTTCATTAGTAGTAACTCGAACTTGATTGGGTTGACTGTTGAATTACTTGGAGTTCTCAACTCTATCACAAATAATGGTGACATTTCCTTCGATTCATCGAGATCACTTTTGGCACCAAATTATAACTTGGTGGGATTGCTGTTTACCAATAATGGTAACATGTGGTTGTCGGGTGATGGAAGTGTTGGCACACCAGTAATGTCCATTACATCCGCTAATTGGCAAAACAACGGACTCATTGTCTTCTCTCAGAAAGTGTTGTCCAATGGATTTGTGACATTGGGTGCCCCTGCTGGTTCAATCACAAACGCTGGAACTATCTGTTTGATCAATGAAGTTTACGACCAAACCACCGCTATTTCAGGTAGTGGATGTTTCAACATCGGTGTTGACAGTAATGTTTGGATTCAAAACTCCCTCTTATCAGTTGATCCAAACCAAACGTTTTACTTGAGTTCACCCTCCTCCAGTATGAGAGTCGAGGCATTGTCCTTGAGACAAACCTTCAAAGTTGCAGGCTTTGGAGATGGTAACATCTTGGGACTCAGTCTTCCAATCACTAGCTGGAATTATAATGCAGCCACCGGTATCTTGACATTGTCCAATTTACTTTTATCACAAAGATTCAATATCGGTCTCGGATACAGCCTGTCTAATTTCGAGGTGATTACAACGGACTTCGGAGGCGTTCTTACCACTGTCATTAACGGAGGAATTAGATACAACGGTCCAGCCCCAGCACAAGCCACTCAACCAACTGCTTGTTCTCCATGTCTTCCTCAGCCCACGCCACCTGGAATTGACGATGTATCATCATCTGTTGTATCGTCGTCTGCTGCTTCATCATCTGCTGCTTCTTCGTCTGCTCCTGCTTCGTCGTCTGCCGTTGAGTCTTCATCTGCTGCTCCATCGTCGTCTGCTCCTGCTTCGTCGTCTGCCGTTGAGTCTTCATCTGCTGCTCCATCGTCGTCTGCTCCTGCTTCGTCGTCCGCTGCTGAATCTTCATCTGCTGCTCCATCGTCGTCTGCTCCTGCTTCGTCGTCCGCTGCTGAATCTTCATCTGCTGCTCCATCGTCGTCTGCTCCTGCTTCGTCGTCCGCTGCTGAATCTTCATCTGCTGCTGAATCTTCATCTGCTGCTCCATCGTCGTCCGCTGCTCCATCGTCGTCCGCTGCTCCATCGTCGTCTGCTCCTGCTTCGTCGTCTGCAGCTGAGTCTTCATCCGCTGCTCCTTCGTCGTCTGCTGCTGCTTCGTCGTCTGCTGCCGAGTCTTCATCTGCCGCTCCATCGTCGTCAGCTCCTGCTTCATCCGCTGCTGCTTCGTCATCTGCCGCTGAGTCTTCATCTGCTGCTCCATCGTCGTCTGCGCCTGCTTCGTCGTCTGCAGCTGAGTCTTCATCCGCTGCTCCTTCGTCGTCTGCCGCTGAATCCTCATCCGCTGCTCCATCGTCGTCTGCTGCTGCTTCGTCGTTCTGCTGCCGAGTCTTCATCTGCCGCTCCATCGTCGTCAGCTCCTGCTTCTTCTGCGGCTGCTTCGTCGTCTGCTGCTGAGTCTTCATCTGCGGCTGCTTCGTCATCTACTCCTGCTTCGTCATCTGCTCCTGCTTCGTCGTCTGCTGCTGAGTCTTCTTCTGCGGCTGCTTCGTCTTCTGCTGCTGCTTCGTCGTCTGCTGCTGAGTCTTCTTCTGCGGCTGCTTCGTCGTCTGCTGCTTCGTCTTCTGCTGCTGCTTCGTCGTCTGCTCCTGCTTCGTCGTCTGCTGCTTCGTCATCTGCTCCTGTTTCGTCATCTGCTCCTGCTTCGTCAGCCGCATCTTCTGCACCTTCATCCTCAGCAGCTTCGTCATCAGCAGCATCGGGATGTGTTGGTTGCACTGAGTTCCCAACGACATTCGTCACCACCAACACTGACGGTTCCGTTTCCACTGAAACCGGAAACTATGTTATAACCACCGACTCCGCTGGTCTGTCGACAACTTACACCACTGACATTGGCCCAATTTGCCCACTGTGTACGCTGATCCCAACTACCTTCGTGACTACCAACACTGACGGTTCCGTGTCCACTGAAACCGGTAACTATATTGTTACCACCAACACCGCTGGTTCGTTGACCACCTACACCACTGACATTGGTCCAATTTGCCCACTGTGTACCCTGATCCCAACTACCTTCGTGACTACCAACACCGACGGTTCCGTGTCCACCGAAACCGGTAACTATATTGTTACCACCAACTCTGGTGGTTCGTTGACCACTTACACCACTGACATTGGACCAATCTGTCCACTGTGTACCCTGATCCCAACGACTTTCGTCACCACCAACACCGACGGTTCCGTGTCCACCGAAACCGGTAACTATATTGTTACCACCAACTCTGGTGGTTCCTTGACCACATACACCACCGACATTGGACCAATCTGCCCACTGTGTACTCTGATCCCAACGACTTTCGTCACCACCAACACCGATGGTTCCGTGTCCACCGAAACCGGTAACTATATTGTTACCACCAACACCGCTGGTTCGTTGACCACCTACACCACTGACATTGGTCCAATTTGCCCACTGTGTACCCTGATCCCAACTACCTTCGTGACTACCAACACCGACGGTTCCGTGTCCACCGAAACCGGTAACTATATTGTTACCACCAACACCGCTGGTTCGTTGACCACCTACACCACTGACATTGGACCTATCTGTCCACAGTGTACTGACTTCCCAACCACTTTCGTCACCACAAAGCCAGACGGTTCTGTTGCGACTGAGACTGGCGAGGTCATTGTCACTACTGATTCTGCTGGACACTTGACAACTTACACCACTGACATCGGACCAGTTTGCCCACAATGCACTGATTTCCCAACCACTTTCGTTACCACCAAACCAGATGGTTCTGTTGCTACTGAGACTGGTGAAGTCATTGTCACTACCGACTCCGCTGGACACTTGACCACTTACACCACTGACATTGGACCTATCTGTCCACAGTGTACTGACTTCCCAACTACCTTCGTCACCACAAAGCCAGACGGTTCCGTCGCTACTGAGACTGGTGAAGTCATTGTCACTACCGACTCCGCTGGACACTTGACCACTTACACCACTGACATTGGACCAGTTTGCCCACAATGTACTGATTTCCCAACCACTTTCGTTACCACCAAACCAGATGGTTCCGTTGCTACCGAGACTGGCGAGGTCATTGTCACCACCGATGCAGCTGGACACTTGACGACCTACACCACTGACGTGGGTCCTCTCTGTCCAAAGTGTACCGAGTTCCCAACCACCTTTGTGACTACAAAGCCAGATGGTTCTGTTGCTACCGAAACTGGTGAGGTGATCGTTACCACTGACTCTGCTGGACACTTGACCACTTACACCACCGACGTGGGTCCAGTCTGCCATGTGTGTACTGAGTACACCACGGTTTGCCCTGCTTCCACTGGAACAGGATACGAGACAAGTAAGGTGATCGTGACGACCTCTAAGGGTGAAACGATTACAACTACTGTTCCTTGCGATACCGTGGAGGACATAAGTACCACTGTTGTTACAATCACCAGCTGCAAGGACAACAAGTGTACTGCTGTTCCTGTGACCACCGGTTTAACAACCGTGACAAAGGCACACTACGTGTACACCACCTACTGTCCTTTGCCTACTGGATCCACCTCAGGATCCAACTCAGGATCTAACCCAGGATCTGGTTCCAACTCGGGATCTAACCCAGGATCTGGTTCTAACCCAGGTTCAGGATCTAACCCAGGTTCAGGATCTAACCCTGGTTCTAACTCAGGATCCAACTCTGGTTCTGGCTCTGGCTCTGGACCAGCAGCTCCAGCAGGCTCTGGATCTGGATCTACTCCTGGATCCACCCCCGGCTCAGGTTCTGTGGCAGGTTCTGGAACCTCCCCTGCCGTGTCTGCCGGTCTGGGAACGTCATCTTCGGCAACTGTTGCGGCTCAATCCGTCACTGTAGCTGAAGGCGCTGCCTCAATTTCATCACCATTCTCCTTCGTGTTTGCCACTATGCTCTTCTTTGGCATGTTGTTCTAAACATGAAATCAGGATGATAATGATACCCTTTTTGTGCATTTTTTGAGTATATTTAAAAACTCAAATCAGCATTTTTATACCCTATTTCTTCGTTTGGATGTTTTTTCGTGAGGGCACCTTAAAAGCCCTATTGGACCTTGTTATCATATTTTTCATTCTTGCTTTACAATTACTTTCAATTTAGCTTAATACGATACATTTTTTTAAAGTTTTTGTCACGTAAAACAGCCGCATCTTTTGGTCTTTGCCGTCACGCGCCTGGACGGCACATAACAGTAAGCTCGCTCTTGCCACCGATAAGAAAGCCGTTATATGCCGTACAAGATTTAATGAAATTCAAGGAAAGTTGAAGAGGTAATATCAGGTTGCTGGCAATTAGACCACAAATTATAGTTATATCAAGTTCAAGCTAAATTCTTGAATTGAGTCACGAAACAAGTCATCGCCTTAATTTGCAGCCAATTAAACAAACTCTTACTCGACTAAATCTAAACTCAATATCATCTACCATCTAGGTCCAATCCCAATCTTTAAATAGAACTCTCCACAATAAATTACACACCAGCTGCTGACTTCGCACCGATAAGGCTCCATCCGTTCCTGCATATGCCACCGCGCTATATAAAGCGCCCCCAAAATCTGCTCTCCGCATTTTATCATGTTGGTCACCAAACTTTTGCTTTTGGCCGCCAGCACCCAGGCTTTGCTTATACCCAACTTGGAGGCGCTTTCCAGCTTCCCCCAGATTCTCAGAACAGAACTTGAAACTTTGAAGGAACAAGCTCCTTTTTTCGCTGGGGATGATACTGTGGCTCCATTGCTGATGGCAAAACCATCACTGTCTGGAATTCCTGGCCGCTATATTGTGGTTTTGAAAGACCATGCTAGCACAGAAGACATTTCTGAGCATTTGAACTGGTTGGAAGCACTTCCTGTCAACTTTAAAGTTGACCCTCTTGAGTCTGAGTATCTCAAGTCTTATGGGTTAACCAGAGATATTGTGTCTTTTAACGTTGAAGGTTTGAAGGGATATTCCGGGTTTTTGGATGAAGGTCGCGTACAAGAAGTCAGAAACCATCCTCTTGTCAAATTCGTAGAGCAGGAAACCGTGGTCAAATTGACTGAATTCGACGTCCAAAAGGATGCTACTTGGGGTCTTGCTAGAGTGAGTCATCGCGAGCTCGAACCCTCAACCTCTTACTACTACGACAACGAAGGTGGAAAGGGTGTTACTGCCTATGTGATTGATACTGGTATCAAGGTTGACCATGAAGAGTTTGAAAACAGAGCTTCATGGGGAAGTGTGTTGCCGTTCCCATACTTCAAATTTGATGATAATGGTCACGGTACACACTGTGCCGGTACTATTGGTTCTAAGACCTACGGTATTGCCAAAAATGTCGATTTAGTTGCTGTAAAGGTGATGAATGCTTTGGGTTCTGGTGTCACTTCCGATATTATCAAGGGTATTGAATTTGTCGTCAACGCCCACAAGGAGCTGGTAGCTGCTAAGAAGAAGGGCTACAAGGGAGCCACCATCAACTTGTCGCTTGGTGGAGGAGAACTGACCGCTTTGGACTTGGCTGTGAACGCTGCCACTGCTGCTGGTGTGCATGTTGCTGTAGCTGCAGGAAATGACAATCAAGATGCTTGTTCGCTGTCTCCAGCAAGAGCTACCGGACCAGTATGTGTGGGAGCTTCCAATAACGCCGACGATAAGGCCTCGTTTTCCAACTGGGGCTCTTGTGTCGATATTTTTGCACCTGGAGAAGACATCTTGTCGACTTTTACCTGGAGTGAAACTACTTTGATGTCCGGTACGTCGATGGCCACTCCACATGTCGTTGGATTGCTTTCCTATTTCGCCTCGTTGTACCCCGACATCAACTCTGAGTTCTCAGAATCACTCATCTCGCCTGCCCTGTTGAAGCTGAAACTTATCAAGTATGGTACTAAAGGTGTTCTCAACAATTTGGACAAAGCCTCGCCTAACATCTTGGCTTACAACGGTGCTGGTGGTAACTTGACTGATTTCTGGAGCTTATAAATACACGAGTAGTTTGTTTTGGTGCATCATGGCGACGTTTTCAACTTCATGAAACATGTACTAGTGGGTTCTGTTTGTACCATGTAAAAACACAAACCCAATAGTACTTAAGGTTCCATTTGTGGTGTTCTCATTATACAAAGTTATCACATTCTTGAAGTCTGTGAAAGTTATTTATTACTGCAACTTTGTCTGAAAAACAACGAAACCGAGAGTTCTCAATCAAGCAATGCAACTTTATTGCCGCCCTGGATCTAATCCAGTGGTCGATTCTGACCCCGATTTCACCAAACTGTTTCCCCACTTTGTACCAAACTTTGAGTACAAGACCCTTACCAAGAAGCTGGTCTCTGATGGAGACATTTCAACCAAAATCCCCACTGACACTACTGACGGTGCGACCCTCAACGCCGTTGCAACCACTGACAGTGCAACCCTCAAGAGAGCAACCGCAGATAGTGCAACTTTGAATGCTGCTACCGCTGACAGTGCTACTCTCAATGCCGCAGCCACTACCGGCAGCGCAACCTTTAACGCTGCTACTTTGGTGTCGCCTGAAACCAAGTTTGTTTCTGTCGAAGTTCCAGCCAGGTCTGCTACAGGGGCTGCTACAGGACGAGTTATTCGTTTACTTCCACCCATTGATCTTTTGCAAGAATGGCAAACTTGTCTTCGTATGAATGAGGACGACAACTCTTATGAGGAAAGGTATTTGCGCCAAGCAAGGGACCTGAGTTCGCTTCGTCCTCTTGTGTCATCCAGCAACAGCTACCATTCTCATGCTAAAAATCTGGTGAGTTGCGGTGGACGCTTTACTCCCAACACCTCTCGAGGTTCTTCTGTGGAAAGTGTTGTCGTTGTGGCCAAAAAGGCTCTGTCTCTTGGTATTCGGAGGTATTTCCACAAATTGCGCCGATTGGTGCACAGAAAGAAAGGTGGAAAAAGGGACAAGTTGAGAGCATTCTTCAAGAAGTTTGGCTCTTCAAACGAGGAAATCTCCTTCCATAACCCTTATGATGCTGCACGTCGCAACATTCAGATTGACGACGACTTTGAGTACCCTTCTTTTGGCCATGCTGGTGTTGAGGTTCTTGATGATATCAACTATAAATCCCACATTGTTGACAATTGCGAGGTTGTGGTGCAAGTGGGACCTACTCACTGGGGACCTGCCATTAGAGAGTCAACCGAGTTGATAGCTTCTCAGGAGGAATTGTCGGTGTCGTCGGAAATTGAAATTTGCAGCCATTACGTTAGTGTCACCGACTTGCTTGAGAATTTTGAGTCTGAAGACGAGGAAGTCAACGAAGAACAAGTACAGATCTTGGAAGAGCTGACTGGTATCGCACTGTCCATCAGCGAGATTGGAATTCTCAATCACGGAAGTCAGATTGATGACAGTCAGGCCAGTAGCGATGAGGTGAGCTATTCCGACATTGAGATGAGAAGATGGTTGCTCATGCAATGTGACGACCCTGATGCTTATCCCATGGCGGAGCTGACCCATTTGGAACCACAGGAAGTTGTGGAAAGTTTGAACACCTCAATCAAGGAAGAGGATCTTGAGGAAGCTAAGCAAGCGAGTGAATTGTCGGAGCTGCTGGAAGCCGAAGTGACTCCGGAATCGATTGCTACTAACTCTAGTGATGAGGATCGTGACGACAAGACCAACGGTGATGATGCTGAAGCTGGCGTTGCTGATGCTACCGGCGGGCCTTCTGAACTGAAGGATACCACTGGACCGGCAATGTGCCTTCCTATGAAGCTTGTGATTGAAATGGAGCCTTACGATCCCCTTGCTGTACCTTGGGCCCACGTACACGAGAGGATTGCTAGGCACCGTGCGTCATTATCTCCATATACCCAGCTCACACTGTCGTTGTCTGTTGCTACACCTCCCACTCCTGTTACTGTCTCTCCCATTCCGGTTGCTACTACACTTCCCACTCCCGATTCTCCTCCTGCTTTTCTTCCTCCTCGCACCAAGAACTTTCAACTCAACTTTCCCAAGATGCCATCTTTTGGCAGGTTCTTCAAATAAGTGCAAAACTTTGCACCGAGGACATGTTACGATGCTATGACTGGATTATGATAAAATAAAACAAAAAAAAAAGAAAAAAAAGGAAAAAAAAGAATGCTTATCCTTGGTTGGCTCTTCCAAGGGTTGCTTAATAAGTTGCAGACTTTGTGCTAGGTTGATACCGTGATGTGACGGTACAAACGAAAAATACTAGAAAAAGAGCATAGTTATAGAATAAAAAAAAATAAAAACCTTCGTAGGAATTAAGCTAGGCAGTTAGTAGAGAGCATCTTCTGAACTAGAGTCGTTTGTACTTGCACTCATCTTCAGGCTGGCTAAATTCATATTCCATGAAAATTCGCGAAAGTGGAAGGTGATTACATGAATGCTACTACAAGTTCATCAGATATCTATAGTGGTCAGTATACTTATTCTTGAAGTGCGTTCCAAAACGGTGCCATATTTTTAAATCGAGCGGTAAAAGGTGCTTGAAGTTGATGCAGCCCGGCTAAATTTGGAAAGCGGCTAATTTACGGGACCACCAGAACCAAGCCAGGTTCATGTAAGGAGGTGCCACAACATGAGCCAATGAGATAAGAAGGCCAAACATCGCATATTCTTAAACTCTCTTCTCACCACTCAATGGCAGATCAATGGGAAAATGCAGACGCTTTCTTAGCACACTGCTGTGAGCACAACGAAATAGACTTGGAATATGTTAGGTCCGACAGTTTTTATCGTTTGCTACGCCAGTGCGACTGGTCTGAGAAGTCCATATATGAAGCACTTCATTATTCGAGAACCTCATCGTTGGAAATTGAATTAGATCGGTCACTGGCACGGACCTGGGAAATGGATGAGAGAATCTTTCAGAAAGATTATCGTAGCAATACTTGGAGTATGCGGAGATATCCAATTATCCTTGGAAAAGACCATGCGAGGTATCACTCTTATAGCCCGAACCTGCGAGAGGACGAAGCACGGAGAGGAACAAAGTATATTGGGCTTGCAAAATCAGAAAAGCAAGGCGTGAATGTTCAAGCTGATATTGTGGCTTCCCGTTCAGCGTTGGTAGATCTCATGTTGTCAGGAATAAACGGTACTAAGGCTCTGGCATGGATATACGCCATCAATGATCAGCTCTTCTTGAAGGCGACGAGAAGAGTTACTCCAAGAAAAATTGGAGCTTCAATCCACATGCAATGACGGGACTCAATTTCGAGGAGTTGATGACGGTCAGACAGGAAATGGTTAATGACAAATTTCGGTTTAAGTGGGCCAAAAACGACAATGAAAAGTACTACTCTTTAGTACGACATGAATCACTGTTGAACGATTCCATATTGGTAGCATGCGAAATTGATGCAGTAAAACCCCAGAAAAGAAGAAATGTGAACCCGTATCTGACAGAACGATTCGGTCTTAGCAGTCCATATAGAAATTTGGACCGATACGTTGAATTCAAAGCCAGGGTATACGAGAAACGTCATTTGGGCAACCTTCATTCTGCACTTATCCAGTGCTATTTGGCTGGTACACCTACACTCGTTATTGGTATCAAAGAGGAACTCAAATTGATCGCCGTTATGGAACGGAATGTCAAAAACTCACTTGGACGTCTACTTCCCAAATGGTTCTTGGACCGCTGGTTGATCTTTTTGGTTCGGTTCATCAAGGGTTGTATTTTGAAGAAACGCAATGGAAACCTTCAATCGTTTCACTTTCATGTCGAGGCTTCAAAGCTTGTAATTCGAGAATGTGATACAACTCGACTGGAAGTTGCGGCTGCCCTCACAAGCGACTTTCTCAAGTGGAGAGAAGAACACCCTCAAGAAGATGTGGAGGATGAATCGACGGAATCAGTAAACAGTCAAGTGGATGAGTTGGCGGACTTGGTTAGCCCTCTCAGTCTTAAAGATAGATGCATATTGTCATGAATATACTTCGTGAAATGACATTTAGAAGGATAACTGATAGCATAATATACTTTCTTCCATTTTCACTTTCCCATTTCACTTACTTTTCAACTTAAAGTCGGCAACGATTGCCAATGATCAGAATAAGTAAAGTCCCTTGAATTTAGTTGAGGCGTACAACATCATTAGAAAAAGATGTCAGCATCATCCTTTGGTATGGTGGAATTGCCGCTAGATGCTGCTTCACATTGTTAGATATCTATACCACAGTGATACTTGAAGTAGAGATTCTCAGGTCCAGATGACACAGATCACATTAGGTGCAGGATCAAGCGATGAAAAGTGCGTGGAAGTTTATGAAGTTTGGCTAATCTACGAAACTTTAAGCGGGTCGGCGAAAATAACGAACGAACTAATAAGCCCACTTATGACCTATAAAAGGAGATACCACATGCGGTAAACAGAGATTAAACTGTCTACTTAATGTCAAATCAAGGGGAAAATGCAGAGGCTTTTTTAACACATTGTTGTGAGCATAACGAAATTGACTTGAGTTATGTTCGGACTGAGGATTTTTACAAGTTGCTCAAAGAAAGTGATTGGCTGAAAGATCCATTATATGAAGCACTCTTTTATTCGAGAAACGATTCCTTGGACATAATATTGGACCGCTCGCAGGCAAAGACGTGGGTGATGGATGAGAGACTCTTTATCGAAGATAAGACTTCCAAAACTTGGAGCATGCGAAGGTTTCCAATTCAGCTTGGATGGGGCTATAGAAGGTTTGAGGACGTTCGCCTGAAGGTTTTGCTGTTGGAAGAAAAAGCACGAGCAGGAACAAAGTATGTGGCACTTGCAAAATCAGAAAGAAATGGCGTGATGATTCAAGCCGACATTATGGCTACTCGTTCAACATTGGTGGACCTCATGCTCACAGGAATGAAAGGAATCAAAGTTCTGGCATGGATATACGCTGTTAATAACCAACTCTTTTTGGAGAAAGACAAAAGAAAAATGGGATACATGAGCGCAGCTGAAATGACGGGACCCAACTTCGAGCAGTTGATGACGGTAAAGCAGCAAGTCGTCAATGGCAAATTTCGGTTTGAGTGGGCCAAAAGCAACCGCGAGAAGTATAACTCTTTAGTACGTCATTCATCGCTGTTGAATGACTCCATATTGGTGTCATGCGAGATAGATGCGGTGAGACCTCAGAACAAAAGTGATGCAAAGGATCTGAATGAACGGTTTGGCCTTGACGATCCAGTCAAAATTTTGGACCGATATGTTGAATTTAAAGCTAGGGTACAAGGGAGATCTGGCTTGACCAATTTTCATCCTGCCCTCATCCAGTGTTACTTGGCTGGCACACCAACGCTCGTTGTTGGTATCAAAGATGGACTCAACCTAACGTCAATCAAAGAGTGGGATGTCAACGAGATTCTTCTTTCTGGACGCATGAAGCGTCTCGAGAAATGGTTCTTGGATCGATGGTTGATCTTTTTGATTCGTTTCATTAAGATCTGTATTTTGAAAAAGCGGAATGGGAACTTACAAGCATTTTGCATTGAGCTTGAAGGTTCAAAGCTCGTAATTCGAGAACGAGAAAGATCTCGCCTAGAGATTGAAGCAGCCCTTACAAGCGACTTTCTCAAGTGGAGAGAAGAACATCCTCAAAAAGATCCGGAGGATGAGTTGGAGGATTTGGTTGGCTCTCTCAGTATTAACGACAGTAACGTGCCTTGAGTTTTATCCTATATAAGCACTACTATAAGCACTACTAGTTGCGTTACACATTCTTGTCGAAAATCAGGAGTTTTTCTCCCTCAAAACCAGTGTAGCCGACTGAAAATGACCATGCTCCTCGAAAGTGTTCAGTGGACTCGAACAACCATACCTGAGCTTCTTATGTTCTCGTTTATCAATCAAGGCATTATCCTTCATACATCGCATTTTGCACCCAAAAAATCACGTCACATGTGCAGCTGTCAAAAGTTTCTTTTTTCTGTCATACTCAAAAATTTTATAGCTCTGCAGGATCAAACTTGCACCCCGTTTGGGACCTACATTTATAATGGCATCTTCTTCAGAGAGCCATGACCTAGCTGGCACGGCGGAAAAGAAATCAAACAGTATCAACAACTTTGATGTTGTGGATAGCTCTGACTTTGCGGAAGTGAGAGAGGTCAAATTGAGCTTCTTCAACACATTGGCATCGAAAATTAATGTTGAAACCAAGGGAATAGAGCCAATCACCGATGAGGAAAAGACAGAAAACTCCATTGTGAATGCAGCTACAATGTGGCTTTCGGCAAATTTGGTGATTGCAACTTTTGCACTTGGTGCATTGGGTATCACTGTTTTCAACCTTGCCTTTTGGCAAGCAGTGCTTGTGATCATTTTCTTCTCTATGATCGGAGCCTTCTCCGTGGCATTTTTCTCCACATTTGGACCCAAACTTGGTTTAAGACAAATGTTGCTTTCCAAATTTTTAGTGGGAAATTATGCCATGAGAATTTTCGCAGTCATCAATATGATTGCTTGTGTTGGTTGGGGAGCAGTTAATATCATGTCGTCTGCTCAATTGTTGAATATCGTCAATAATGGTGCATGTCCACCATGGGCTGGATGTTTGATCTTGGTTCTTTGCACCATCTTGGTGACTTTCTTTGGTTACCATGCAATTCATTTGTATGAGAAATGGTCCTGGGTTCCCAATGCTGTTGTGTTCATTACCATTATTGTCAGGATGTCAATGTCGGGAAACTTTTCGTTCGGTGACTTCAAAGGAGGTTCTGCAACCGCAGGAAATGTGTTGTCTTTTGGAGGTGCCGTCTATGGATTTGCAACCGGTTGGACTACTTATGCATCTGATTATACCGTTTATCAGCCCAGAAATGCCAATAGTGTCAAGATCTTTTTTGGCATCTACCTTGGCTTGTACCTTCCGTTGATTTTCACTCTTATCTTGGGAGCAGCTTGTGCCACGGGAACCCTCACCAACGCCAGATGGCTGGAATTGTACCAAACGAAATCAGTCGGAGGACTAGTATACGCTATTCTTGTCGAGAACTCCTTGCATGGATTTGGACAATTCCTATGTGTGGTGTTGGCTCTCTCTACTGTCGCCAACAATATCCCAAACATGTATACCATTGCCTTGTGTGCCCAGGCTGCTTGGTCTCCATTGGCCAAAGTTCCTCGAGTATTATGGACTGTGTTGGGTAACTTCATAACGTTGGCTATATGTATTCCCGCCTACTACCAGTTTGAAGAAGTTATGGACAATTTCATGAACTTGATAGGATACTATTTGGCCATCTACGAAGCCATTTCGTTATCGGAGCATCTTATTCATAATCGTGGTGACTTTTCTCGATACGATTACAAGAACGTTGATTCGAAATTGGCGTATCCAGTTGGATATGCTGGTGTCTTTGGATTCCTCTGTGGAGTAGCTGGTGTGGTTGTCGGTATGAACCAAGTATGGTACTCCGGACCCATTGGACGCAAAATTGGAGCACCAGGAGGTGACATTGGCTTTGAGTTGGGATTTGCTTTTTCTTTCATTGGGTATAACTTGGTTAGGCCGTTGGAGAAGAAGTACGTAGGACGTTAGCACGATTGCATTATAGACAGAATAACTTATAGATAAATGACTTATAGATTGAAAACTCATGACGACTATTGCACCTCTCCTAGATCACAAATCTTGTAATAGAGCTGTTTCGTCATCCGCCGAGACAGTTTTCCCCAGATGGTAAAGGCTAAGAACGAACCGTTCACCACCAATGCAATCAAAAACATCATCCATGTCATGAACACAAGTCCATCTCTATCCATCCAGTCGCTGATGAGAAAGGTGAAGACAGTTGCTACGGCGTTATTGATGAATGAAATCAAGACAATTCCTTCTCCCACGAGATTTGGATAACTGTCCGTGCAATACGTATAGGCAATGCCTGTAATTGCAGCCATGGAAAATCCAAGACAGCCTTGACCCAATATGGCTGGCACGGCCCAATGAGCTTTATTCAGGAATCCCAAGCCGTATGCTAGAAGCCCGCAAAGATTGATAGCCACAGGTATGATCATGTTCCATAACCGGAATTCTGGCTCCATGATACCATTGTTCTTTCTGGAGAGGTAAAGAGTGATTTTATCCACGAACCAACCTCCATACAACAAACCCAAGACAATACCCACAAATAGAGCCAAGTTTGTGAGTCCAATAGCCGAGTTCCCAAAGTTGTAAGGAGGCTCAGAGAACAATTGCGCTTGAGTACTGTTGATCAAGGTGAGCCACATCTGCTGCACGGCTTGAAGAATACCACACCATACCACTGCGGGAAACGACACTAGGAGAAATGGCTTGAACATGACCCAGAGCCAGCTTCTAGGGTCTGCGTGGGCCAAGGAAAAAATGTTCATTCGATTCCAATATGGTCTTTTAGGAATCGATTGGTCTATGGAGGAGTTGTCGTCGTCGTTGTTCAGCTCCACTTCCACCTGGGAAGGATGGCTTTTACCCAACTCTAAATGCTGGCTTTCACGACTTTTGATTTGTTCTAATATGGTGGATTGGAAGTCATCGGGGGACTCTACCCTTCTAAATGTCGTATCTTCCATGGAGAAAACTTGCACGATGAATATCACACTGAAAATTATCACCATGATGTAAGGACACCATTCCCAGCCGAGCCCATCAGTAACGTAGCCTGCGGCCAACGGACCCAAAGCAACCCCACCCAAAAGTGCAAACACAACGTATGACACTTTGGAGGCTCTTTGATGCTGGAAGTAAAAGTCCATAACTGAAATCTCGATCAATGAGTACATTGGTGCCGAACCAAAACCAACAAGAGCAGATGCAGCATATAGGTGGTATACGCCGGTAGCTTTGGCGTATATAACGTTGCCAACGATTTGAAATACGGTACAAATCAAGTACACGAACCGCTTTCCAAGTTTCAAAGCACATGGTTGGAGCATCACACACCCCAAGGCTATGAATACAAAACACAATCCACTCATGATGTTGAGTTCATTATAAGTACACCCAAACAAGTCCACCCAGAGATCCCATATAGGACCACTCCAGATGGTGGAAACCGATTGCATGAAGCCCCAAAACGTGAGCAAAATTAGCTGGTATTCTTTTTTCCACGTCAGCCATCTTAACGGATCATTGATATCACTGCTGGGAGGAGGATGTAAGATAATATTACCGTTGGCGCCTTTTTCTACATCTAGCAGGCCCTCCATATCAACCAAATTAATGGTTCCTGGAACGTCATCTTCAAACGATGAGACTCTTCCTAAGCCAAACATGCAAACTACATGGCGAAAAGTAAGCTTTTAACACAATACCAACCCCACATTTTTCTTCAGCCATTTTCGCGAGCCTCACCCTGCAGCACCGCTCGCGGCGTTACATCCAGATCGGCGCGGGCGCTTGCGCGGCATTACTCAATGAGGCAGGAGTATGCTATTTCCCAGCCAATGAAAAGCGATTAACGACAAAGAAGGGCCCATATGCAGACGACCGCTATCACTATTCGAATTGGGAAAGATAGCAGAGCCGCTCGCCAGATCGGTGCAACCCCGACAATAGGTTCGGGCGAAGCCGAGTTGCAAACTAGAAGATAAGCCAATGTAGGGTTGTAATTAGGAGCCGATTATAGGTTTAAGTGCTCTGACTGCCATTTGGTTCCCGGAAGGTTTTCTGGTTTCTCTCATATATTACCATTTGAAATCTGTAGCGAATTTTTTTCGCGGCCAGTAATCACAAATTTACCAGCAGCCAGTGCGACTCGGTAGTCGGTGCGAATTGTCCGTGGCTGGTGCGACTCTCCCTGCAGGGTCCCGAAGTGCGATTGCGTTTGACACTAAATTGCTATCCATCAGTGGTGATTTCAAGCCTGATATATAAGCAGCGCGAACACTTGACGTACCTATAGAAGATGCCTGGCGTAGAGTACTTCCATATGCTCAATGGGGCGAAAATTCCCGCAGTGGGCCTTGGCGCTTATCTTATTTCACCGGCTGCAAAAATGGTGGAGCAAGCGTTGGACACAGGTTACCGTCTTATAGATACCGCTCAGGAATACGGTAACGAGAGAGAAGTAGGAGAGGGTATTTCTGCGTGGCTCGAAAAGGACCCGAAAAACAAGAGAGAAGATGTCATCTACACCACTAAGATTTTGGGTCTGAATCAAGGCTATAGTAGAACATGGAGTAGTTTGAAAGAGTCGCTCAACAAGGTGAAACAGCTAGGGTACATTGATTTGGTTCTTATACATGATCCGCTTACTGGTAAGAAGACCAGACTTGAAACCTGGAAGGCACTTCAGGAGGCCGTTGACCAAGGAATTGTCAAGGCTATCGGAGTCTCAAATTACGGCGAGCACCATTTAAAAGAACTTTACGAGTGGGAAGGCTTCAAGTACAAACCCGTCATTAACCAAGTGGAATTGAGTCCATGGTTAATGAGAAATGAACTTGTCAAATACTGTCAAGATTTGGGCATAATTCTCGAGGCGTACTGTCCCTTGACGACTGGAGCCAAGTTGAACGATCCTACCTTGATAAAAATTGGTAAGAAGTACGGCAAAACCCCTGCTCAAGTACTTTTGAGATGGAACGTAGACAGAGGTGTGGTTGTCATTCCCAAGTCGCTGAATCACAAGCGTTTGAGCGAGAACTTTGATATCTTTGACTTCAAGCTAACTGACGAGGAGTTCAAGGAACTTTCCCATCCAGAGGCCTATGACCTCTATTGCGGTTGGGACCCTGTGAAATCAATGCGCTAGATGCTAGAGATTTAGTGGACTCACTTTTATAGAGCCTATTTCCAGAACAATCTATCTGCACTAGTCGGGCTTCTTTCAAAAATAGATATGCTCATAAGCTTGGAGTCAATTAATTATGAGACCTAAGGTTTTCAATGCTGTTGGAAGCGTAAGAAATGAGAACATGGGCAATGCTTGATCTCTGTTCCACCCACGAGTGGATATAGTCTACGCAAGAATGGCTGCAAAAAATCTCAACTTTTCTGTGTTGAGAAAACGCAACTGGTGAATTTAATTTCAATGGACTCAAAATGAATTGCTTAATGGGTTCCTATCTTGCAGTTAAGGCAGCATCGTGCTTTTTAGATTTTCAGAGTTTTTGGTGATAATTTTTGAGCGAAACTTGATTTCTTCATCTACAAACCAAGTGAGGGTCTACTTTTGCTGTAGACATAACTTAAATGTTGCCCATATCAAGTCTACAACTTGTAGGCTATTCGTAACTTACTGTGTGAAATGAATCAAACCGCAACTGGCTTATCTAATTACATGTACCGCTTACAGTAGCAACTAAGCAAAAGCAGTAGAAAAAAATAGCCTTCTAGAAACAAATATAGAAGCAAATATTCTTCCTTACAGAAGCAATTGAGTTCTCCACAGAAGCAATAAATTTTTTTAGTAGCAACTCATAGTTTTGGATGTCTTGAACTGAATCATAAACTTGGTTTTGATCAGCCAGCGAAGGGGCTCACGAGCGGAAATACGGTAAGAATGTGCCTCGTGTCCATCCAATCTACCTCCAAGCCCATCGACTCTTCATTGAGGAAGAACGACCACTACTCACATTTCGTCGTGTACTAAGTCTTGCTTGCTGCGCATGAGATATTACAGATAAAGTTTCATTGACCGATTTATCACTGGAGTGCTATCTCGTGCATGCCTTGAATTCCCAAACCTTATATTGAGATCAGCCACTGGCGGAACCTACGGAATATAAGTTATAAGCCTCCCCCATTTCTACTAATTGCAATTGGCTGCAACACAATTGATTAAATTGCTTTCAACTAAAATGGCACCTCTAACCGCAAAGAACTGCTTCCCATTACTAAACGGCTCAAGGATTCCAGCTTGTGGTGTCGGAGTCTATCTTTTGCCTGCTTCACAAATTGCTGGAATTGTTGAAAAAGCCTTGGACGTCGGATACCGTCTTATCGATACTGCTCAAGAATATGAAAATGAGAGAGAAACTGGTGAGGGAATCAAGGCTTGGCTTGGTAAAGACAAGAACAACAAGAGGGAGGATGTTTTGTACACCACGAAAATCACAAACCTGAACCAAGGATACGATAGGACCTGGAATAGTTTGAAAGAGTCGCTCAACAAAGTCAAACACCTTGAGTATATTGATTTGGTGCTCATTCATGACCCTTTAAGCGACAAAAAAACTAGGATTGAAACGTGGAAGGCATTACAGGAAGCTGTTGATAGTGGAATGGTTAAATCTATTGGTGTATCCAACTTTGGTAAGCACCATATTCAAGAACTTTACGATTGGGAAGGATTGAAGTACAAGCCTATTGTGAACCAAATTGAATTGAGTCCTTGGCTTATGAGAAAAGATTTGGTGGACTACTGTCAAAATCTTGGAATTGTATTGGAGGCATACTGCCCACTTACTACTGGTGCTAAATTGAATGACCCTACACTAGTCAAATTGGCCAAGAAGTATAACAAAACGCCAGCTCAAGTATTGTTGAGATGGAACATTGACCGTGGAGTAGTTGTGATTCCAAAATCGCTGAAACCCGAAAGACTTCCACAAAACTTTGACCTTTTCGATTTCAAATTGTCCGATGAAGATTTTGCTGAACTTGCGCATCCTGATGCTTATGAGGTATTTGGTGGATGGGATCCAAGTCGGTCTAAAGCGTAGTTAAAAATGTTGAATGTTTATCTTATGCAAATACTAATACATTATTTACCGTACAATCTCCTCTCGTACGTACCAGTTGTCATCGGTGACTAATTTTTTGTTGATGTCATTATAATAATCCCATGCATCCTTCCTGAATATTGGAAGCGGAGGTGTTTGTTCAGTATCGTAGTAAATACTATTATCCACGTCCACCTCGAAATCTAATCTTCTTTGAGCCGATTCATGAACAATTCGGAACTCATCCTGCAAACGAGGGCTGTTGCATGCTCCTTTTAATGTCAAGGCGGAACCTTCTTCATCCTGGAACCGCTTGTTGGGCGAAGAGCTGCATATCCTATCGGGGACCCAAAGGCGAATATCTTTCTGGTAATTGTGGTTCTTAAAACGATTCTTGGTAGTGTAGGATGTTTTTCCATACTTTCGAGTAAGAATGCGTGACACGTTACGAGGAATGTAAGCTTCTCCACCTTCAAAATAGGTGTGTCTCAATGGTAGAAGCTCTTCTAAAGTATGCCAATTCCAATTCTTGCAGTGAACAGTCATTGCTTTCAAGTCTTCGACGTTCTCTGACCCTTTAAAGAGCTTTTTGGGAGGCTTGAAGTTTGTATGTGCCAATGCTGAGATATCAATGTAGAGTCCAGTGTTGATATCGATAAAACGGGCATCGATAAAATTTCTTCCATTGCCCTGGGCTGTGTAGGTGGGCGCCACTTCCAAGTAGTATTTGCCGTTTCCATATCGAGGATTTTCAATAATAATCAGTCGGTTGAATTCTCGACCAAGTCGATCAAGATGACGTATTGGCATTTGAACATCGATATCTGTATCCCACGGCATATTGACACCGTTATATGACCAGCCTAAAAGCGAGCCGTAATTTATCCAGCTCGGTATATTATTCAGTTCGGCAAACTGGAACCATACACGAATCATATGGTGAATGACACTTTGACGCTCACGATCGCCTATGAACCTCTTGAAAAAAGGATATGCTAAATGATGGGATCTGCCTTGAATGACATCGGTTATGATCCATGGATACTTGAAATAGGTGTCTGATTTTTCTATCAACACACTAGAGTATTCCAAAAATTGAAGGTATTCAAGATCTTTCGAGGAGATGGTGTTATTGTTGAGTTGTTCTTGCAAGTGGAAGATGTTTGAATCGAGATTGAAAATGAAATCCTCAGCCTTGATGTTTACCTCGTGTTCTAATGGTTTATAGTCGGCGACTTTGAAAGCCAAATCATCAGAGGTTTGAATTTTCATCATTTCGTTGACCATCTGGTCTTTGTAGATATTATAGGGAAGGTTGGCCTCGCCCAAGCGCTTTTTGCCGATTACCGGAATATGCACAAACGCCTTGTCTGTCAGAATAATTACTCGCTCGGGTATTTCCTTTAGACAATAAAGATCGGCCATTCCACGGTACACTTTTTTGTTGTAAGATTCCATGAAATAGCCATTCACATCGGCAAAGTTGCGTAGCACGCTATCACATTGACCCTGGGGGTATTTTTGCCGGTACTTGCCGAGAATGGATTTGGCGGCTGACAAGTCGACCCAATCATCCCAATGAAAATACACTCCATATTTGTTGCCAAGGTCGGAAAAGTTCATGAGCTCTTGGTTGTTGAGCCCATTCACGTACGAGAAGAGCGCGTAGGTGATACTTCGAGGGTCGAAGGAAGACTGTCGGTTCATGTGCAACGCATTGGCTTCCAACAAGTACTGGCTAATGTCATCAGATAAGTAGTTGTTAAGTGTGAAGAAAATGCAAGCAGCGGTTATCAATAGGGGAATTCCATGTTTCAACTTCTTGTTATATATTTTGGGGAACATGGTTGGCCCGTCACCGCTTCACGGGATATACTCACACGACAAGATGAAACAGTTGAGGTAAATGGAAAGCGGTCTATAAGGTTGGAAGCATATAAATATCAAACACACACACGAGTTTTGGACACTAGAGACGTCTAAACAGCGCTCTTGGTCAATGACAGGTCACACAAGTAAAATATTATCTTGAATGGCCAGTAATAGCAACTGGGCTCCGTGAAAACTGTATACAGGCACACCTGGTTATTTTTTTGCTTTTTTTGACTTTTTTTTTCCGTGCACTTCGAGGTACAGCCCACTTCGCGCATTGTAACATCGCTTAACTCAGCCACTACTTCGACGACGCCCATAGACTAAAATGAAAAAAGCACTTATGGTTACATTGGCCTGTAAATTCATTAGACAAACTAAGCAGATTAGATAGAGTAAACAACACAAGAAATTAGTCCACACAACCAGCCTCGCTTGTTTTCGTGAAACGGTTAGGCAACCGGGGTTGGTGGAACGGCGCGAATTTCTTTTCTTCTTTGTTATCAAGGCACAGCATTAGGTGCAGGGGTGGGGGAGCAGATGAGTATGGAGTAGAGACGGCGATGAAAAGGGGAATGTTGCATAGCCACCAGGGGAACCATGCATTTTGACGGTTTAGATCGTTTGACATTATTTTGTGTAAGCCACGTAGGTTATTTATTTTTCGGAGTGGCTAAAGTACATGGAACCTTCAGCCTCGTCACACGAGTAAATACCAAATGCTTCTATTCATACTATCTATTTTCTAGGCTTATCATATAACCAAGTTCATGATAACGGGTCAAAGAAAGATTGCAACCGAGTGTTGCGGAATACTCTCATGCCCATGGTACTTCCGCGTATAAAGTCGAATCGCAACCGGGCATCAAGAAAGTCCTTATCGACCTTGTTGAATCCTTTGCTCCAGGTCCGCAAGATTGTGATAGCGACAAGCGAGTAAAACATACCCACTATCAAATCAAGACGCCAATGGTGATCCAAGTAGATGGTGGCCCACCATTGAATGCACACGAATGACAACGCCATAATCTTGAGAATAGTCCACCGAGAATAATAACTTACGAAATAAAACGCCATGACGGCCATGGCCGAATGCAATGATGGCACTGCTCCAAAAACAATTGGAGATGCATGAAATCCCTTAGAGTGTAAGTGGGTACCCATTTCAACATCTATTCTTGTCAATCCTGCAGCATAACCTGGCATATCATAATTTGCAGTCAGGTTTTCTCCATTAAGATGGATGAACCATGGAGGAGCGGTTGGAAGCAATAAATGGGTGAGCACGCCGGCTATGTTTTGCATGCCCAATCCAAAGGAAAATAACTTAAGAGCACCAGGAGCATGGAATACGTAGAGCCAAATGGCGGTAAATAAGGGAACAAAGAAGTGACCAAGCACGTAGGATGCCCATGCAAATAAGTCTTTGGCGGTGTATACTTCAACGCGGAAGTAGTGTGCAATGTTGAGTAAAACCCAACTTGCAGCGGTAAGTAAAATTGGCGATAAGTGCCAACAATTGTACGGTCTATACAGACCAGTGGTCTGGAGGTGTTCAACGATTTTGCGATTGATCTCGGCGGTTCGGGCGGCAATCCTTCTGTGGGATAATTTGTGGAAGAAAACAAGGTCACCATGATGAACATCGTCCTGGAAATCGCCAGGAGCCGATGGGGTAGAAGAATGGCATTTGGCTAAGTCGAAAGTGCTCACCTGGTCTTCCAAGTCGGAAGAACCGCCGGAGCTCATTTCAAACGAGTTGTCATCCTGGATTGACGATAATTCTGCGTATGCACTGGGGCGATAAAACTTCTTATAAAGGAGCAACGACACAGCGGCCAACCCGGTAAGTGTTATGAGGGACCCAATGGGCTTCTTCATGAAGTCGAACATGAAAATGTCCATGTTCATAGCCAATTTGACGTGAATTGGTGGGCGAATTTTTGGTATCAACCCAGCGTTTTAAAAATCATCAACCAAATGAACACCGGGGCAAAATTTATCCAGAAGCTCACCACAAGTTGTATCAATGACTTTTCGTTCAATCCAGACCAAAAGACGCGGTAAAGAAACTGGAATATAAACAAGAACGGCCTCACTAGAACACGCAAGATGTTCATACCCTTGGCTTGAACCGCAAAAAACAGCGGCATGGTGCAGGGGCTATGTTAAGACTATGAGAGGAGATAACCAAGCGGTTGGGAAATTAATGGAAACCCTCGCCGTGATGCCGTGATTCCTGGTGGAGGACAACTGCGTGATGTAAATACGAAAGTAAGAAAAAAAAACAGGGGGTTGGGTGCGGAGAAAATTCAAGATGGAAGAGAGTTCCCTGAACGGAAATCGTCGGATAAAAAAAAAACTCGCGGCCGAAACAAGGACGGCTGAAACGCGCTTAAAGACCCTGACGGTTGATTCACTACATTCAATTGGTTGAAATTTATCAAAATGAAAAATTGCAACCATTCCCTCCGTCTAAGCCTTCCTCGCCTCTGCGTCGTGATCAAAGAGGGGGAGGTCACACGATCACTTTGTTGTTTGGTGTGTGCGCATTCGACGAAGAAAACGCGAGCGTAAAGACCAGAAAAGTGTAACTACAAGCAGTTGCAACGCAGTTAAAGTACCGTAGTAATCTTTTATCTGCTCAAGCCTCTGTCGCTAAGCGTCAGCCACGGTGCTATCGCCGCTTGATGAAGGCTTGGTCACGAAGGCTGATGTACATCGACTATCCGCTGACGTAATCGCATAAAATAATAACCCTCGCTATTTGATTGTTTGTTTACGACATTGGCGCGGTGTTGGGATGTGTTTCGCATTTCAGACGGAGGCGGAAACGGACAACGGAACAACGGAGTGGTCTCGCTCCGTCGGGAGTGCATATTGGCCGCGATGCCCCAGCTGTGCTTCCTATTCGAGCCGGCTGTTGCAGCCATATATAATGCAAGAAAATTTGTGGAGTGTCAATGGCAGCTACTTTTTCGTGGAAAGACATCACTGTGGAGGCCGGCGAAAAGCGGTTATTGGATAATGTCAGTGGTATTACAGCGGGAGGCACACATGGTGGTGGAACTCTCACTGCTCTCATGGGTCCTTCAGGGTCCGGAAAAACTACCCTACTTCTGGTCCTTGCGAGACGAACCGGTGGACTTTCCTCCTTCGAAGTCACTGGGGATGTCAGGTATAACGGCCAATCTGCCACTCCGGCGCTTTTAAGGCAAGTTTCTCGCTTTGTGGAGCAGGAGGACCATTTGATTGGTCTGTTAACGGTCAAAGAAACTGTTGATTTTGCTGCCAAAATGCTGGATCAAAAAACAAGTCTTCTGACTCGTGCCGAGCTTGTGAATGACATTATAGCGTTGTTGGGTCTTACAAAGCAAGCGAATACCAAGGTGGGCACTCCACTTCAAAAAGGTCTTTCCGGCGGTCAGAAGCGTCGTTTATCCGTTGCAAGTCAGGTAGTTACCAGACCACGCCTCTTGTTTTTGGATGAACCTACTTCAGGTTTGGATTCGAAGGCATCATACGAGGTGGTTCAGACTCTCAAGCAGCTAGCTGTGTCTGAAAATGTCACTGTGATTGCTTCCATCCACCAGCCTTCAACGCTGACTTATGAACTTTTTGATAATGTCATGTACTTGCTGGAGGGCCGCGTGGTTTATACTGGTACTCGTTCTGGAGTAATCGACTATTTTCAAGATGCTGGATATCCCGTTCCCCCACATCATAACCCAGCAGAGTACATTCTTGACTTGACAAATACAGATTTCTCCAGCGACGGCTCCAATAAGCGAGAAATTGTGGACCATTTGGTGGATTTTTTTGCCGCCCGTAAGAGCGACGATATATTCCAAGACAGCGATGAATTTGAAAAGAGTGGTGACTTAGACTCTGCCAAACGGCCCCCATGTATCTCACAGGCCAGCAAAGTTAAGAATCTTTTACTTCGGTCTTTCATCAAGGCACGCCGAGATTACCTTGCCTACTATGTTCGGATTGTCATGTATCTTGGCTTGGCGATAATGATGGGTACAGTTTGGTTACGACTCAGCTACTCACAAAAAAGCATTCAGCCATTCATAAATGCCATTTTCTTCTCTGGAGCGTTCATGTCGTTTATGTCTGTGGCATACATCCCTGCATACCTCGAGGACTACTTTGCGTACACGAAGGAACGTGCCAATGGATTATACGGACCATTACCCTTTGTTTTGTCCAACTTCATAATTGGGCTACCATTTTTGTTCTTCATTTCCCTCATATTTGCAATTGTCACGTATTTCATGTGCAACTTTAGACACTCGGGTTCGGGTTTCTTCATGTATGTGCTCTACCTCTTCCTTGATTTGGTAGCAGCTGAGTCGCTAACAATTTTGATTGCCACTGTCTTTCCCATATTTGTGGTGTCCTTGGCCCTTACTGCATTTGCCAATGGACTTTGGATGGCAGTAGGAGGATTTTTGGTTTCCGCCAATGTATTGAACAAGTTCTGGTACTACACCTTTTACTGGGTTGATTATCAACGCTACGTTTTTCAAGGAATGATGTTCAATCAATTCAAAGACACGGTGTACACTTGTGGTATGGGATGTCATTGCATGTACTCTTCTCCTTTGGAAAAGGTATGTAAGATTGATGGTAATGCAGTTCTTAAAGCATTAGGGTACGGTAAAGAGCAACACGGACTTTGGATTGGGCTTCTGATAGCCCTCATTTTTGTGTTGCGATTTGCCACTTATATAGTATTACGTCTAAAAAAGTAATTCACAGCATCTCCGGATTTAACTTTGCGACCTAAGCCATGATCTTTCTCAATCTATACTTTCGCAACCAAAGGTTGTAACTTACGTGGTCGTGCGCCGACGAGGAAAAACGTTCGTTTTCTCCGGGGCCCAACCGCCGGGTGACGTACCCCAGATTTCTATTTATCGGGTAGAAAATCTGACAAATTTCACCATGACAAAAAAGCTCAGCCCGTTAGAGAAACAGGCCCGCAGACCAGCATCGCGTGCCTGTTCGTTCTGTCACTCCAAACATCTACAGTGTTCAAATAACCGTCCATGCAAGAATTGTGTCAAACGTAACATTGCTGATCAATGTCGTGATGTGGAAAGAAAACGTGCCAATTACATGACTCTAGCAGCTAAGAACAAGCAAGGATCACCCAATACCGTGCTGCCAGAATCCTCCTCGTCGCCCTTTCTGCCTCTTCACAAGGGCCATATAAGTTCGCAATCACTGCAACCATTGGACCCTTCATCAGGTCGGGTGAATACGGACTTTTTTCTGCACCTGGAAACAACGGTTCCTCTGCCGTGGCCAATGGATTTGGAACTGAAGGAAAGAACAAATGCCATCTTAAACACCACCGATGATGTCCTCAACAAAATATTGTACGATGAGCAGGCCTCTAAGGTACCTTCGGCGCAGGCACTGGAGATGACTCCTTCCAACTCTTCAATTGATGGAGTCTTCAACTCGAACTATCTCAATCAGGAATACTTGATGTTGGGAGACATCATTCTCAATTCGAAACCAGCATCTCCAACACCCTCTTCCACCTCGGAGTACCAAACTATACCGCCCAATGAAATGATGGGAACTGTGGATTACAACGAGGTGTATCGAGACACCAAATCTAAAAAATTGAAGGAATCTCGACCTTTTATTTCGCTTGGTTTCTCAAATCCTCCCGACTTGGATAATCGAAAGCTACCAGGTGAGATCAATATAGCCAACGAGATCATGGATCCTTCGAAGAGAGCACAGGTAACAACCACAAATGACTATGTTTCGCCGCTAGTCACACGCCATATCTACCAGCTGGTGCAAGACATTTATGCTAACAAGATCATCAACTATGAATATCCAACATCATATCATGCCCTCACATTCTTCCTCAAAAAGCGATTTCTGGGTACGTCGCTTCCACCAGAGCAAAAGCAGCAGAAGCGAAATAATCTCTTGATTATTCTCAAATTAATCGCAAGTTATAGACCCACCTTCATATCGGCTCACAAGTCTCTACTCAAGCCGTACGACTTGATGTTCTTGGAGATGACATTCCAGCGCTCCTTGATAGACTATGAGAAACTTCTGCATCTTAATTCGCTGCCCACAATCATATGGAGACGTACTGGGGAGATTGTATCTATCTCGGACGAGATTCTCAGCTTGCTCGGGTACTCGTTGAACAGCATTCTCTCCAAGAGGACGTTTATTATGGAATTGATGTACGATGACGAGTCCATCATAAATTACTTCAAGCTCTTCAAGTCGGTGGCAGTGGGAAATCTTCACCTGAGTATCATTACAAGGTGCAAATTAATGAAAAATCCAGATCGCGATAGGTCTACCAGAGCATCTACGACGGGCACTGAACAGCAACTCACAGAAGCTGATTATATAGAGTTCTGTGCGGTATGGACAGTTAAAAGAGACTTGTTTGACCTTCCGATGCTAATAATGGGTCAGTTCTTGCCTGTGTTACCTGCAGGTGACGGGGTGAGGAGATATTGATTTTGCATCAACCTGATCGTTTTTGGTGAAATTTGACATGCGGCTCAAATTACGGTGGGGTGACATAGACCTGGTGGGGTGACAAGAATATGGTCATTCAACCAGTAATGATCAGGTAAATAGCCTGATTTGCATCAGCAACTGTATATAAAAGACACCAGGTGTTTCAGTAACCCATAGTATACATCTATTCAATATCAATTCAATACAATGTCAGCTTTGTCTATGCCTGCGAAGACTCTCCTCATGGGAGGGGCATGCTACGGTGCAGGAGTATTATATATGACGACGAGATATTACGACTCCTGTCTGTTAAAGAAGATATTTGTGCGCTCCGACAAAATCTACGAAAAAGTCAAGGTCGGACATCATGCCGGTGTCCCTCCACCATCACAGTAATCAAAATATTTCTGCTAATGTAATAAATGTCATTACGTGCGAATACTAAAAACGTAACCGCCACAGTGGGAAAAAACGCAACAATGTGCATGATAGTGGTGCAGGACCACCACCACCATATATGCGCAGTCCAAACTCAAACCAAATATAAAAACATGCCTAAAGACTAGTGTAGTTCGTAGGTTAGAGCTCGCCAGTACTTTCCACTTTGTAATGTTAGCGCCAAAAACCCGAAAAAAGTGGGAAAAGCTTAAAAATATAAATTTGTCGTCAAAGCCGTTGTGGACAGATTTTTTGCCGTATTGGCGCCACTAGTAAGTTCAAGCGTTTAATCCTGCAGGCACCACTGTCATCCATCCAAATGCGGAAAATTTGCTGCACGTACCTGCTGCTCATCTCTGCACGTAATGCATATAGCCACACGGACAACTGTACGGCAGGTGCTCAAGGCGGGCTAAATTAATCCGTTCTCGGGAACGTTAAAGTTTGACCCTTAAACGATAATTTGTCGAAGATGGAGAAAGACATTGCGGCACCTGCCGACTCTATAGCACCAAAGTCCGAGACCGTCGAGGCTTCGCACGGCTATAGCACTTCAAACGAAGGATCCAGAAGAAATTCCAGCGAATACTCATCGGGTTCTTCTGCGTATTCGTATGAAGTAGACACGAGAGGTCCGTTTCAAAGATTCATAGACTCGTTTAAGCCGATCAATCTCGAAGATGAAGGTATCGATACGTCAAATTTGTCCCCAATGGAGCAGAGCATCGTCGCTACGGCGAAACATCCTTTGGCTAGACGGCTTAAATCGAGGCACTTGCAAATGATCGCTATAGGAGGATCTATTGGTACAGGGTTGTTTGTGGGTTCTGGTTATGCCTTGGCGATGGGTGGACCTGCCTCTGTCTTGATTGGATACTTGTTGGTTGGTTTCTCCATGTACTGTGTCGTCTACGCTTTGGGTGAGTTATCGGTTCAATTTCCAGTTTCTGGTTCCTTTAATGCTTTCTTTGCGAGATTTGTCGATCCAAGTTGGGGGTTTGTGCTTGGTATCTTGTATGCTTGTTCTTGGTTAGTTTCGTTTCCTTCCGAATTGATTGCGTGTGCTCTTACAATCGGGTACTGGAACACTTCAATCAGTCCAGCTGTTTGGGTCGCTATTTTTTGGGTTGCCATCGTCTCCATCAACTTTTTCGGAGTTCGGGGATACGGTGAAGCTGAATATGTTATGTCTATGATCAAGGTGATTGCAGTCGTTGGCTTCATCATCTGTGGAATTGCAATCATTTGTGGTGCCGGAGATCAAGGATATATTGGAGGACGTTACTGGCACAATCCAGGAAGTTTCAATCATGGATTCAAAGGAGTTTGTTCCGTTTTTATTTCAGCTGCATTTTCGTTTGGTGGATGTGAATTAGTTGCATTGGCAGCAGCAGAAACAGTCAACCCAAGAAAGTCTTTGCCAAAGGCGACTAAGCAGGTTTTCTGGAGAATTTTCATCTTCTACATCTTGACTGCCATTGTTACTGGAAGTTTGGTCAGCTACAAGGATGAAAAATTGTTGTCCAATGACGACGTGACTGCCTCACCATTCGTTATTGCTATTCAAAATGGTGGTATTAAGGTTTTGCCAAGTATCATGAACGCAGTGATTTTGATTGCTGTGGTTTCAGTTGGTAACTCTTCCGTCTATGGGTGTTCAAGAACGTTGGCTTCTTTGGCTGTACAAGGTTTGCTTCCTAGCGCCTTTGGCTATATTGATAGAAGCGGCCGTCCCTTGATTGCCATCCTCTTCACAAACACATTTGGATTGTTGGGATTCTTGGTAGTGAACAACAACGAAGGAGATGTATTCACCTGGTTTTTTTCCGTTTGTTCCTTGTCTTCCTTCTTTACTTGGGCTGCCATTTGCTTCACCCATATTAGATTTCGTCTTGCCTTACTGGCACAGGGCAGATCCTTGGACGAAGTGGCGTTTGTGTCACCCATGGGAATTTATGGATCAATTGCCGGTGCAGTTATTCTTATTCTTATTGTGATTGGTGAAATTTGGATTTCTATTTGGCCAATTGGCGAACCTGCTGATGTTGTCCAATTCTGGCAAAACTGTCTCTCTATGCCTTTAATGATTGTAATGTGGGTGGGTTACAAGACCTACACCGGAACCTGGAACCATTTGTACATCAAGTTGAGAGACATTGACCTTGACACTGGAAGGAGAGAAATTGATGTTGAAGTCTTGAAGCAGGAAATTGCGGATGAACGCGAATTTTTAAGGACAAAACCATTCTGGTACAGAACTTATAGATTTTGGTGTTAGGTCACTCGAGTGTAATAATGATACCCGCCTAATTGATAATTATTTGCAGTCTGATCTCACTCGTATCTTTTTTTCGCGCTGTCGCTCTTATTGTATTTACTCTAATGTCATAATGGATGGCACCAAAAGTATAAAAAAAGGACCTTCCGTTCTTGTTTATACTCTTCTAGCTTTCAATTTGACATTGCGTCTTTACCTGACACTCTTTATGATCATTTCCGATTGCGATGAGACGTTTAACTATTGGGAGCCATTAAACCTACTTGTTCGTGGGTTTGGAAAAGAGACCTGGGAATACTCGCCAGTGTATGCTATTAGATCTTACGCGTACTTGATACCCTACTACATTGTCTCGTTGCCTATTACCTTGCTCGGACAATTTGTCAAATTCCCTCCGTACGTTCATTTTTACTGGATCAGATTGATCGCCTTAAACGGCTTTCATGCATTTGCAGAATGGAAATTGTTTGCCAGTGTTTCGACATCTTTAGGACCCCAGTGTGCCAATTGGTTTATATTTCTTTCCTCCATTGCTCCAGGTATGTCACATGGTGCTGTTGGCTTACTTCCATCGTCACTAGCATTGGGATGTGTGTCTTTAGCAACATCCTATGTTTTGCTGTATGTCACCACTCCTCAATTGCTGTCAGCGTTGTACGCAGTTGCATTCTTTCTGTATGGTGGGATATATGGTTGGCCGTTTGCTCTAGCTCTCGCTATTCCATTTGGATTTTTCATTTTTGCAAGCAGTATCCAGAATCCGGGATACCTTTTGTCATTTGCCATTAGAGCTTTGACTATAGTTGGTGCTATGACTTCTCTTATAGTCGCTATTGACTCAGCCTTTTACAAAAGATTGCTACTTGTTCCGTTGAACATAGTTACATACAATGTGTTTGGCGGAGAAGGAGAGGGCCCCGAGATCTTTGGAGTAGAACCATTCATTTACTACGTTCACAATCTCCTCTTAAACTTTAATGCTACCTTGTTGCTTGCCTCTGCTGGGTGCTTCTTGAGTTTTGGCCTTCGATCTAAGCAGCGCACGAAGGTAATTGTGACATGTACATTCCCCCTTGCAATATGGCTATCAGTATTTGCAAGCCAAGAGCACAAAGAGGAGCGTTTCCTTTACCCTATTTATCCACTCATTGTCTTGAGTGCATCAGTGTTTCTTTCGTGGTTCCTCACGACGTCGACTACCATAATCAAATCATTGACTTCAAACGACAAGTTGACGATACTATACAAGCAATGCTTCATCGTAGCATTTGCTACGGTGGTTGGACTGGTATCTATTTTGAGGATAATGAACTTAGTTGAGAACTATAGCGCACCCATAACCATATTCCGCCAAGTGGCCGAACTTCCTCCGAAAACAACTATAACTAATGTATGCGTTGGGCGCGAATGGTATCACTTTCCGGCATCTTTCTTCCTTCCCGATAACTATAGGCTAAGGTTTGTAAGGAGTGGCTTCGATGGATTGTTGCCAGGTGACTTTAAAGAGTCTTCATCGATCTTGGAGTCTACATCAACTGTTCCGGACGATATGAACAACAAAAATATCTTCTCAGCAGGTAAAGTGATTTCTCTTGAGCAATGTGACTATTATGTCGACAATACTGGGCCGATAGATGAAGAACTGGGTGAACCGTTTATCGTTTCAAACAGTGCTCATCCAGAAGTAGTTGCAGGCTGGGACATAATAGGCTGCGAGAAGATCATAGATCCCGCAGGCAAAAGCTCAGGCATTGGTAGACTACTTTGGGTCCCAGTTGCCTTCAGAAAATGGGTGCCATACAATGTTGACTACATGAATCTTTGTCTCGCAGAAAAGAGGTCGCAGTAGTTTCTAGTGTATTTCTCAGCATCAAGCTTATTGAAGTGGGGCTTCGAGGTAGAACCTTGATTATATAGGACATATCAGAGCTCATCGTCAAAGTAGTCATTAAGAGCTTTCTTTGCCTGATCAAAATTGTCTCTGGCCTTTTGTAATGCATCTCCAATTAGCTTGATCCAAAATTCATCGTCGTCTTCACCCAAACTGCTGTCTTCCAACTTGAAGTTGTCAAAGTTGATTTTTTTACCGTAATTCTGAATACGTTCACATTCGTTAGAGATTTTTCGAGTCCCAATGCAGCTGCTGAACCTTTTAAATAGTGTCCTAGTCCAGATAATTTGTCCAAGTTTTGTTCTTTTAAGTTCAATTCGAGGTCATGACACGTTTCCACGAATTGGTCAACGAATGTTTGAAACAAAGACTTGGAGAATCCTTCCTCATCCTCATCCATTGCAATAAGCTCGAGAAGACTGGCCACTCAATCAATCCACTTTCCTGGAGCTTGCTCTTCTTTTCTTCGGACATTGAGCTGTTAGATGTGTGATATACCAGCTGTGCTGTAAACAATTGCGTTAATTTATTAAGTTTCGCTAAACGGTTTGAAAGTCAAGTTCGTGTCCACTCACAATTGAGACTTCAAAACATTCAACGGTTAGACGTTAGGGTCGTGTGTGCAATATTCCTTGTTATATTATTATCTACAACTCAAAATAAGAAGAGCTCTAGATTCCTTAGTGATCTGTATGTGACCCTTAAAACACTAGGTTTAACGCCGCTCCTCGATTGGTAATGACAGGGGACGGAGACAAAAAACGTCACTGACATCACACTACGTCATTTGTTACACAAAGCCGTGCGCGCTCAAGTCTAGATCTATATTTAACACATCTAATTGTTTGAACCAGCGAGTTCATATATGTCGCCAATTTTCGAAGCGTAGTACGTTGGGGCTTCGTTTGGGTCGAGTTGCTTCAATGACTCTTCAGTTTCAATGCCTGTCAACACCAATAACGTATCCAATCCTCCGTCGCGACCAAACTTCATATCAGTATTCAACCTGTCACCTACCATCAACCCGCGTCCAGGTTTCGCTTGTAAATCAGGATTAGCAGCCTTGATAGAGTTCATCATTGCTTGATTCGGTTTACCGCACACTGCATCTGGCTGTCTGCCACTTGCATATGCTACGGATTCGATGAGAGAGCCTGCACCAATCATGAGCTTTCCCTTCATCGGGAATGTAGAGTCTATGTTGGTTGCAATGAAGGGGATTGACTTGTTGTCCTTCAATAAATATTGCATTGTAGCCGAAAGCTTGATATAATTCACCAGCAAAGTCAAGCCTGCGACAACAGCTCCAACCTCAGGGTCCAAGTTATTCACTGCTTCACTATCGGCGGGAAGAATACCGGTTTCGTCTAACTTCGGGTCACTTCCACCGACGGTTGCGTACCCTAACTCTTGCAATTCTCTCTCAATACCTGTCTCTCCGAGAACCCATACTTTTTTGTCTTTTGGAAGCTTGAGGATTTTGTCAATATAAACTGCCAGAGCATACGAGGACCCAAAGATTTCATTCTCTTGAATTCCGGGAATTCCAAGTTTCTCAAATTTTCCTCTGTAGTCTTTACGGGACTTGGTAGAATTGTTGGTGACAAAAATCACTCTCTTATCGAGTGATTTCAACAAGTCGAGCGTCTCCTTTACAAAGGGCAAGATATGGTCTCCTAACCAAAGAACGCCATCACAGTCGAACAAGAAATAGTCGTAGCTGTCTAAGAGCTTCTTGACCTGCTCCTTGGTAGTTATCTTTGAGGACATTAATTAGAGAGTGATTCAAATTTCAAGCTAAGAGCGGACCGACTACAACCGAGTACTGCATCTGACATTATTATCTAGGTTTGACTACATCCAGCAAGGAACGGGCAAGAGTCTAAAATGGCCTTATTTCATTAATTATACAGTTATTTTGGTACTAGAAGACACGCACAATAGTTGATGTACCGGCCACTCGTTGAAAGTTTCTTCTAATTGCAGGAAACTTTTATGCAAAAGTTGACTTAAGGTTATCAAGACACCTTTCAAGGCCTCTACCTCTCAGAGGGATGAACTCCGGCAACGTATCTAGGAAATCTGACCTTGGACTTGTCATTGTAAATTTCTTCTTCAAACTTGGCTCTCGTCTCTGGCGACATTGATTCCTTAACCAAGTCTTGTCTTGCTTTTTCAGAAAAGAATCTTCTAGCAGTATTTCTATCCTCTTCAGCAAGTAACAAAGGCTCCAAGTAGAACCGAGCCCATTGTCTCTCTCTGGACAACTCTCTTTGCTCATCCACACCCTTATAGTATCTGTAAAAACCAAATGCCATGACTCCAGCTATACCCCAAAAGTATATGGAGGCACGAAACCCTCTCGAAGGAAGATTTCTTTTCCATTGTACAGGCTCATAGCCTCCGATAGGTGGTAAATCTTGCATTGCCAACAGATATGGTAGAAGTTAGTTCCGCGAAATTACTTGTGCGATTTGGTGAAAATCTATTGGCGGTCGTTGACTGCCTAATTGGGAAGTATGCTACATTTGGTCAGTATATGTTCATTTGTATTTTAATCAGCTACTTAATGTCGAAGACGGACTTCAATTTCTTGATCAAGAGCCAGTCATCTCTAGTAACTGAGTCACGGAATGCAGGATCCTTAAGGGTGTCAATAGATTTACGGGAGATCAAGGAGTACAAGTTATCGCTCTCGTCGACGTGACGACCCCAAGTTGGTTGGGCTGCCGATGGGTTTTCCAAACGCATGGCAACACCAGCGGAAGTTTGTCCTTTCTTCACCAAATCCAATGACTTGTGGTTCACTTCCAAAGATACCACCTTTCCAAGAACCATAACATTGGGTTGCTTGGTAGTTGGGTCTTGACGAACGGCACAAATTGGAGTTCCGATTCTCACGGCACCTTCCAAGACATCGACACCAATAATCATAGGGTTACGCTTGTTGATAATTTGGATAGTCTTCAAAACACAAGGGAAAATGGCGTATTCAAGGAAATCACGACGTCTTATCTCCATCAACTTCTCTTGGTAAGCGGTAAAAGCATCAAACAAATGGTAGATAATATCGGCGTTGAAGATTTTAATGTTTTGTTCCTCGGCATAGAGTTCGGCTTCCTTGTCAACCTTAACATCAAAACAAAGCATTACTGCGTATTCGGGAGCTTTTTCCAACATTGTTGTTGCTTTCATGACATCTCTCTTAAAAACTGGACCCAAACCAATAGACATAACAGGAATCTTCATGTCTTTCAAGAAGTCAAGCAAAGCTTCTAATGATCCCAAAGTAGAAGCTTGAACAACCACTCCCTTTCCAGAAGTATCCACAGAGTCTAACAAGCCCGTCAAGTCATCCATGACTTCTTCCATGATTTCTTCTTCGTCATCTCCTTCGTTGACGACAATTAAACGAGATCCAGCCACAGCCTTTTCTAAATCGTTGGCAGCAATCTTCACACCCAAAGCAGCTTTCACTTCCTTATGGTGCACATACTCAGACTTAATTCTCAATTCTCTTGAAGGTGGAGGAGTTAAAAGTGCTCTGATATTTGTTGCAATAGGTCCATTCAAACCACATAATACCACTCGGTCTCCTTCCTTTAAGATACCATTGGAAAGAACCACATCAATGGTGTAGCCGAATCCCTCAACGACCTTGACTTCCAAAATGGTTGCTTCAACCTTGGATAAGTACATCAATTGCTTCGACATTCTCTTCTGAGTCAACTCGAGTAATAACCACAATAAATCAGGAACACCTTCTCCGGTGACAGCCGAAGTAGGAACAATAGAGACGTACTTGGACAACGACTTGTTTTGGAAATACAACTCGGAGTTCAAACCCTGTTCAGCTAATGCGACTTTAATCTGTTCAAGTCTGCTCTCGAACTCAGCCTTTACAGGCTTCTTTTGTTTGGCAAACGAGTCACGGAAAGAGTTGTTTGGCGTTGAGTCCCAGTCGTACAACCTATCTATCTTGTTCAACGCAACAATAAAAGGAGCTTTCCTGTCTCTCAATAACCTGATAGATTCGAGTGTTTGTTGCTCCAATCCATGCATTATGTCAATCACCAAGATGGCAATGTTACACAAGGACGAACCACGAGATCTCAAGTTAGTAAAGGACTCGTGACCTGGGGTATCGATAATCAACAAACCTGGAACTTCGAATGTTTGTTTCTCGAACTGAGACATAACAGCGGTTTTTTGCTTGATGGCATCAACAGGGAAATATGTGGCACCGATCTGTTGAGTGATACCTCCAGCCTCACCTCCTTGAACATTAGTTTGACGGATCTTATCCAATAATTTGGTCTTACCAGTATCAACATGACCTAAAATACAGCAAATAGGGGATCTTAAATCCTTTTGAGCAGGAGCGGCGGCACCCTTCTTGTTTGAAAGAGCTTTCTGTTCCTCTTCTTGCTTCCTTCTCGCTTCCTCTGCCTTTGCTGCCGCTTCCTTCTTGGCTCGGATCTCTTCTTCTTTTCGCCTTTCGGCCTCCTCTCTTGCTTTTTTTTCCTCCTCTTCCTTGGCCTTTTGAGCAGTGACTTCCTTTTCGTCAACATTGTCTCCGTCCTGGTCAACATCGTCTTCCAATGCCAACTCCCAATCATCGGCAACCGGTTCGTCGATGGCCATAGATTCCCAATCCTCAACTAACTCTTCCTCGTCATCATCTGCATGATCTTCTTTCTTCGATGCTGACTTGTCGTTTTCAGGCTTGCTTGGTGCCACGAATTTATTTTCAAGGAAATTCTTGGCCTTGGAAGATTTCTTCTTGGTGTAGACCACCTTACTTGGACGAGCTGGTGCTTCTTGCTGCAATCCAGGAATGGAAACATTACCCTGTAATAATTGTTCCCTGCGGCGTTCTTGTAATTTCTTTTCTTCCTTCTGTTTCTTGGTTAAAAGTTTACCTTCTGCCTTCAACTTTTCCTTCTTCAAGCGCTCCTTTTCCTTCTTTGCTGCTCTGTCAGCCTCTTGTTTAGCTTTCTCTTCTTCAGCACGCTTTTGCTCTTCTACAAGGCGCATCTCTTCTTCCTCCTCGAGACGTCTTTGTTCCTCTTCCAACTGCTTTTTGAGTTCCAATTGGCGCTTAAGAGCAGCAAGACCACCAGGTACTTTCTTACCTGCCTTCTTTGGTGCTGGCTTTGGTTTCTCCTCTGTCTCTTCGGGTTCTGGGGTTGGTGTGTTCGAAGATGCAGCAGCTGCTTGTTGCTTGTTGGCTTCCTTAATCTGCTCCTTCTTGTTAGCCTGCTGGGCCTTCTTCTTGGCTGCCTGCTCTTTCTTCTTTTGCTTTTCAGCCTCTTTCTTCAACTTTTCTTTCTCCTTCTTGGTCAAAACCTTAGGTCCATCCTTTGCCTTGGCCTTCTCATCTTCTTTTTCTTCCTTCTTCTTCTTGGAACTACGTATAGATGATAAGAAATCATTCAGATCTTCCGCAGGCTCTGGTGTTGCTGTATCTTCATTGGTAGTCCCGAATTCTTCGGCTTGTGGCATATCCTGAGCCAACTCTTCGTCGTCCCAGATGTCGCCCCCGGCGGCTCCCTTCTTGCTTTTCTTCCCCATCTCAATTAATATAAATTAGTTATGAGGGACACTAATAGTTGGCGATGCTCAACCTTTTTTTTCCAGTCCTTGACTTCGCACGACACTAATTTTTTTCAAGCAGACGTTTCAGAGGTGCACTACAACTATATTCAACATGACGACGGTGGAAAAAATCAAAGCCATCGAGGATGAGATGGCCCGTACGCAAAAGAATAAGGCCACCTCTTTTCACTTGGGTCAGTTAAAGGCAAAACTCGCGAAGTTACGTCGTGAACTTCTCACAGATGGATCCTCTGGTGGAGGTGGAGGAGGAATGGGATTCGATGTGGCGAGAACGGGAGTAGCAACTATTGGTTTTGTAGGGTTCCCATCGGTGGGTAAATCTACGTTGCTATCAAAGTTGACTGGCACACACTCTGAAGCTGCTGCATACGAATTTACGACTTTGACTACTGTCCCTGGTATCATTAAGTATAAGGGTGCTAAGATTCAGATGTTGGATTTGCCTGGTATTATCGAGGGAGCCAAGGATGGTAAAGGTAGAGGTAAACAAGTCATTGCTGTGGCTCGGTCAGTTAACTTGTTATTCTTAGTGTTGGATGTGAATAAACCATTGCAGCATAAGAGAATCATTGAGCATGAGCTAGAGGGAGTGGGGATCAGAATAAACAAGGAAAAGCCAAATATCGTCATAACCAAGAAGGAGAGGGGAGGTATAAATATCACAAACACAGTCCCTCTTACACATTTGGACAACGATGAAATCAGAGCGGTGATGTCTGAATACAAAATCAACTCTGCCAATATCGCATTTCGGTGCGATGCCACCGTCGATGATTTAATCGACGCTATCGAGGAGAAATCAAGGAGATACATTCCAGCCATCTACGTGCTCAATAAAATTGACTCGTTTTCAATTCAGGAATTGGATTTACTTTATAAGATACCAAATGCTATTCCAATTTCGTCTGGAAACGGTTGGAATCTTGACGACTTGCTTGAACTCATGTGGTCGAAATTGCAGTTGGTGAGAGTATACACAAAACCGAAAGGAAAGCTTCCAGACTTCTCAGAGCCAGTTGTGCTTCGAAGCGATAGGTGTACAGTGGAGGACTTCTGTAACTCCATTCACAAATCTTTAGTTTCTGATTTCCGAAACGCATTGGTTTACGGTACATCCGTGAAGCACCAACCTCAAATTGTTGGTTTAAGTCATCAGTTGGAAGACGAAGATGTCATTACAATTCTCAAGAAGTAGAACTGAAATGTACATAGTGTCTATTAATAGTAACCCATTGACCCTATAGTCGACCTTCAACTTCTTGTGTGATCACGTGCCCGCTCAACGAGAATTTTTCAAACAGTGATACAAAACGAATACGTCGCTGGCAGTTACCCGTTGATGCTGAATTAATTCAGTCATCTTCAAGTTCCCATATATTCGTTTATTTATTCTATGACCGCAGTTATAACTAGCCGTTATTAATATTAAACCGAATCGTTAACCAGGAGTATGTCATTTATTCCAGCAGAGGCCCAAGCTAGTTTGGCCGAGTTAGTTACTTATTTGGCCTCTGCCGACAATGCATTGAGATCGAAGGCTGAGCAAACCCTTGATTCAGAATGGTCACTGGGTAAAGAAATTGAGATGCTTCTCTTATATTTGGCTGAAGCCGCCTGTACCTCGACTGACCAGACAATACAAGCGTTTTGTGCCGTCTTGTTTAGAAGAGTTGCAATTAAGTCACCAAAAGAATGGTCCAATGTGACTGATAGAACTATAGACGTGATAAGTGAGCCTGTTCGCCAACAGATACGTTCGACGTTATTGAATGGATTCCTCTCTGTGAAAAGCAAGCAAATACGCCACAAATTGGCCGATGCGATCTCTGAAGTTGCCAAAGAGGATTCGTCACCGGCTGGAACTTGGAATGATCTTCTTCCATCTTTAATTGAAGCTACGAGACACAGCGATGCCAGTTATCGTGAGTCCGCATTTCGTGTGTTTTCAAATGCTCCAGAACTTATCGGTAAAGAAAATCACGAGGCAATACTCCCTGTGTTCAATGCCGGTTTTGCAGATGAAGATGATGACGTCTGTGTTGCGGCTTGTACTGCCTTCGTTGCCTTCTTTCGTGAGCTTCCTCGCAAGACCTATGCATCACATGCTCCGTTGCTACCAAACCTTATGAATTCATTACCTCGTTTCCTACAGAATGGTAAAGACTTTGCATTGTCGTCTATCTTGGCTTCCCTTATCGATCTTGTTGAATTGGCTCCAAAAATGTTTAAAGATATGTTCCCTACCATTATTGAGTTTTGCGCTGCCGTGGCTAGAAACAAAGATTTGGATTCAAGCGCAAGAATGGGAGCCCTTGAATTGCTAACTACATTCTCTGAAGTTTCGCCTGCCATGTGCAAGAAGACTCCCACGTTTACCAATACCATGGTCGAGATAACGTTGCTCATGTTGACAGAGGTCTGTATAGACGATGATGATGCCGCTGAATGGAACAACAGCTCCGATCTCGACGATGGAGAATTGGAGCCAGAATATGACGCAGCTCGTCAAGCCTTGGATCGAGTATCTTTGAAACTCAATGGAATGGCCATCGCAACTCCCTTATTCAATTATTTGCCTATGCTAATACTGTCCGACGATTGGAGGCAAAGGCAAGCGGCACTCATGGCATTATCCTCCGCTGCTGAGGGGTGCTCAGATGTCCTTATCGCAGAAATTCCGAGAATTTTGGATCTTGTTTTGCCTACATTACAAGACAATCACCCTCGTGTCCAATATGCCAGTTGTAATGCTTTGGGTCAAATGTCCACCGATTTTTCGGATGTGATTCAGCGGACTGAAGGTAACAGAATTCTACCTGGTTTGATATCCAAGCTCACTAATAAGTCTGTCCCTCGAGTCCAAGCTCATGCAGCGGCTGCATTGGTAAATTTCTCAGAAGCCGCCACAAAAGATGTTTTGGAGCCTTATTTGGATGACCTCTTGACTAACTTGTTAGGTTTGTTGCAATCTCCAAAACGATACGTCCAAGAGCAAGTGCTCACTACCATCGCAATCATCGCAGATGCTGCAGAAACCAAGTTTATCAAGTACTACGACACCCTTATGCCCCTTTTAACTGACGTGCTCAAGACTGACATGGGTACTGAAAACAGGATGCTCAAGGGTAAATGCATTGAATGTGCTACATTGATCGCACTTGCAGTCGGCAAGGAAAAGTTTGCTCCCCATTGTCAAGAACTTATTCAACTTTTGGGCAGTCTTCAAGAGTCTGCTCTCGAGGAAGATGACCCTGTGAAGTCATACTTGGAACAAGGATGGAGTAGAATCTGTCGTTTGATGGGGCCTGATTTCTTACCCTATTTACCTGCGGTACTTCCTCCATTGTTAACTGCGGCAAAGGTGGCACAAGATTTGGCTCTTTTGGAAGAAGAAGATGTTGAGGAGTTCAGAAATAATGATGAGTGGGATGTGATCAGTATTTCTGGAAAGAATATTGCAGTTCATATGGCATCCTTGGATAGCAAGGTAGTGGCGTTAGATTTGTTGAGAACCTATGCTGTCCAATTAAAGGGTTCCTTCAATCCGTGGGTTAAGGAGATTGTCACGGACATTTGCATTCCAGCCCTCGACTTTTTTATGCATGATGGTGTACGTGGTGCCGCAGCCTTAACTCTTGCAGCCATGTTACGCTGCTCTGTTTATGCAACTGGTTCTGAGTCTAATGATACCTTGCAATTATGGAGGTTAATTTCTGACAAGTTGATAGTAGTCTCCGAAAGTGATCCGGTATCAGAAATATTAGTGGCCTACTACTCTTCTCTTGTTGAGTGTATCAACGTGTTAGGTCCCAATTCCTTAGAAGAGTCTCAGCTTCAAGCTTTGGCATCATCTATTAATTCCAACTTGATGCGAATTTACGCCAGACTCAAAAGTTTTGAGAAGGATGAAAACGAATACACAGAAGATGTGGATGTTGAAGATGAGGAATATTCCGACGAGGAGCTTTTAGATGAGAGTCATTCCTTGATTACTGCTATTTTCAAAAACGCAAAATCTCACTTCCTCAAAGCCTTCCAAGAATTGACGCCCACAATTGCTACCTTTATAAAAGACGAAAATATTAACGTTAAAGTGTGTGGGTTGTGGATTGTATCTGACTTGTTGGAGTATGGCGGAAGTGATTCCGCTGCCTGGAAGGACATATTCATGACCACAGTTGCAGAGTCATTGAACTCCGCTCATGCCAGTGTGCGCCATGCAGCATTTTATGCAGTGGGTGTCGCTTCTCAAAATGGCAATGTTTACTCTGATTTCTGTATCGCTTGCCTCGAGCCTATTTTCAAGATGGCCTCTATTCCAGACGCTCGTGCAGATGAGAATGCGGTAGCTACTGAAAATGCGGTTGCTGCAATTGCAAAAATTTGTCACCGTTTGGGAGCCTCAGTACCAAACTTGGATGTGCTTTTGCAACAATGGGTATGTCACTTGCCCGTAGTTCAAGATGATGAGGCGGCAGCATATGTTTACACCTTTTTGAGTGAGCTTGTGCGAAACCGACATCCCTCAGTTGTTCATCAGGTTCCTAAAGTGTTCGATTCCGTTGTCCAAGCTCTCGCTCAAGGATCAATTGCTGGCGAGACGGCAGAAAGAGTTTCTGTAACTACTAGGGAACTTTTGGGATCTATGTCCCAGGCTGATGCCAATGCATTGCTACTGAAGTATCCTTCCGATATGGGCATCATTAAAAAGTGGTTTTCATAGCGATTTTCATAGTGCTTTCAGTGATTTTTCTATCTCGACCTGCATGTAGTCCATCAAATATAATTAATTGTGAACTGTTTGTCTCTATTTCAAACGCAGCATAAGTGAATCAGAGTCTACTGTTCATCTTTGACCCATAATGTCTGATGTCACTGGTGCTCAAGAAGCTGTGGATAATAACTCCAGACGTTCTTCGAGACGGCTGTCGTCTAGCACCATAGAATCTAGTGTAACGAGGCTTTTAGTGTCAACTAAACACTTATTAGAGAGTTTGACTCAATGGTCACGTAAAGAAGCTGATGATAAGTACGTGTCGGATGCTTATGTCAAATTAGGCAATGATTTCCGTGCCGCTTCTCGAGCGTTCACCAACGCCGGTGTGGACTTCTCTGATATCGGCGACGTACCACAAGCATTGCGGATTATTTTGGAAGCTGCTCTTAGTGAATCACCAAGTCCAGAAAATCTTGATAGATTTTTACCTAATATCAGAAATATCATAGTGACCTTATTGCAGAATTTAAAGAGCAAGCAGATTAAAGCAAGGAGCATTGCAATTGAAAAGCCGAGATTGCAGGAAAAGTCGGAAGGTACGTCTAGAACCTCCAAGCTGTTATCTGCGGAATCAATAACGCGTCACTTGAATCCTAAAATAGAGACTCCTTCCACGTCTCTGCAATCCGATTCTAGCGACGCATTGAGTCAACTTCAAAGTGGAAACTTTTTACAGAGACGTGCCTCGAAGAGATTTAGTGCTTATCAGTATGCCAAACTCACTAGTATGTCTCCTGCATCGATACCAACTGCCTTACCGGTATTGGAAACGACTGAATCAACGACAGAGAAAGAAGCCGTTAGAGAGAAGCATGCAGATAAGGCCTCTTCTTCTTCTTCACCACCACCACAGAAGGTCAAGAATACTAAGACGATTTTTCTACGATTGAGGGACAGCACAAAGAAAGCTCAAATACACGGAAGCGTCACCTTCGCCTCTTTACGGTTATTATTCGTCGAGAAGTTTGCATATTCTCCAGGCCTGGATTCTTTTCCCAGCATTTATATTACAGACCCCAGCACATCTGTTGCCTACGAGTTAGAAGAACAGAGTCTCGTGGATATAGAGGAAGGAAGTATCCTAACATTGAAATTACCTCTGGAGAGTGATCTGTCTAACCAGGAATTATTAAAGGCCATAAATGCGTTGAGGCAAGTTCAAGAATTGCAGTACGCTGATCTTGCTGCACAAATAGCTAACTTGGCTCTACAGCCCAAGAAGGTCAACGAGACGACGAAAGAAGGCACAACTCAGCCCACTAATGTGTTAGGTATCGAAGAAATAACCTCGTTGAAGCAACAATTCACTTCTCTTCGACTGATGCAAGCTCAATATAAACGTGACGTTGAAGCGGATATTTCTTCTGTTATTGCGAAAGTGAAGGCATTTCAGGAAGGTGGCCTTAACGTATCAAAATCATCTAATCGGGCATACATGGAAGGCTGTCACTCGAAACTTTCTGAAGAGTCAGATATATTGCTTACTAAGGTTGACGATCTACAAGACCTTATGGAAGCTATGAGGAAGGATGTAGCACAGCGTGGGGTTCGAATAGGGGAGAAACAACTAAAGAATACCAACAGGGAGATTCAGGCCGCTAAAAATTCCCTCAAAGAAATGAGTCAGTATATTACAAGGGAGCGCGTAGTTTGGAAACGAATTTGGGAATCAGAGCTTGACAAGGTTTGTGAGGAGCAACAGTTTTTTAATCTACAGGGAGACTTGACAGTTGATCTAGAGCATGATTTGAAGAAGATTGAAAAAACATTCGATCTAATAGAACAATGTTCCCTTGAGCAAAGCAAGCAAAACGCACAGCGTCGCAACAAATTCTTCGTGCCGCTTATGGAACCAGGAAAAAGTCTAGACAAGATGAAAGACGCTATCTTGACTTCGGTCGTTGCCCTCAACCCTGACCATGATCGGCGTTTGGATGCTATTACACGAGCTGAAAAACTAAGGGATAGAGAACGTGAACTAATGAGGAAGGATCAATTTCAGGAAGAGTTGGAAGACTTTGTAGGGGATAAAAAGTTCAAAAATGCTGTGGGGATTGATGAGGTGGAGAGGCTACGTAGGGAACGGGACTCTGAGAACTTGAAGAGCTCTCTCAGTGTGCCGTTTACTTGACGGTGATCTAAAAGTATGCGATGCATACTTCCTATAACAATACAGCCTTATTTGATTGTCGCTAGCACAACTTTGATCGTTGAAAGTTATGCGAACGTCATATATGAAGATTTCATCTTTGTTCATCTATACATGAAAATAGCGAGAGGCTACTTGAAGCTTCATACGGCACCACCCGAATTGACTGGATTGGACTGCAATTCACGATAGTGTTTCATACAGAGATCAGCTCTACGGAGCGTTTGATAGCGCTTTAAATGCGATGCAAACTGGATTGAGGAAGCCATGACTATCAAGCTGCAAAACACCGTTCTCCGAAATTTAAGGCTGAAAGTTGCGACTTGTTTGCGTTCATAATGTAGTGTCAAGACCCGTTCTGATTCATAAAGAAGTTCCAAGAGTAAACGGCTTATTTGATCTAATACTTGTTCTTCACGGTCTCCCTTCAAAACCAAAGTCGTTTGGTCCCTTTTCATTGTCTTCAAAATCACTTCTAGTATATGGATCAAATACTCGATCATCATGTTTGCAGAATATAGCTCACGATGGGAGATACAGCTCCTAAGACGCAAAAGATAATGATTTTTGAGAACTTGAAGGTTGCACCTCAACAGCTTGCTATCAATTAGGCCCCATTCACCGACTTTTGGAGGGTCCAAAATAAATTCTAGCAGCTGAGGCAGAAATTTGAGGCCCAAGAAATGCATTTCTTCATCAAGGCACAGTCCCGAAACAGTTGATTTGGAGCTATTGAGAAAAGCTCCATAGGATTCGGCCTCGCTGCTGCGGGCAGCTTTCAATGTACGGAAGCACAAATCCCGTTTAGACGTCACTAATAGAAAATCGTCCACCACTCTCAACAAGACGCTTTTGGAATCGTCCAAAATGAAACCGAAAATATCATGCATCATTGCTGTATAAACTATGTGGCACAAAACTGCCAGTAACGGGAAGCCTTGAAATACACCTTGGGTACGCGTATAAGACTTTGGAACTTTTTCGTTAATGATAACAGTCGCATTTCGTATGTGTTCCTGGACGAATTCTAGAACTTGCTTTTTTGTTATTCTAGTTGTAGATCCATAACGCTCTTCGTAGCGTATGTCCTCAGACGTCAAACCTTCATCGCTGTGAATTCGAGATGGATTAATGAGTCTTGCATCGAGAGATTCTACAGAATCAGACTCTATCACTCTGACGACTCTCCTCTGGGAAGAACCATTCTTTGAACTCAGGGGACGAACAGATTCTCTGACAAAGTACTCAGCTGTGTCATCATCATCTTGGAACAATCTGCGCACGCATTCCATAATCTTTCCTTGATCTAAATTATCATAGCATTTAGTCATATCAAACTTCGCCATGTAGTAACCGCCAGCAGGTTTAGCATAACGCAGCTTGTACTTAATGATCTCCCAAAGGACGTCTTCACTAGACATACAGACAGCGTGCTTCTTCAGCCTGTGTTTGAGGAACTCGCGAAGTTTGTGATACAATAAATCTCGAATCGGTCCAATGATATTTTTTGCATAAAGATAGTAAGTGTCTTCTGTCCTTAATTCACTCCCTTCTGGTCCTCGTAAAGGAACGCATATAAAACGAAAGTCATCTGATTTTGGCAACACTCGCAACCTACCAGAATTCAAAAGCTTACCTTTCTGCACTGCTCCACCGTAAGTGGATACCCTCAAGTACTTTAACGTGTACTTACGAATCCAAGGATCGAGAAGATAATTCAACGCTGAGTGAGGATAAAATGCAAGGTAGTCACAATCTGAATTAGAATTGGGAGGTCTTTGTGTGACGTACCAAAACAGAGATACAATTCGACATGTTACGTTCAGTAAGAGCCAAATAAGTACTTGGCATACGAGATTCTTTCTAGAATCGAAATCCTGTCGTGATGTGGTTCGACTTGAGCGACCGACCCATGTAAATGAATTTAAGCTCAATCCTTCATGGATGTAGCTTGCGGACATACTTTCTGATCTTGGAGAGGTTATAAACATCTCGATTTTCAGCTCTAATAGTATTCGGTTTGTCGTCAGGCCCCAAAACGAACTCGGGAATATCATAGTCAAGATCTCAATAACAATCATAGCGACTACGGAGGGATTGGTACCTGTCACAGAGCTCATGCCCTTAATTTTGGAACGGGTTACGGAATAATCCATCTTTCTGTCATTGATTAGCATTGTCTTCAATACGTTCTGTAGTTGTCGAAGCCTTTTTGGAGTCCGCTTTTGTTTGGATGCGACAGGTACAACCTCGTTCAAGAGGTCGTGAGAGCTCTTTGTAAAGATTCGACACATCTTTTCGGGCTCTCTCTGTAATTTGTACATCATTCTCCCTCTAGATACCCTATTACTTGAATTTCTTGAAAACGAAAAACTTGGTCCAAAAAGTTGAACCATAGAATCAGAAGCAAGAATATAGCCACAACAATCAATAAGCAAATGAAGAAATAGCTCTCGTTTTATAACATTGTAGAGATATTGCCACCCAGGTAGCTTCATGTAATTGCTTCGAAAACTCACATGCGGAGAGAAAAGATTTGCTGGATTGAGAGCATTGACGAGTCCTTTTCTGTATTCTTTCACTAGAACGTTGTCTTTTTAGCTGATATGAGGTACGAAATCATAGAATTGAGGAATTCCACGTATTCCAAGGAGCCCTCCTTCAAGTTGTTGGGAACGTTCCTGCCTAATGCACAACGGTTTGGACATTTGATGTAAACGTTAGCTAATAGGAAAGCTACTTGTTTCGAATACTGGAGATCTAACCTGATGTGCTCTTTGATTTTAGCAAAACAAACCGGATCAAGCTTGGATAAGTAATCCTGAAGCTTTTCATTAGGTTGTCTCATGTAAAAATTCTTAACGCGCACATTAATTGTAAAATCTCAAAGAAATACCAAAATCAAAATTTGTATGAATGCGTTGAGATTAAAGGTTCAAAACATCGCATCAAGCATACAACTTCTGCTCCGCTTAATGAAGAACGCGAATCGACAGATGAAAATACAAAATGAGAGAGAATATAGTCATATCGACTTCGAAAACGGAATCATTCATGGTAAATTACAGCAAATAAGAAACCTGTCGAACTTGGACTTCGATTCCAGAAACCCGTCATTGACGTCTGTTTGGTGTTGTGATATACCGGCTCACTTGAGTAAACCATTGATTATGTTTATAAGAGAGTACATCACTCCTTTCGACACTAACTCACTTCCACATATAAAACGTTTCGACAAACTTGGTAACAATGAAACTAAGACGTATTTGAGAGCAATTGTTTGCAGTCAAGACTTCATAGACGAAAGCGGTCTGCTCAAGGAGTATATTGAGCAGAACATAGAACGCAACGACGAATTCAAGAATGTCAAGTTTTATACGAAAATGGTGCCCGTGCAACAGCCAGGCACTAAGGAAATTGCGCAAGAGTGGTCTCAAACATACTGGCCAATGTCATGGAAAGGTAACCCTTACTATCAGGAACTCAAAACGTGTAACATGGTCTTGCGTAAAGAACAGGATGCTATGACCAAATTATTAACTGCAATGGAAAACGCTCCATCCGATCTACCAATTGTGACTATGTTTGCTCGCGAAAACCCGGGGAAGGACACACATGAAATCATCAAAATATTTTACGATAACCGTAATAATTCGTTTCTAGAGCACAGTATCTTGAACGCTATTGCGGGAATTGCAGACCAAGAGAAAAGTCGACGTTCAAAGGACAGCACCATTGCTGACACGGGATATTTATGCCAGAACTTACTTGTTTATACTTCCCATGAACCATGCATTATGTGTTGCATGGCACTTGTCCATTCAAGAATTTCCAAAATTACATACATCAAGCCAGTTCCCAGCACAGGTGGGTTAGAAAGCCATTACCAGCTAGGCGACCGCCCATCATTGAATTGGCGATTCAAAATTTGGAAGTGGATAGGAGAGGAGGAGATGCAAAAACTCGAAAGTATCGACACTGTTGATCGTACAACGAATTTCCATGCATGATTTATTTATTCATAATCTTATCTTGGCACTCATATGCAATAGATGTCAAATGACTGTTGAAAGAGGAGGGAGAATCGTCGGATGTCGTTGTCAGAGTTTTCAACGTCAGATGAAGTAATTCAGTTTTGTATTTGATCTCGCTTATTATTTCAGCTGAATGCTTTTCCAACTCTGCAATTTTCGGTTCCATGCGTTCAGCAAGATCATCGAGCTTCACTATTAAATCTGTGAAGGAAAAAAGTCCACTTTCGATACATGAAGGAATCCTCTATTGTATCGCTGTCTTTCGGTACGTCAAAGTCCTTTGAATGTAGTCGGATATAACATTGGTTTTGATTCTTCGCTGCGCGTCTAAAGCCTCATACAAGGCCTCAATAAGCGCCCCATTTGTTCCTGAAGGAAATAAACGCAGAAAGCTTTTAAGACTCAAGAAAGAGTTTAAATTTGACCTTGAGCACGCGTACTCTCTAATTATTTCAATGCTCATAGTGTAATGGCACTTGTGTCTATCGATATTACTATGCATGATAGTCGTGTCTAACCAAAACATAGTTCAGAAAATGAACCGTTGTGGACGAGTCAGCACATTCATAATGTCCTCATTGAGCTACAGCAGTAAAACCTACCTCCCACAAGCACTTGCATCCGGCATATATTCTAGGATAAATAAGGATCCGGACAATGCCCTATTGGTAAATACTGTTCCGCAAGGGCGATCTGCCAAGCGGAATGCGCAACAAATAAACTATGCTGAGTTTGACAATTTTAACGACGATTTTGACCAAGACGAACACCAAACGGCCACAGCCACTACAAATGCAGTTGCAAATAATCAGATGAGTTCCTCGAGTCTGAAAATTTTGCTTCGTACCCGCGCGTCCAACTGGGCACATCCCAGAATTGGACGATGACCTACGATTGCTGGAATTAACTCACAAGAGGAGGACATATTAATTCCTATCAAATTGAATATGGAATACAATAGCGGCTCTTCCAGATTAGTTGACTTTTTCATGTGGAATGTTAACGAGAGTTTGATATCTCCCCAAAGGTTCGCTGCCATTCTCTGTAATGATTTAGAGCTACCAGGCTCCCTTCAATCCGAAATTGCAGACTCAATATTGAGGCAAATCGAAGAATACAATTTTCTTACTAGTATACAACTACCAGAACACAAGGAATACTTTGTAATTGTGGATCTAGCCGTGAGTGTGGGCAAGAAGTTGTACGAGGATAGGTTTGAGTGGGATTTACAACAGACAGAAGTGGCTCCCGAAGTCTCTTTGCGGAATCTGTGGTGGCGGACCTCGGTCTTGAATTAGAGTTCAAACCTGCTATTGCACATTCGTTATATGAAGTAATCTACAGGTTGAAAAGAGAGATTCTGGAAGGTACATACAATCATGAATTACAAAAGTTTCAGCAAACAGGTGGCCTTCTCTTCGAATGTGGGATCCGTATTACCACCGAGGTGAGTATACATAACGGCAACGATCAATGGCATCCGATGGTCGAGATTTTATCTCCATGGGAAATCGAAAAACGTGAGATCGAAAGGGAAAGAAACATAAGGCGACTCAAGCGAGAAAACATGAGACGAGAGGTAGATAGCCATTACGGTGCGAAAAGGAGAGCTTTGAATGGCAGAAGACGAGTTGATGAACTCAGCAATGCCTGGAATGTCTAACTTACGCAACTTGTACTGTATAATAAAATGATAATTTAGAAGATAAGGCAATTTAACAGAGATCAATTGAGCTTTGAGCTATCTGACTCCTTATTTCATGTTGTTTTCAAACCCTTGCTCCCCTCGAAAAATTATCCGCATAAAATACAAGAAATTTAAAAGAGCATTATAAAATGGTCCATCTATATAGCTTCAGAGCGTAGTAAGAGGCGGAACCAAAACCGCTGAAAGATACAGATATGAATCAGATACAGGACTCGAGTGTAGAAAAGCAGTCCTCAACATTGCAGATAGGACCAATCAAGAAGGTATGAATGCGACAATGTCTTTACTTGGAAATATCAATCTAACTCCTTTTCTGAACTTCCTTCCATTAATGTCATACTCATTTATGATACGGTAAACATAACATCACTTAGTTCCGATCAAATATTTGATTTCATCAATACTTTGTAGTTTTGCCACAACGACGCTAGACAAACACTCGTTATCTGGCAACCTACAAAAGGAGACAACAAGAAAGTAAACCAGAAATAGACAAACAATGTATGCAGTTAACTACTAAGAAAATATAGGATTAAAACCCGACAAATGCAGGTATTTCAAAATGCACAATTGAGCCTTGTGCCCACATACGATAGAACACTCTTGTAGAAGGCGCTGTAAACAGGCCCATGACTAGTTGGAAACCTCCGACCCATAATGATACTCAAATGGAAAACATCTGATCTATATAGAGTAGCTTGAGCTCTATGTTGATACCCAAAAGCATAAAGTTAAGAGTTAAAGTGAACGAACTGCATTACTTGGCAATCTTCTTATACATGACTTGAAATAAATAAATTGGAAAATCAAATGGCGCATATAAGCAATAGGAAAAAAACAATTGTTACAAATATTCTAGCACCTCTGACCGGGTTACCACATAGTTACCTATCTTTTAGACAACAAGTTTCTGTGAGGAAGACCTTCCAGGCGACTTTGAGTACGTTCAACCCAGTTTGGCTCTCACTTTTAATAAGTCAACGATTATGGACAAGTAACCTTTCCGCAACAGCTCGTTTAAAGTGAAATAGATATGAGATTGTATCTCATACATGCAACCCATCATAACCGGAAGCTTCTGAATACATGAGAAGCCATCAGCAAGTGTCTTCTTAGGCATATGTTTTTCGATCGCCCACCGTAAATCTGTTGCGGGCAGTATAGAAGAAGTAACTTACAAGAAGTATCGGTATGGTTATTTTAGCGAACAATAATATTTTGAGAACATATTTCACATTCGTATATCTTCTTAAAAGAGATGGGCTTGAGGTTATGGAATCGTTCTCTGTCAGCACGTCTTGAAGGGCTGCAGATTTGGAACACACAAGACATCCTAACATTTTTTCAGCCCCCAATGCAATAGGTTTCGAATAAGAGGAGAATTCAAAACTGCAAACGAAGACTCAATGTATTTTACAGATATGGGAGGGCAAAACTACACGAAACGCACTAACTTTGTTTGATGAGCTTCTTGCATGTATATAGCATTAGTTTCGGGACACATAGTTTTAACGCAGCCTTCATAACCGCTACGCTGAACAAGCGTTATTACGATGGGATACGATAGGGGGAATTGGCGAGAATCTTTATACTTCCTTCATGTAGCCTAATCTCCCAAGGATGCTGTAGTATGTACTAGAAATGAATTGGTATGAAGCGTGGTAACGAAAGGATGAACGTTAAGTTTACTTTCAAAAACTATCCAGTGAAATGAACTTAGTGCTCGTTCGAAGAAGCAGCATATTGTAGATCTTTGCAATGAGACAAGTTGCTTTCTGCAAATTTACGTCTTCATCTCGTACAGTGGAAAGTATTTTATTTACATTTTTTGCCCCGTTTTTTTAAGCCAGATTTCTATTGAGCAAATTTACTCCTGAATGAATGGCTACTCTTCTGTACCTAGACTATCAGTTACATATATAAAGAGCACCGAGGTGTCATAGTTTGATCCCTTCAGCGTTTGGTAAGTATTTATATGTTGTGGAATTACGACTGTAAAGCCTGTTATAAGTTTTTGCTAATAGTTCATTGGCCTTTGTGAGAAGCTTAATTCACGTACAAAAAACTATGAGGAGAGTTTTGTTCGTGTATTCTTTTATCTTAAAGGCTTTTCGAGATTATAATTCGGTCGAGAGAGACATTGAAGATTATTTTTATTTTGACCCATGTAAGCTCCGAGACGTATGTAATATTTTTTGTTGGAACAATGTGTGCGAACGCACTTCGTGGTATGCTTTATTCGTAACTTTGGATTATTGAATATTATTATATTTACATGTCAGAGCTGATTCCTCGAAATACCCTCAGATTTCTTTTAGTTACGAGCAAGATCTCCCGGTCGTCTTATGACTTATGTTGAATGAGATGATACCGCTCATGTTCGGTGGCCTGAGAGCGAGATACGTTGACAGGTAAATCATGTGTTCTGTTTTCATTTTATTTTAGGTGATAAACTTTAGTCTAAATGCCACCTTAGTTGGTTAAGGGTACCGAAGATTTATTGATTTCTCCGTTACTGTATCTTACATAGCTGTGTTCCTTATGTCTCACAAATTTTTTAGTATCAAAGGGCCAGACACGCAATATTTACTACTCTATATATTTCGCTTGCTTGAGGAGCTCCAAATTATTGTGGTCCGTACTGAGAATGGATCCGTATCCTTTAAAGGTCTCCCACCCATTTCAGTCGAAAGAATATTTGATCGTGAAACCATGTCATTAAAGATAATACTGTGGAGCATGACATTGGTTTAATTACTACCTGCCAGTCTTCATGATGTATCTGGTCTTCTCAACATTTCTTACTCAGTATTATTATAATGTGTTCATTAAGAATATACAGATATCTTCTACGGCAACCTGTGTTTACAACTTTTGCATAGCAGCAACGTCGGTAGATTGAACGTGGTCCTCATCCTCTTCAATGTACGCTTGCAAGTCTTCCAATGAGACACTGTCTTCCACAACCACGTTGATTTGCAACTTCTTGATTCCGAAACCAACTGGAATCCATTGGTGAGCACCCCAAGTTAATCCTTCAATCTCGTACTTCTTAACATGGGCCAACATCTCCTCCAAGTCAGTTTCATCATCCCATGGCTTAACATCCAAAGTAACAATGGACTTAGCAGTAGGCTTTGGACCTTTAGCAGCCTTCTTAGCAGCGTATTCTTCCAATCTCTTTTGCTTCAACTTCTCGGCCTCTTCGTCGACTTCATCGTCATCGGAGCCGAACAAGTCAAGGTCGTCATCATCGGCGGCATCAGTGGCACTGGAGGCGGCAGCACTGGCAGCAGGAGCCTTTCCAGCAGGCAAGTCCTCGAACTCTTCGGTGAACGAGGCGATGTGGTTCAACCATCTAGTGAATTGAGGATAAGTCTTTTGAAATGCCTTGTAGACAGTGACATCAGCCTGAGTGGCAGAAGTGCTAAGTTAGTACATAACATTTTGTTAAAGGGTCACGAAAGCCTCATTCAGAATATTCAGAAACGATTTTAAATCCTCTTTGTCACTCACGCGGTGGGTCTTGAGTCCACCTCATAAACACGGACCAAAGATTGCGATCATCACCATATCAACTCATCGTGTTAACGGTCGTTGGCTTGGGCCACGTGGTATTAAACGAATGATACTTACCCATCAATGTAAGACTTGTCAGCCAAGAACTCGTTCAACGACTTAACAGTTTCGACTTTGCTGAAATCAGAGAAGGACATATCTAAATTGTAATTTGATTAGTCTATTAGAATTTAAATAGAAAATTTTTCTAGGTGAGAGAGCCTTCACGCAACATACTCAAATATATGCGGGCTGAAATATACGGGGGGAAACACTCGTGCGGGTAAGTTGTATGATCTAAATGGGTATGAAGTGTTATGATTTTATAAACTTCCAATAGTCACTTTCAAATGTAGCGTAGCACCTGAATTCATTGCTTAAGCCATTCTTGTGTTCCGGAAAAAAATCTGTGATCTCTGTATCCGGATAATTCGTTTTGACTACAGGACCCATGCGTTCACCAGTCGAGGTTATCAATCGATACTGAAGAGCCCCTGATATTGTCTTTTGTGAAAGATCTTCTACGAGCATGTTTCTCGCGGCAATTGCCGATTTCTTTTGACATTCCTCTTCGAGAAAAGGGGGATCAATTAAGATTCGATGACATTTATGCAAAACTTGAGCTGGTAGATTATGAGGCTCATTGTAATCGTAATAAACGAAGTTTTTCCCAGCAAGAACTTCAAACCGACGGTCGAACTCAAGACAGTAAATATGCTCTGTAGGTACTTCACTCTTGGGAAGTTTTTGAATAGCAGCGTACACTGAAGGAGCAGAAGCAATCGCAATGACTGTATTTTCATCCGCATCTTGTAAGATAGCTTTCCCCAAGATCTCTGCTGTTAAATCGTTGTACCAAAACTGAGAAAGCTGCCAGTCCTCTTTAAAGTCGTGAATGGTCATCTTCCGCTCCTGATCCTCATCTTCTGCCCTCTTCTTCAACTCGTTGAATTTTTTCACGTTTTCTTCCTCTTCCTTTTTGAACTCCTGTAAGGCTGCTAATGTCAGAGCAGACAAGGTCAACGGTTCATCGTCGGAATCCATTTTCGAGTATGACGTACTATGTTCTCATCGAGATAATTCCCAGTGTATGTCGCGAAAATGTCGCTCTTATTAAGTTCATGGTGTTTATCTTGTTGTTTAGTATGCTGTTTACATGTCCTCCTAGTGAATTGGTAGCATTTGTATCTGAAACTCTTGCTTTCTCAGGAAGACAGGGTGTTCTGCTCCCGCAGCTTTGGATAGCTCTTTCTGAGAAGCTCGGCTGCTCAGAAATCGACGTTTTCCAGAAAAGTATTATATGGAGGTGGATGGTTCATTCGGGCCAAAAATCTGGGGCTGTCGATTTTTTCATTATGAAGGGCCGTGAAATGGTGTCTGATATTGACTCGTATGAAAATCTCATCTCTAATGGTAATTCCGAGTCTGCATACATTGTGTTACCAACTGAAGAAGCTCAATGGCAGCACTTAACTCACCAGCGGTACTCAAAAAGGCTAAAATTACAGCTAGGAGAATTTCCTTTTCAACTTCTCTGCGAGATTGCTAGTCATGGCAAGAAGGGAATATTTGCTTCCGAATTGTCAAAGATCACAGGGCAGGACCCACGATCGATGACCCCCAGACTTCGAAAACTAGAAGAGTCTGGCTACATTGTTAAAAGAGGCGTGTACAATGAAGCTGCTAGTCAGCACACTAGTGTGTGCATTCACATGAACTTTGCGGACACCGAAGTAGAATCCGCTGCTACAGATTTTGATGATGACTTCGAGTCATCAAGAAATGTCTACAAACTAAAGCAATTTATAATGCTGTCCCTAAAGTGTGCACCTAACCATCTTCGTGGCTTTAAAGACTTGAAAATTGAATTGAATCTTCACAAGGACAGGTCTTCAGGGAAGTTTTTCAGAAGCATCGTAGAAGCATTGCACAAGAGGGGTTATGCGGAGAGGGTTTTGGTGAAGAATCCAGACAAGAGCACACCAATATATTGCATTCGCTACATCAAGGACCTTCCGAAAGATACTGACGAGATATCAGACTTCGTCGACTTATCTCGAAGTATGAAGGAAGAAACTCAAGAAGATGTCGAAGATGACCTTGACGCGTTACCGTCACTCAACCAATATTTTCCTTTGGCGAATCAGCTCATACTGATTATCGATACATCTGGTGAGGATGGCTCGACCTCCATGAACCTAGTACGAAGATTAACGGGGACATCTGATTTCCGACCGATAGTAAAGATTTTGGATGTGTTTTCTACCTTTGTTATCGCAAACAATGACAAGAAGTTGCTTAAGCCAACACCAGATCCCTTCCAAAGCATGTCCATATCTCGAGCATACGACTTTGCCGGGAAGTTCAAGTTCTACAGGTACTTTGTTGATTCTGTAACACTGAAAAGCATTGGTGAGCCAGCCCATGTGACGCCCCATACAAGGAACCTCAAACAGATTAACAAATCAATTTTAGGGCCATTGGCCGTGTACCTCAGGACCATTACTGTCAATCAAAAAGCGGAAGATCTCGGAAGCGAGAACTAGTACTAAGCGAACGAAAGTCAACCGACAAGCAACTATCGTAAAACAACATGCTCTGGAAATTACAATTCATGAGCGAAGTTCACCGAAAACTAAAGAGCCCGTCCACATCACTGGAGGAAGCTCTTTGAAAGCTTCCAGAAGGAGGACGGAACTTCTCAACATTATAAAAGATCTTGGAGGAGTTGCTTACACGACAGCTAATTTGTGCCGTCAACTTGACTCAAGATTGGGAACACTACAGTAACAGATAAGAAGACTCTAGCTAGAGACGTCTCTACATTAATTGCCGACGGTAGCATTTACGTCGAGAACGTTGAGTTCTCCAGGTCTGGCCAGAACATTTCAAGAAAGTTGCTTATATTAAAACAGCCAGAATTTCAACCATCCGAAGATCAGATTGAGAAAATGAAGCAAAAGTGCATTGAAGATGTCGGAAACCGAACCTCATCACAGATGAATAGACGAATCATTGATGGTGAGGTAATTATGAAGAATAAAAGGAAGGGAACCGTCTTACTTCGCTATCAAGTGACGCGAGGAAGTAAAACTTGAAGCTGAAGACGCCACTCATGTTGACGAACTGCGCAATGGTGTATCTAAGGAAAAAGGAAAAGAAAAAGGCTACACTGATTAATACTGGAAAATCAAATGAGACACAAAGGCACTCTGCTCGCAAATCTGGTCCCATCAAATTTGACAGTGATGATGAAAATATACTTTTAGGGCTGTCGTCATATCGAAAACGTTTCATCGATCAATCGATTTCAGCAAGATAGCTTCACTTTGGGAAATCCGGAGGAGAAAACTATCCGTCAGCGTTGGTCCACATAGAAAAGCTATCGGTGGACAGTCCACAGTAGCGAGAGGTATCAAAACTTTTGAAGGTATTGTTATGAGTGGGATTGAAAATGGAATTATAGGAAGTGAGGAGTTAAGTTCAATCAACTTAAAGTTTTTCCTTGATCTATGGAATGACTATGACGTTACGACAACCGCAGTAGCGGAAAAGGAACCTTTGTACTACCTGCTTACGGAAAACCTTAGCTCTTATAAGTTTGTCGACACTTCAGGATTGCAATCTGACACTTTTGAGCAAATTGAAGACTGCTCCATGAGGCAGAAAGAGGCAACCCTAGCAAAGAGACCATTCTATCAAAAGATGACAAGCTCGCAGAATATTGAGAATAATACAGTAAAGACAGTGATCCGGGCAATAATCTCAACTGATGGCGATAAGTTTGACCCTAAAATGGTCGCAAACCTACTCGAAAAGCTTGATAATTCAGACATCAGAATGCGACTGCTGAGATGTTGAAAGACAAGGAAATTATTTTCAAGAGAACGCCAATTTCAAGTTTCAGTTCTCAGAAAAGTTTCAGATGGCCTTACATCCCAAGTCTTTTGGGGTTTCCTTTTGGATGATGCTGGGGAGTTTGCTAATAGTTTGTGCGAGTTGAGCGACTCGTCCAAAGGTTTGATACTTTCACAAGCAATTAACGGAAGTAATGTGGCAGTTCTTTTGACTTTACTATCTCGCAATAAGTTGAGCCTATGGAGAGTTGATAGGCCATATAAGTTGAACGGATACGAGTCACGATTGATTGATAAGAACAAGCTTTCCTGTGACTTAATTGTCAAAGTTCATGATTCAGATATGCTCAAGGTAAAGCCCAGCACTAAAGTCCCGGCAGGTAAGGCAGGTTCCCATCTTTGGCTCGGTATTGATGGAGGCATTAACGTGAATATGTGGAAAAGCTTGATTGCAAGCCTATTATCGCTTCTTGTATTTCGTCCGGGAATTGACGAGACGGCACTATTCAGAAAACTCAAGCCCGCGCTTGAAATTGACGATGTCAGGAGTGTGGTGAACTGGCTAATCGCAAATGATTGTCTTAGGCGACTGGACCACGGATCATTTTACGTTTCGAAGAGGTGGATAATGGTCTTCGGATATTGAATAACTATATACAGGTATCATATATTTTTGGGCCGCGATGCTCATCGCTCATTGCAAATGGGCCTCGCTGGTACCAAAGTTAAACAAAGATTTGGGCTTGATCCACGTAATACGTCATGGTCTAACGATAAAAGCAGATTTGGTCACCGATACTTAGAGAGTATGGGGTGGGCTCCTGGGAAGGGTTTAGGGCTTGTCGAGCATGCCACTACCACACACGTAAAGGTTTCAATAAAGGATGATACAGTTGGTTTAGGGGCTAAACTTGCTAAAAGAAGTGGAACTGATGACCTCGAGACAGATAGTTCCGGCCTAGATGACTTCCAGCGAATATTGGGTAGACTCAATGGTAGGGGCCGTGAAGTAGATGAAGCCCTTGAGCAGAAAAGAAAGGATAATATAATAAATGGTAAATGGGGAATGCATTTCATCAAGGGCGAAGTGCTTTGCAGTACGTGGGATCGGAAGTCAAAAAGCGTTATGTTGAAGACAGCTTCGGAGGACGAATCTGGAGTTAACTTCAATTCTAGTAAAAAGAGAAGACATAGTTGCTCTGAACCATCCAGGGATCTGACACTGCATGCTAAGAGAATGAGGGGTGATGAGTCAAATAAATCAACGAGGGACCAAAGTAAACAAGAAAAGAAGGATAAAAAAATAAAGACGCAAAAGAAGCTGAAAAAGGAAAAGAAGGAAAAGGAGGAAAAGGAGGAAAAGAAGGAAAAGAAGGAGAAGAAGGAGAAGAAGGAGAAGAAGGAAAAGAAGGAAAAGAGGGAAAAGAAAGAAACGAAGGAAAAGAAGGAAAAGAAGGAAAAGAAGGAAAAGAAGGAAAAGAAGGAAAAGAAGGAAAAGAAGGAAAAGAAAGAAAAGAAGGAGAGCGATTATGGCAATAGAGCTCTGCCGGTTGAACCAAGAAAACACAACCAGGTTTCAAACGTAGGAAGACTATCTGCCAGAGCTAAATACATTAAGCAGAAACGGGCATCCGTGATGGACGCCAAGGCATTGAACGAAATCTTCATGATCTCAAAATGATTCATGTTTATTTAATATAACGTACTGCTTATTCGAGAACAACAAACGACAATCCACCTAAAATACATGTTACAATTCCAGCAACAGCAAACAACTCGTTGTGCGAGATCGTTTTGATAGTGACGCTCCCCGACAGCTTTTTACTTGAGGACGCACTAGAACCCGAATTTGTTGAAGACCCTGAGCTTGAATTTGAATCGCCACTTGAGCCAGACGAACTGGAACCAGATCCACTAGAGCTTGAGCCACCCTTTGAAGCTTGCGAGAGCTTTGATGAACATGTTTTGTCAGCTGATGCATTCTCATTCAACGACGCAGACCCTTTGAAATCACATGCTGACTTATCCTTCCCTTGATCTTCGTAGTAAGCATTCATAACGTAAGACAACTTGTCTTTGCTAGAACAGAATGAAAAACCTCCGTATTTACTTTTTTCACCATCTGCATTGATGGAATCACAATTGATTTTGTCACATACAACGCCAAACAAATCACCATAGTCCTTCTCGTCGACATCATCTGCCACAGTACAAGCAAGGGATTTAGACATGCAGTCACAAGTATCCTTATCGGGGGTTGGAGGCAACTTGGTAGAAGCCTTCCAAGTGCTAGCAGAGGCTGGACATGAGCCAGTCTTAGAAGCTACCAGCTTTTCTTCTGAAGACTTGGCGTATGAAGGAGATCTTGTTCATTTCAGCGAGTAATACTTGTAATCATCCAAAGTCAGCACAGTATCACCCTTGACGGAAACTAATCCATATTCGTTAGCTTCTTCAAAGTACATGTAGACAATACCGCCACTCCAAACATCAGTCATTTTATCAGAGTAAATAGTTCCCACTTCAGTGAACTTTCTTGGTCTGTCAGTGTTACACCCGTACTCAGACATGAAGATTGGTATAGTCAAATTCAGGTACAACTTTGTACGAGCTTCGTATCCAGAAGTCTTGAAGTCCGAGTTTCCACACCATTCGTACATGTTTACACCAATAAAATCAGCTCTGTCTTCATCAGAGCCGCATGCGAAAGTAATCGACTACTGCATCTCTGGTGTCGTCACTGTCGTCTGTGGAATAACCCACGGGAAGGTTTAGTTTCTTGCCTTTGATGTATTTCTTTGAGTCTCTGATGGCGGCCTTCACAAACGCCGCAGCATCGGTGTTAGATTTGTTATTGGTGACTTCGTTACCGGCAAAGAACCCCAAGACGTTATCATACTTTGAGAACATATCAATGACACTGGTATATCTCTCGTAAAGATCCAAGCTCCACTCTGGCGAGTCTCTGTTGATTGACGTCTTTGGCTCTGACAAATCAGCGATAACGTAAATACCAGCGTCGGCAAAAGTCAGCATACACTTGTCGTGATCTTTTGTAGGATCAACAGCATAGACTCTGATGACATTTGTATTGGCATCTCTCAAGTATTTAACGTCCCTTTGACAAGCGTCTGCATCAGCGAGAGGGTCGCTGTAACTTTTGCTTTGGTTGTCTTCATTATTCTGTTGGTATGCAACACCTCTGATCAAAAATTGAGAACCATTATTTGAGTAAAAAAATTTGTTGCCAACAACTTCAATCAGAGGAAGATCGGCTGCAAGAGATTTGGTGACGAATAAGCATAGAACGAGTGCAAAAATGTGATTGAACCACATACTGTTATTCAGTTAAAAGAAGGTATTCTTGCAAGTAGCAAAGTTGATGGCACAGTGGATATTTATATTCGCGTGGAAGGTATAAGGGCAAATTATGCACGAGGCCTACCAGCAGGCGATCGACACGCCAAAAAGCGGAAATAACAATAATCACAGCATAAGAATTTTGAGCCCAAAGTAAGAGTGCAACCAATTTCACTGTAATGTTATGAACACTGCACAAAGAGCCCAGAGCTTGCAACGTCTCGCGACGCGAAATATCCTATTTATATGCAATCTAAAGTGCAATGCAGGTACAAGTGGAGGCGCAGTCGTTGACGTGGGCTTGACGCTATTTTTGACAGGGCTTGGCGATCTTCCCAAAAATCCGGCAATGTGTATATTTCGATGCTGGCTGACTTCAGTGTGCGATTATGTTTGTCGTACCTTTATTCTCCCATAATAGAAGAAACTCTAAATGTATTACATAAGCGACACAGCCATCGACATCAACTATACTATGAATTTCCCGTGAATCTCGAACAATTCTCGTGGTGTGTATATGGCAAGAACCTACAGATCCAGTAGGCCTCGACTTTTCGTCTAATTCTAGCATCGTGGCTTGACAAGTGCTTCACGTAATCAAATTGTTGAAACTCTCAGTTCAACCATGCTCTTTCCACGATTGAATGATATTATGTTGGAAGATATAGTATCAATTCATGTTGTCACCTCTTAGACCATATTCGCTTCCCCTGTTCAGTCACTGTAGTCCAGCACAGTTCCCAGTAAAAAAAAATCAATTGAGCGTCGCTAGTATACACAGAAGCGTTTGTGCACAGATATGACAGTGAGAGTATTGTGAACAACAAGTCCACAATGATCGCGCTAGCTAGAAACAGATACCCATTAGTGTTTGTGTTATTACTAAGTCTCGTGTCGGCCAACAGTGAGTATGGGTCGTATAGAAATCCAAATCCCTTGCCTCAAGATGTTTGCGAGTCGAAGGATCTTATCAAATTAAACTCATGCTCAAATGAAATGTTAGGTCGTCTTCAGCAATGCAAAGCAAACGACAGGGCCTGTGAATGTTGTGCGTTGCAGAGCTTAAAACCAACCTGCTTCGAACTTTGTCCCGGCAGTCCTGCTAGCAACCTTCTTTCAGTCATCATTGACCATTGTGCCGAATTGGGCGAGGTCAATGCCTGTGATTTGCCATTCATGAGAAGTGAATCCAGCTACTTGAACACGGAGGAACCCTGTGATGACTTATATTATTCGAAGTATACCCGAGAATTAATGGCTGCAAATGAGAAAGAAGTGACCGAGTCCCAGAGTAACGCGACTATCAATGATATTGGCAACTTCACGGATATCGGCCACGGGGATGTGGAAGAAATCCCACTAATAGTTAACGTGTCGAATCTGTCGAGTCATACTGGTAAGTTTATTTTTCAATTTTTCATTTTTTCAAAATTTTACTAATTCGCAGTTTTTACAAGTGACAGTTCGTTCAGATATCCCTGTCACTATATTCTTCCCATCATTTACATGAGCTATTTCTTTTTACATTAATCAAGGTATTTATCAGTTTCTACTCTCGTCCATCCAATCTAAAGTGTAGCGTATTCCTTGGTCAATACTGACCTCAGGTTTGTAACCAAGAACTTCCTTTGCTTTCAGAATATTATGATACCTGTGAGCGCACGCCACTTTCACTCTAAATGGCGTCAAACCGGCTTCCTTTTTCAATATGCTTGCAACTAGTTCAGAAATATAGCCAATGCCTAATGCGATGGTGCGCGGTAACACAATGTTGTAGCTATCCACATGGCCATCAGCTTTCCAAACCGTTCGTGCTAGAGTCCAAAAGTAAGTAGGCTGATCGTTAGTAATCAAGAACACTTCGCCTGCCACTTGCGATCTCGTTGATGAGCTGAGGATTTTTTGAGCCGCCAAAACGTGTGCGTCCGCAACATTGCCAACATAAGTCCAGTCAAAAAGGTTATTGTTGTCACCAACCTGAAACTTTGTCTGTTTCATTTTGAGGACCCCTCGCAAGCCTGGGATAAGCTGACGATCACCAGGTCCGAAGATTCCCGCTGGACGCAAGCATACGGTTGCAAGACCATCAATATCATTGGTTTCTAAGACTTCTGTTTCAGCAATTGCCTTTGTCTCATTGTAACCGTCCATATGCACTTCTGGGTACGGCCAAGATTCATCGGCATTCATCACGTCTTGACCATTGAATATAACACCCGCAGAGGACGTGTAAACCAATGCTTTAACGTTTTGTTTCTTGGCTGCGGAAATCAAGGTTCTAGTTCCCTCAACATTGACTTTATTGTAAATCTGTTGAGGAGCACCATGCATAGGTGATGCGGAGTGTACTATGACATCGCATTTGGAACCTCTGATAGCGTCTGACAAGTCGTCTTCCGATGTAATATCTCCTCCATGAAAGGTAACGCTTTTGGGATCGAAGGTGAAATATTTTGAGATCTTTTCTGGCAATGGCCGCACATCAAATACATGAATCTTGGTGTTTGGACTACGTCTAGAGAATTGCTCTATCAAGTGTAAACCAAGGAAGCCAGATCCTCCGATCAACAAAACTGAATCCATCGTTTGTAAGACCAGCTGCCAACGCGGATTCATCGTATAAGCAGGTGCAAGGATGTATATTATGGGTACTACTGGATTAAAGCTTAGAAGATGAAGCCAGATTTAAAGCTCTCTACTTTGGCAGAGTCAAGGTCAGCAACCTTCAAATCAACACCTGGGAAAGTGTAGTCATATTTTGCCTTTGGTTCGACACTGAAAGGTTTAGCATGAGTCTGCTGCGGAGCTGGTTCCTGTCTCTTCATGTCATTATTATCAACTGAAGAATCGGCAGCACTCGACTTAAAGGAGGTAGAATTGGCCTTCACACTTCCTCCAAATTGACCGAAAGCGGGAGCTGTTTCTGTAAGAGAGCTTGCCTGCCCACTACCAGTACGAAGGGTCGATGGAAGCGGCACAGACTTTTCGGTAACCTTAGTGTTAGCAAATGTAAAATTAGGTTGTGTCTTTTCAGGTTGTGTCTTTTCAGGTTGTGTCTTTTCACCAGAAGGTGTGTTCTCGATTGGTTCGGATTTATCGAACGATGTGGTATTGACAATATCCTTTGCACTTATTGGTGGAAATTTGGATTTCGTCAGGATTGTTTGAGTAGGTTCGGACTTTTTGGCTTTGATAGAACCCGCGGAAGAGTACGGGTTGGAAAACTTTCCAGCCTTATTATCCGCTTTAGATGCAACTTGGTCCTTGGTCTCAGAACCATCTATGATAGACAATAAAGTACCTGCAGTTGCACTCATTGGTTTTGAAGTGAAGTCAAATGTCGTCGAGGGAAGAGCGGCAGGAGGATGCAACTTCTCGTCTTGTAGCACCTTCTTTGCTCTCGCTGAACGCATGGGCGCGGTTATTCTTGTACGATAAGGTGACGGGACACCTGAAAAATGATACACTCGTTTGACTGACCGTATGCTGCGCGGGTTAACGCTATGATACGTAGGCCTGTAATCCGGGGTTATAATTTGTGATGCATTGGGGTTACGCAGTAACGTTTGCTTTTGAGGAGTGGAGTAGAAAAAGGATCCGTTACCTGTCAAATTAGCCAATAACGACCGGTTCGTGACATCTGGAGCTTGTGCCAGACCACGTCTTCTTTTATTCTTTCCTTCAAGTACGGAATTATCACCGAGAAACGTATCGTTGTCTCTTGCTTTCGCCAATAACGATTGCACGCCTTCATACTCTATATCTGTTAGAGGCTTATCTCCTTTTTCACTGAAAAACTTGCTCAACACCTGACTTGGTGTTTGTTGAGCACCACCCACCTTCGCTTCATTCATAGGGGTACGTGCAGATAAATATGATTCATTACCACGAACCTGCTGTGAATCTTGGGCGCTGTTATCAGACATACGAGAACCATCAGGATGGGTCCCCCAGCTGAAAATTCGTTTCACCAGCGACAAGACATTTTTTGGCCTAGACTGAGATTGTCTCCCATTGAAACTGTCCTTTTTCGATAAGAATAGCTGCCTGGAATCCATGACAGTTATGAATGTTCCGAGCAGAAGAATTTAGTTTCATATTATATACAGGAATCAGATGTGAGGTGCGTGCAGACTAAACATCGATCTATACTTCGATCCTATAAACATTTTCAATCCCCACTAATACTAGCATCGAGAAAGGCAGGCTTCGACCACCAGCATCTAATACCGAATCACCATCTCGCTGCCCAATACATCACTAGCATAAATTACATCGCATAATTGACATTTTTTACCAGTCTCATGGATTGAGCTGCTTGCAACTATTTTGAATTCACTATGGCCGATTATGTGTCTGATTCCGATGATGAGGCTTACCCATTGACAAGCGTTCACGTACGCCAAGAGGACATAGCCGATGCAATCGTCAGTTTTCAATCAGACGCGAAAGGTCAACAAGACGCGTTCGATTATCTTCGAGATCGAGGCTTGATACCTTCCGCTGGCGTCATTGAGAGCGATGAAAAACGAGACACAGGCGATGCCGAGAATCTGGACCTATTGAAGGCGTACTTACAAGAACAAATGAATACGCAAAGCTCGCGACGGTCTTTACGAAAGCGAAACTTTTCAAGTACACATCCCTACTTGGCAGACCAAGCGCATTGGCTCGGTTTGATGGATGTGGATACATTGAACGAGATATATTCCGAAACGCAAGATGTGGAGTCCATTGTGAAACTTCTAAACTCGATGTACATGAAGAAGAGAAAGAGGTACCCAAGAGAAGAGAGATATAAACCGAAATCGTTTTATTCATTCTTGGGAAGAAATATGCCACCTCAAGAGAACCAAGATGAGGCCTTCCAATCCTCACAATTGTCATCAAACTCACAAGCCCAACAAGATAACGCTGAGCCACAAAATAGCGACCTAAGTGATTTCTCGTACCTGGAGCTGGAAGACGATCTAATTGTGCCCCATTCAACCAGAAGGAAAGCTAATTTTGTGTTTCTAGATGAGGAATTAGAGGCTGAGGAAAATGACGAAGAGTCCTTGCAAGTTGAGTTTTCATCATCAAACACCAAGTCATATCCAACGAAGGAACGAATACTTTATCACTCCAAGCCCAGGAGATCCGAAGGTTTGGAATCAAAAACAACCACAACGAGGCGGGGCTTGGCCATCAAAAAGATGAGAAGAAAGGCGCGTAGAGCAAACCACAGAGGTGTTCTCTCATTGAGCAAGTTCATTGACGACAATGAATATGATGAAGAGAGCGTAGAATCACGGTCGCCTTTGCCCCTCACTCAAGATAATGAGTATCACGAAGAGAATGTGGAACCACGGTCGCCTTTGCTTCTAGCTCAAGATAATGAACGAAGTTCAGACTTGTTGATTGATTTGACAAGAGATTACGACTGGTCGACGGATGTTCAAAGTTCGAGTGACGAGGAGAGAAGAGAGAGCGTTCACTATTATTCGAGTAGACCAAAATTGAACTCATCGAATCACATTAGCCCTCTGAGGGAAAGTGAACTTTTTGCGGTCTACGAGGATCAACCAGAGAGTTCACTGACGACCTTGTGGATACTAATCAAAGGCACTTGCCCAGAAATAAGCCAAAGACAAGGCAATTTGGACATCGGATGCCTCAAGCTAGGCTCAGGCCATCTAGAGTACTTCGCGAGAAGCATCACTCGTCGTTGAATATAATCAGGAGACGAAAAAGAACTCCAAAACGAACAGGAATAAGAAATGATCATGCTCTCACTTCATCAAAAAAGGCCACGCAGGCTAACATAGCAAATAGGGGAAAGCAAAGAAAATTAACTATTCAAAGTGACGAATCAGCAGCACCAGGTATAAAGTTTTTGCAAAACGTATACCAGAGAACCCCGAATCAATCTACAACGATATTTGAAGCGACAAAAACTGTGCCTCAGAAAGAAAGAGGTCACGGCAAGTTTGACAGTAATTTTACTCTCAAGGAATCCGTGGGCTTATCTATGGCACCAGAGTCCGTACTAAATCCTATTATCATGAACGATCAGAACATCAAAAAGCTTGAAACTCTTGATACGGAACACCATATATTCTTCGATAAAGACTCATTCAATATTGTACTCTTCGGCCAGAGCTTTTCATTCTCAATATTTGACACCGATGGATCCAACAGATCATTCGCCAGGGTTGTTCATTTGATCAGAGCGAGATCAACAGAGCAAAATGCCTTCTCAGAATCCTCAGCAGAATTTCGTGAGATGAGCGAAGCTATAAAGGTACTCATTAAATGGTCATTAGTTATACAAAAGCCCAATAACCGCCATGTCCACCTTGTTTCGGATGTAATTGCGGACATCTTCAATTTGGAGTCTATCAATCTTCTGCATATTCAGTTAACATCCCAGTTCCTTCTATTGGAGTTCATTATGTTAAAGATTTGCCAACGAGTCAATGAGTTTGAATGCCAGTCATCGCAAAGGGTATTGGAGAAGCAGTGCTCTTTTCTATTCAAAGCATGTTTTCAAAAAATTGACTTTTTCCAGCTTGCAAACGGTGAAAATGTTGTCTCCCTGTATGGCCCAATTCAAATTGCTTCGACGATACTTCGCGGCGGTTCCGACGTTTGGTGGAGCTGCATTACTGATGCAGTGTTAGAATGCAACGATGAACTGTTCATTGATGGAAACATATTATATGGTTTATCATGGCTCGCAATGACGTTCTCAAGAACTCCCAATTGGAGTGCATTTCTTGCATATTATAGAACTTTTTGCAAGAGAGGCTCTAATCTGGAAGGCAGCCATTTATTCTTGGACGTCATATCGTGCGTCGGAAGTAAGCTATCCTGGCCCTTTGATGAAAGACTTGTTCTAGAATTATATTCATCTATCGGCATAAGAAAGTTTGCAGACTACGAGAATGAAAATCACAGTGATTTTGTGCTTGGGAAAATAAACACCAGAAGTGATATTCCAGATTCTACTTTTTTTGAGAGATACATGCTATTTCTATATTCATACGTCTCTGCCCTTCCGTTCGGCTCAAACAAAAAAAGGCTAATCACTAAACTATTAACGTCAAGCCGATTTCACTACACTTCCGGTTCAGCACATCGAGCAATGTTCTTAAACAGACTCAACTTCACTATTCTACTTTGTCAATTATCCGACATCACCCTCGAGTCGCAGCTTCTAGATCTTATAAGTCAGGTTGACGATTCCAATGATTTCAAAATCTACAAATTGATCACGCAGGTTATCACATCGTTGACAGAAATATCTCTCGATAGGCCTGCGTTATACCCGTTTCTTTCGCTAGCGCATATGGTCGAGCTCATTTCAAAAAAGTACGATATGATGCCGGAGATGTTCAAGTTGTGGCCATCCCTTAATTCACTGCTTCATGCAGCACTAAAAACGTCTATGAACGAGTCATTGTACGGGTTCTTGCTTCAGATGGCAAAGATTTATAACAGCCTGCTTCCTGATGATATCACTTTAGATATCACTACATTCTTATCGCATTCTTATGATTCTTTTCCTGAATTATACCTTAGGAGAGATTTTATTGAGGAAGTGTTTCGCAATAGCTTGCGCCATTTGAACTATCATATGGGAAGGTATCCGTTAACCAATCCCAACTTGGAGCACCGAACTGAATCACTAGTAGAGAAGTTAATTAGTCTTTGGGTGAGAAGCGCTCTCCTTAAGGGCGATCAGAGCTGGGATATTTTGATCTTGCAAAGTTTTCCATACATCGGTAATCAAGATCTGAGAGAGAAGTTCCTGCTTTATTTCTATACCAAGCTCCTTGAATCCTTTACCGCCACAGGAAGTTATGACACAATCATCGTCTCTGTCATGAAACAACTTGCTCGGTTCTCGATCTCAAAATACTTCGTTGGGCTACTCAATCAACTTATAAAGAATAAGCACAAGTTCTTTGATTTGAAGGGTCAGTGCGGTTTGGAGCTTGTTACGGGGTTACAGTTTCTGAATTTTCGAACAGCCATAACAAGTTCCATTCTCCACAATATTGCTTCAAGTGAATCCACCAGCGCAAGGGTAAAGCAAAGGTATATTGAAGTATTTCTTGAATCACTCAATCAGGACTTTGGGCTCTTCTTTCTCTCAGAAATATGTAACTTTCTGCAAGAAGACGACCCTTTTGATCCAGGATGTTTTTCAGAATTCTTTAAGCTCATCCCAGACATTGAACTCCTTATGTGTTCGGTTGGGAATTGCCCAGTCCAAAAGCACAAGTAATTGGACCAATTTGAGCTTCGTACAGAGGTTGAAGATTGTGAATACCGAGCTTATCACTGCATTAAGCAGTGGTTCTGGTAACGCTCTGGTTCTCGATTCTTACGTAGCCACCTCAAGCATGGACGTTGTTTATTACCTTCTTGGCATATATTGTCAAGAGTTATTGCATCATAACTTGGACAAATGGCCCATTATGTGCCATCTCTTGCACTACGCATGGGAACGGTTGTCGCGGTTCAAAATCAATGGCTCTGAGCCGAACTTCTTAAAGTTTGTAAAGATCGTTGGGATCACTCAAGCTTTATGCCGTCAGTCAAACTACTCCAAAGAACTCGAAGACTCTGTCAAGAAAGCTAGCATACTCCTGATAAAAGTTTTGGACCATTCTCGTCGCATGTTCGATGGATACAGAGAACAAGAAACGATTTTGGATGTCATATATGGAGTCTCACAAAACAGCAACTCATCAACTGAACTAGACTTTATGAACTCTAGTCTTTCCAACGTGCGTTTGTATGATATACAAACGCCAGATGCTAATATGGTGCCGATTTCGGCCGTCAATTTGAGCATTGAGGAGGACGGCAGATCATACTATTCCATTGATATCAGCCCTGACCACGAAGCACCAACTGACCAAGCATGCCTCATTTGTGACCTATAAGGCACATGTAATCTAGTGTACGTTACTTGCATATAATGAAAGATTTCTTAACTACTATTCAATTCCCCTTTGGCTCTTAATCAACTTGATTTCCGATTCCAACTTGTCTCTAGCTCTCTTGACATCGAGCAATACAACCACTGACCTGATGAGCTCATCATACTTAGCCATGGTCTTACGAGTAGGCATTACAGGACGCCAGGTAGTACCCCCACCCGTGGGGATATCAAGTTCCTGAAGTAGAGTATTGACAGAACGTAAGACAGACTGACGCTGTTGGGTACCTGCTAATCTTTGTGTCGAACGCAACATCACCCCTGGAGTGAGGCGCTCATTGGCGTGGTAGTGCAATCCATAGGCTTCTTCCTCCTTGACTGTAAGCCTTTTCATTAAAAGCTGTTGTATAGCATTTGGTTCACGGCCATTCACCGATTGCGATTGTCTCAAAACGTTCGATAAGTACTGTTGAAGTTGTGTTTGGAATGTCCTATCTCTCTTGTAAGAGGAGGAAGCTGCACTAGGAATGGGAGGAGGGAGTGGCTCACTACTGCTTGCTAATCTCAGCTGCTGTTGAAGTTGACGCTTCTTCTGATGCTTGTCTATGATCATCAAATTATTGTACAAGTTGGCCAACCCTTGTGAAGATTGGTACTGTTGAGTGGATTGTGTCACTTGAGGAGAGTCCAAAAGAGTCAAGAGTTGAGATCTCTCTACCAACATCTTCTTAGCAGCCAACTCGAACCTTCGTGCTTCGATAACTAACGACTCTTCCTCAGCGATCTCGGCCGGCGTACGTTTGAGGAGTTTTTCAAGGTATTGCTTCCTTTCTATTTCTTTGACTCGAGAAAACGACTTCAATGATTCAATGAGAGCGTGACTGGCATTGGGTTGTGACTGATATATCTTTGCGCTAACCCGATAGAATTGATCTTTGAGGTCTTCTTCTCGCAAGCCTGGATATTTGAATCGGTCAAATATTATGGGCCCATAAGCTCGAACGCATTGCAAAGCTCGAAAAGATGCACTGTCTCCTCGTAGGTCCAATTGTGCCTAGGTGGTATCGACTGTTCAGCATTTTTCAGTTCATCCGGAGCAGATCGTTTATTTTCATGTGTTGTCCTTTTCTCTTCCTTGGTCCCCGTTTCTGTCTTCTCCTCATTCTGTGTGTCAGTTTTCTCGCCAGTAACATTTTCGGTATTCGGATCAGTGCTGTTTGATTTGGTGCTTTCTTCGGCAACTTTCTTGCGTTCCTCTTCCTTTACTCTCGCATCCTCTTCATCCTGGAGTAGCTCTGACATATAAGTATCAAAAGTGGCCTCATCTGGAAGTTCTGGTATATCAAGACGAACATTGAACTTCTCAAAAATATAGGGCTTCTCTGGTTCTTGTTCTATAAGTTCTTTCGAACCTTTGACCCAATGAAAAAATTCAGCGCCCTTTTGATCTCCGCTTTGGGCAGTGAAAGACTGTCGCGTCCACGGGGAGGGTTTGAGGTTGAATTTGCTTTTGGTTCCAGAGCTTGTGGCGTTGGACAAGTTGGCAGGAGGTGTATTAGGTCCTAAGAGACTATAGAGTTCTCGAGATAAACCTGTTTGTCGGTGAACTGCAGCCACGTCATTCAGCACCTTTGCTTCTTCTTTGCAGGAGATCCAGACTATCTCTCTGCACGTTAAGGACATCTAGGATATCATTAGCCGACATTTCTACGTAATGCAGCTGCCTGACAAAATGTTCAACTAAGTTGCATTGAAAAAACAAGGTTATATACAGGACTTCGATTATGAGAACCCGCCTAGAGTACTGACACAGAAGCAGCACATCGTCAATGAGGAGCTGTAAATACATATATATTTGATAGAAATAGTACATTCAAGAACTGACATACTTATCACTGTACGACGCTAAACCTCACCATGTAGAACAAAACCAGTAGCAATAATATTGGCCCCAAAAATGCTTAAAACTCACTTGGTTGATATCTCTGTACTTTGCCAAATTTACGTTTGTGTCAATTGCGTTTGTACCCAGTATTGAGAAATAAGGCGTTTGTACATCTCTTTTTCTTCACAAAAACTTGAAACTCCTTTCAGAACTTTGACATTTTTGCCAGAGGTACCCTTATTAAAGAGTTATCTGACTACAAATAGACAAAGCTTTTGATTCAACAAAGTTGCAAGTACCAAAAATCCAGCAAATTTTGAAGAAACCTCAAGAGGTTTTCGAAATGAGCTCTTCCAGCGAGATGACTACTCATCTCGCTTCCACCCAAAATGGGGTGGTTGAACCAACCGCCCACGAGATTGCAGTTGCAGAAGTCAATGCAATTGTCCATGCAGTGAAAGTTGCAGTGGGCATCCCCACGCAGATGGCTGCAGAAAACACATCTCAAGTGGCTGCAAGATCCGGCTCACCACAGTCAAGCCAGGTTGCAACCGAGGGACCAACACCCGAAACCACGCCGGAGACGACCCCTCCATTATGCAAAAAGGCTGCTCTTCCAAACGCTCTGACTGGAGCTGGAAACGCTAGGAAATCTGAGAAACAGAGAGCCAAAAGAAGAAGACAAAGAGTCAAAAAGGCCAAAAAGCTGGCAAGAATTGAAGCTGCTTATTCAAGAGCTCCATCCTGCGAGCCGAATACCACCTTAGACACAGTCAGGGAAAAGGCACCCAAGGAAAAGGCAACCAAGGAGAAAGTTGTCACAAAAAGTTTGGTGACAACCAAGGTCCCCACACAAAAGAGACAAACAGTTTCGAAGTTGGCTAAGCCTGAAGTTGAGGTCCAAGATCAAGCTGAGGAGATGTTTGACTTTGAGGTCAACCAAAAGGACATACCTTTTATCGATGACTGGGAGATATTTGTTGATGATGACGAGGATATTCCATCCACCCATCACACAAAGGAAGGCCCGGCTTGCGAAGAAGATATTCCAATTTGTTTGTCCCCCAAAGAGAAAACACCAAACTCTACTGATTTGGCTGCTGTTACCTTGAAGGAAAAGGAAGTGACTCCAAGCCCTGAGCAAGAGAAGAGTACCTCGACCAGTCCTATGGTATTGCCTGGTGCTCCCTTGATGGAAAAGGAAGTGACTCCAAGCCTTGAGCAAGAGACCACGAGCAGTCCTATCGAATTGCCTGGTACTCCCTTGATGGAAAAGGAAGTGACTCCAAGCTTTGAGCAAGAGACCACGAGCAGTCCTATCGAATTGCCTGGTGATCCCTTGATGGAACAGGAAGTGACTCCAAGCCTTGGGCAAGATAAGAGTACCACGACCAGTCCTATTGAATTGCTTGGTGCTCCCTGGTTGCGAGAGGATGACGAACTAAGCATTGACCTGGAAGAGGAGCTCGAATGTGAGGATGATGCTTTCGCAAGCTTGGCGATCAGTCTTCCATCCACGAAGATCGACGTTGACTCGCTTAGCCTTGATCTGCTACTGCCAGAGGCTCGTTGGAAGGATGCTGAAGAAGAACTTTCTGTGGATGATGAAGTTGTTGAGGCTGAAGATCAGGCAAAGGAAACTTCCGCTTCTCTGGGAGGAAGGGACAACGGACCGGGTAGAACAGATGGACCAGACGGCTCTGATGAATCAGACGGATCAGACGAATCAGATGGCTCTTTTCACGAGAGCCACAATTCGCCAGACCCTGAACCACCTAAGAAAAAAGTCAGGTTCACATTCGCTGGTCTTAGTCCATTTTCTCCTAGGGAACCCAGGAAGCTTCGCCGCCGGAAGAAGAGTCCTTCAACAGCCAGGTTATTGGCAAGGGATTGAGAATGCTTGCCCACAAGATCAAGAACAAAGTTCGGCGTTTTGCAAGAGCCGTCTGGAAGTTGGGGAGAGAAGATACAGAGGAAACTCTGGACAAGGAACCCTCCCGGCTCCGCAAGTGGAAAACGATCTTGAGCCTTCTCGTATCCAAGTGAGAAGAAGTGACTCCACTCCTGAAGTTGCTCTAACTGATGAAACATCCACTGAGGATAGATAGTTAGTAGTATGAATGAAAAAAAATAAAACCAAACGTAGACTGCAAGTATAGGGCCATACACTTCAATTCGCTCGTTCGATGCGATTAGATACGCCGCGAACTTCTTTGCATCTCATAGAGTCCTCATTTTCATAAATTTTGTAGTTGGTGATTTGGGCGCTGCATGCAAATTTGACAGTTTCAAGGTGACTTGATTTTGACCATTGACTGCAATGTGATGATATTTAGGAGACTTATTGCAGAGGCTGCAACGCTCTTATCGAGCTTTCAGGTTTTTGGGTGAAAGCGCATCCCATGAACATCTTTGCTTGGGAATACGTGTTTCTCAGATACCATATGATCTAACTTTAGGAGTAAGATGATGTCACAACAGTGGTCTATCTATTTCTCATAATAGCAATAAAGCTTATCTGACATGTATGTATCACGTATTGGTGGTTCTTCAGGTATTTGAACTTTCAAAGGTACGATCACATATTATCGTTTCCAAACGGATTGTATGATAAATGAAAATTTAGGTGCGTTATCGCGCAACTTGCATTTCGAATTTTGAGAAAGCATTGTAATTCTATTCTTCGCTGACTGAAGTTCCAATGAAGCTCCTAGTACTGATCTGACCTAAAGAACTTGTAGAGTGTTGGCGTGAATAGACTTAACAAAACTGAACAAGCTTGCAGTATATGATATTTCTTCGTATTGCAACCATTAGCCGTCTGCATATCTGGCGGACCCTTACACAATGTACTTTTTTTTTCATTGATCTAAGTATGAGTTACCTATATAATCTAGGCAACGTAATGATAAAGGTTGCGTTCCTCCGCGTCTCTTCGTAAATACTCCTTGTCGATCAAATCTTCAATACGTTGTTTCATCATTATCGTCAGTGGTTGGAACCGATTCAGCAATTGTTTCACTATTTCAGCAATCAAGTCATTATGATGAATTTGTTGACGAGACTTAAGAATGCGGACAATAGCAGCGTTCAACTCAAATTTTCGACCTTCGACAATCGAACTTTGTATATCTTCCATTTCCTCATCCTTGGCTGACTTCTCTTTCCCTTCTGACGCACTCTTAGATTTTGCCGGTGCAACCGACGAAGCTGCAGAAACAGTCAAAACTTTCACTTTCACAGAAGGCGACTTGAAGTTACTATTAAGCCGAAACGTATCGTCATTCTTCACATTTTTCGACATAGGTATCTTGACCAAGAGCCTCAGTCGTGGGGCCACAGCAATAGATTGCAATTGACGCTTCAAATCATTATCAGGAATTCCTGTAAGCTCTTTGATATCTGAATATGTCAACTGCCTATCATCATCGAAGGGGTTGCTTCCATCCAGACCAGGTGCAAATGCAAGCATGATCACTGCAGCATAAACAGACATATTGATTTCGTACGTCTTTGATGGGTAAGTTATCCTCATGTCGACCGAGCCAAATTTGGGACTCCAATAAAGAGATTTGTTGTCGTTTTTCTTTCCCGAGTGCCAAAAATGCTCAAAGGATCCCATGATATTACGCATTTGAGTGGGCCAAACAAAACCTAAAGAGTCAGCATCGCCAGCAGTACTAAACTTCTTGTAATCTTTTGTCATCGACTTGGGCCATTCTGAGACGTTACAAATCTTCAACTCAAGATCTATACTTGTTCCAGGTCGATTATTTGATGAATAATTCTTCCAATCCTGAGTCAACTCTCGATAAGCGAATATCCTTATTCATCTTTATCACTTTTTCAAGCGAGCTTGACCCTGTTTCTCTCCGAGCTTTGATAAGACATAATCTTCCAAGTCAACACCCAACTTGTTTGTACTCAGTGCATTGCGTCCTTGTGACAGTTCCTTTGCATTTAAGAAACGTCTTGCAAAATGGTTTGCATAGTGAACTTCAAAAGCATCCTTATCTTTTATCGCTCTTAAGAAGTATCTGAATTTTGTAACAAACTGCTCAGTTTGATCAGCGGAATCACCATTCAGCTCAGACAACTTTGCTTGCCCGGAGGATTTGCTTAGTTGCTTAATGTTATGGTCCATATAAATAGACAAGAGTTCTGGTGCATTAATCTTGAAGCTGGGGTCACTGAAGGGGCTGGGGTTGTTGACAAGGTCTCTTACAGCTAGTGCAACACATTGTTCAACACTAGGGTCACCGTTAAATGACGCTGCGACGATGGATGCATATTGGTTCTGAAGCTCTAAAATCGACTCCACCCAGTTCACAGTGAAAGTAGGATGAGATGTACTGACCGACTTTTTATTGTTGGCAGAATCAGACGCCATCTTATTCCGCAAGTGAGTTAAGATGCTAGTGCCCTGTTTGAAAATAATGTCACGAAGTCTTCTTTTGAGTATGGTCACTTCTGGATCTATGCGAAGGATGAGCTTGTACACAGCATTTAGGTCAAGTACTTGTTGACCAAGAGACTGGTCCGAGAAAGTCATCTTCCTCTCAAGTACGTTTCCCACCACAGGTTCAAGCAAGTAAGCTAATCCGTGAGACTCCAGTGGTAAATCCATAATGGCCTCGATTTTGTCTTTGATAATGATATTGTTCATGAGATCGATGACTTTTGGAGCAGTAGTTTCGGGAACGAAGGTAGCGAGACGGTCTTCTTCGGCGAGTATAAAAGCACTTGCCTCGTGAAGATATACTGAGCCATCCTTTCTTCCAACTAATTCAAGTGAAAATTTGTTGAAGTAAGTTTCTGACACTGACAAAAAGGAAGGTTCATAGTACTTCATGTAATAGGTTTCGTTAAACTGAACATCTTTGCCCGCAACAGTTACATGTGAGGGAGTCTCAGGAAGCTGTTCGAACATTCCTATTAGACTGATTACGTGCAGTTTAGTTGTGATCAACTCCCCATCTCGACATCGGGTAAGCTCATCGAATATGATGCCTATAAGTCTCAGACCCAATTCGTTGTCGTTATAGAGGATCACCATATCTTTAAATAGTTGGATTCCCAAGTCATAGATCAACATTTTCTTATTTTCCTTGACGTATACTCGATTAAGGTACATCAAGACATCGCTGATAAACTTCATGGCTTTCAAGTGATCTTCCCACACGTTCAATGCTCTTTTCAAGAAGTCCTCGCGATCGATCAAGACATTTCCTGGATCAAGGCTCAACAACTCCTCTCTCTTTTCAAGGAGATGACGCAGCACTATTTGAGCAACGTTGTCGTAGAGCCTCGATCCGAATTTACGGAGCACTAAGGCATATGCTTTGCGATATAATTGTTCGTAGGAAAGATTCGAGACGTTCTTGCTTTGGATTTGGCTAATTGCATGCGATAGAACAGCCCAAGATTTGTCAAAATCCACGGCTGAATCGTTCATGTCATTCCCCAGGCCCACGGCTAGCGGCCGCCTCGGAGGACGTATTTTGGACCTTCTGCTTCCCGCAGGCAACATCTTAGACAAGAATGTTCCGCGATGATTCTTGAAAGCACGAATTACATCAACGCACCCATAGTATTGAAGAGTTACCAAAAAAACCAGAAGGTGCCATTGATCTGATGGAATTACTTCGTTGAATGTATATGCATCTAGAAGATTTATTAAATAGTTGCAACTGGTGTTCCTTTCAACCATTCTGCAACATTGGCGTAGTATCATTAGTCTGTTGCAGGCATCTCAAATACCGCTTGAAGCCAGTTACGGTACATTTTAAGCTGCTTTTTTCTGTTCACGAGAAGTCGGCGATCAGTAGCTATACGATTTTCTGTGAATGGGCCATGTTCGGTAAAAATTTGGCGCAATTCTTCCTCAGTAAAAAAGTAAACTCGAGTACCATCACCACGAATATAGAAGTTATCGTCCAAAAGCCTACCTTTTTTGAACCTAACTTGCGCAAGATCATACCGTCCATAATCACGGAACAAAATCTGACCACCTGGTTTCAATGCCTTGGCCAAATTATTAATGGCGGTCGCCCACTGATTTGGGTGCAAAGCCAGGAAAACGAAGACCAACACAACCACATCTACCGAATGAGGCTCCAAACCTTCCGGAAGCTTTCCTTCAGGGTTAGCCAAGTCCCAAACTGAACTAAATGCCACACCCTTCTCGTTATTTGGTGCAAATTCTGGATTCGAACGCACAAGATCTACCGCAACACTCAGATAGTCACATCCGAAAATTTTGAAGTTTTTGTTCTTGTTCTGACTCAATATGGGAAACATCGTATTTCCTGCTCCACACCCCACTTCAAGAACAGTACATTCCTTCTGGTAATCCTCCGAAGTGACCTCGTACAATCGTGGAAATTCAATTTGGAGCCACTTTCTATCTTTGAAAAAATTCTCTCTGTTGTTCTTGTAGAATATATCCCAATACTTTGCCGGGTTTTCGTTGTATAGCTTCTTGTCGAATTCTTTTACAGGATGTTCGTACTGTTTTGCAATCATTTCTTGGGCGGCTTCAATCTGTTCTTCGCCCCATTCCACATGGTCCCATGCGTTGTGGTTGAACACATCGTTTTCATCCTGCAAATACCTCTGTCCGAAGGTAAACGGGCTGTCTTTTCCTATGCGTGACTCGAGGGGTGGCTTCGTTTCTGTCATCTTTCAAGTTCTGAAAAATTCGCGATGAGCCAAATCCACAGAAGCCGCGATTTTGTGGGGGAATATGCATGTTAGTCCATTTGGCTACTTATTATAATTATATAGTTTCAGTGTAGTGCTTTGCTCCGTCGAGGTCCTGAAGTCTCGCAGCGGCCTGTTCACTCGTCAAGTCTCTCTGTGATTCTCCGAGCATTTCGAAACCAACACAGAATTTCTTCACTGAAGCTGAACGCAACAACGGAGGGTAGAAATGCATATGGAACCACGAGGACTCCTTCTCTTCCTCCGAGCCCACCAAAGGAGCTTGGTGTAAGCCCATAGAGTAAGGGAAGGAAGTGTTGAACAAATTGTCGTACTTGATAGTCAATGTCTTGAGTATGCTGGCGAGGTCTGCTTTGTGCTTTTCCGAAAAATCAGCAAGAGATTTCAAGTGTTCTTTGGCTATCAACAACGTTTCAAATGGCCACAACGCCCAGTATGGTACAACAACAATAAAAGAATCGTTTTGGGCCACAATTCTCTTTTTCTCTGCAATTTCGAGCTCAACGTAATCGCCAAGCATATGCGACTTGTGCTGGTGATGATACTTGGACATATTGGTAATCTCATGGCTTACTTCGGTGGGAATAACGTCGAGACACCACGCTTGTCCATGGGGATGAGGGTTTGAACATCCCATAGCAAAACCCTTGTTTTCAAAAATTTGGAGATACTTGTATGGGGCTTTTCCTTCCACCAGATCCAGTTGTGTGTCAAGGTACAACTTCTGCCATGTGTCTACTACCTTGCCAATTTGCTCATTTGTCATGAGTGGTAAGGTCAAACTATGGTTTGGACTAAAGCAAATGACAAAACATTGACCTTTAACACCCTGAACTTGCATAAGTCTCAGCTTGAGATCATCTTTACCATCTCCCGACGATTTTTCAGCTTCGTAGTCTGGCTGCTCCAAACGGACAGCGGGATAGTCATTTGGAAAAACAAACGTAGACTCGTATTTGGGATTGGTGTCTCCGGTAGCACGAATATTGCTTGGACACAAGTAACATTTGGGGTCGAATTCAGGTAAAGCTATCTTTCTAACTTCTTCCTTAGCACCTTGCCAAGGTCTTTTTGCTCTATGAGGAGAGCACAACACATATGTATCAGTAAGCGGATTGTGTCTTCTGTGAGAGTGGTTGGTGAAATCAAATTCTGTCATTATGGTCGCCATGTTTGCGGATGAAGGACCTGCTTTTATAAAATCGGTGAACTACGAGAAACGATGCAACGTTGCATTCCTTCACCAGCACACACCCACGCCCGGTTAGGAACCCATATCACTTCTGAAAACACAGGTGCGTATCGCATAATGGGCCCACGGAGAAACTCTTCACACGGGCTCGTAACAGCATATACGTGGGTCTCATAACTTTACATATCCTGGTTTGCCAGGTTTTTCATGCACGAAAAATGCCGCAACGTTGCATCTGGACCAACATTTGTATAATTTTGACTGTAACGTTGCATTGGAATTCTATCCTGTACTTGGATCCATAATTGTACTTTTGTTCTAGCAATTGACCGGTATCTCATCTTCCTGAAGGCTAGAAATGACTCAAGATTCTGGTATCAGCAACGTTGGAGCTGGAATAGTCTCTGAAGATGTTTTGGTGACTGGAGGTGCAGGGTTCATTGGTTCTCACACTTTGGACTATCTTATGCAAAAGTACCCAGATTGCAAATTTACTTGTGTTGATAAACTTTCATATGCTACAAATTACCTGGAGAACAACCTAAATAAGGTTTCTGCATGCGATAACTTCAGATTTATTAAGCTTGACTTATCGGAAGAATATCAGCGGTTGGATGAGCTCATAAATCATTCTGCCAACAATTTCACAACCATTATTAACTTTGCAGCCGAGTCATGTGTGGACAAATCTTTTGACGATCCACTTTACTTTACCAAAAATAATGTTTTGGCTACACAAAACTTGCTAGAGTGTTGTCGTACTTTGTTAAAAAGTAAACCCAACTTGAGACGAAACTTCAAATTTATTCACATTTCCACAGATGAAGTATATGGGGAACAAAAAGAAGGAGAAAACATAGACGAAGATGGCCCTCTTCATCCCACAAATCCATATGCTGCTTCAAAAGCAGCCTGTGACCTCATTATAGAAGCATACAAGCACTCGTATAAAATTCCCATCACCCTAATAAGGTCCAACAATGTTTATGGCCCACGCCAGTATCCCGAGAAAATCATTCCAGTGTGCCTCAAAGCATTGGAAAAAGCATCGCCGACTGGGCTCGCTGAAAAGGAAAGAATACCAATTCATGGTGACGGAAGGCACACTCGCCGATACTTGCACGTACTAGACTTTGCAAAAGCTGTAGATCACATTTGGAATTGGCTTAGAAACACCTCAGAATCTAGCAGCGATTTCCCTGGAGAAACATTCAATGTTGGAACAAACGATGAGGTAGACAACCTCTCAATGGTAAAATTGATATGCACTATTTTCATGAGGAAGAAATTCGGAGTAGAATCACTTGATGTTTCCTCCTTCATTCGGCATACAAAGGACAGAAACTACAACGATTTCAGGTATTCCATCGATTTCACGAAAATCAAAAAAGTAGGATGGAAACAGGAAATTTCATTGGAGCAGGGCATTGAGGAGTTGGTAAAGGCTGAAATAAAATGAAAAATGATGAGGCACACTTTCAAAAATGGTTGAGTTTCAGCTTTGCGGTCTTTCTGTTTCAGTTTTCAGTTCAGCTTTGTCATTGTCGTTATAATTATTGTACCATAGCTCGTACTTTAGAATCAAACAAGCCGCTCTTGATGGGCATTTCCAACGAGTAAAACGGGTCTTTCATCACATAATCAGAGAAACACAAGTAGACCTGCTTGAAAAGCTCGTTGACCGCACTATACTGCTTATTGAGGTCCCCCCCGCCAAACGTTTTGGATTCTTGGACATTATGAACCACAGTGTTGGGCGATGTAATGAGAATAAATTTGTAGCCAGTCAAGGTTTGAAATAAATACAAGTTGAAAAGATCGGACTCTATACTTTGCACTCCACTTCTGTTCGTGTTTGGATTCTGTGCTCTTTCGGTGCCAATCAATGTATTGTTAGAATTGTCAAAAGACTTGTTTTCTTTTGGTCCCATCATAGAATTGAGCTGTGAACCTATGGCATGTACACCATGGAGAGTGCCCGCTAATACCAAGTAGTCGTTGGAAGTGAGCTTGTTGAGACCAGGATTTACATCCTGTTGGTAAATTAAACCACCTGATTTATTCAAAATGTAAATCGAATACACCTTCATTTCTCGCCACTTGTTCGAAAGGTGTTTTGTTGTTGGATATATGACGCGCTACGAATGGGGAAGGTGCTGATTCTTGATGCTGGGCGGCTTGTCGACCTTTGAAAGAAAAAAAACAAAAAGCAAAAAATAAGCTTCCCCACCAGGAGTCGAACCTGGAATCTTCTGGTTCCAACCGGAAGTGGTTACGTAATCGTAGCCAGACGCCTTGACCATTGGGCCATGAGGAACGAAGCTTGGTATGTTGACGAATATGCGCACTATACTGACATATCCTCATCATTTAATCAAGGTTCATATACCTTTCTACATATTGTCATATTTTTCATTTTCATTTTCATTTTTTATATTTCATTCATACAAACGAGTACTTCAACTTGGAGCCGTAGACTTCTCCCTTCCGCAAAACAACTTGCTTGGCCCATTCTGCATTGTTCACAGCATCGGTGAATCTTCCTGGCTCGATACAGAATCCACATCTTTTTTCGTAGCCTTCAAGGTTCACTCCATCGCCTGTGTAAAACTGGAAAGCAGGGTCTGTGGAATAGAACTTGATAGCAGCTTTGCTATTTTCGTGGCTTGCTTCAAAGATAGGACGTAAAGGTTCGTTTCTCGTATCCAACTTCCAGTTCGATTGGTCTACCACCAAGCAATTGTCAAAGGAAGAAGACTCGCTGAGTTGCAAGCCAGTTACCAATTCCTTGCGGAACTCAGCTACTTTTCCCGTAGGAATATAGTACTTATTATCCACTTCCAAGTACTTGTTGGTGATCGCCTTGACGGTTGTTCCATTAATAGTTGGACCATTAGTCACATTGAAGTAGGAATGGTTGGTCAAGTGAACAGGTGTAGCGTCAGCCTTCGAATCCTCTGCAATTGAAGCTTCAAACTCAACACTGACGGAATCTTTGTCAATGGTATATTTGATATAAGTCACCAAGTCTGCGGGAAACCCATCATTTCCATCTTTATCGACATAAACGAAGTCTAGGGTAGTTGCTGCTTGTCCATCTTTGCCCTTGACGTTCTTCACAACAGGCCCCAAGAAGTAGTTTTTGTCAAAACCATTGTTACCTCCGTGCAAACAAGTAGCACCATTTTCGTTTTTCGTCAACGAATAGGACTTGCCGTCAATGGAAAAGCTAGCGTTGGATATTCTGTTGGCTACTCTGCCAACGCTGGTGCCGAAAAATGGGTTATTTGGGTGCTTGTAGCCATCAAGCGAAGAGAATCCTTGCACAAAAGATTGACCTTTTTTCTTGATATCTTGAATCAAGGCACCGTAATTCGCAATTGAGACTTCGAAGTCTGTCTCAGAAAATTTCACAGTATGCAAACGACTGAGGTACGAGGTGTCGTTCTTTGCCTGGAACAACGACCACTTGTAGGAGTCGTTTTGGAAACCAAAAGGGTTCTCGGTAGTCCAGCGCCACAAGTCTCGACAAGAGTCTTCGATAGATAATTCAGCTTTCCATTTAAGCTCAGTATTGGCTCTGGTGGGATTTGCAGTCAAATCCACAACGTCACCAGCTCTTCTTCCCACAACCTCGTAGGGCAATTGACGGCCCACAGCCTTGCAAAAAGCATTGTAAACGTCAAAAACCGTAGAACCTTTACCGGTTCCCAAGTTCCATTCTCTATAGAGACCTTTTGATTTTTCGATTTGTTGCATGTAGTTCAACGCAGCAATGTGTCCCTTAGCCAAGTCAACCACATGAATGTAGTCTCTGATCGGCGTACCATCGTGGCTCTTGTAATCGTTTCCAAAAACAGAAAGTTTTTCTCTTCTGCCAATTGCAACCTGAGCCAAGTAAGGTAAGAGATTATTTGGAATTCCCAAAGGATCTTCACCAATAAGCCCCGAGGGATGAGCCCCAATTGGGTTGAAGTATCTCAAGATTGCAGTTCTCCAGCTACCATCGGCTGTTTGCATGTCCTTCAAGATATTTTCAATCATATATTTTGTCTTTCCATATGGGTTGGTTGGATCATTGGGACAATGTTCCGGAATAGGAATCATGTTTTTCAAACCTAGTAGCATCTCCATAGACGGTGGCCGAGGAACTGAAAACAATTGTCTTGACTCCAACTTTCTTCATCACTTTAAGCAAGGAAATTGTTCCTCCAACGTTATTTTCATAGTACTCCAAAGGTATTTGAGTCGACTCACCTACGGCTTTGAGAGCAGCAAAATGGATCACACCTTTGATGTTGTATGACTGGAACACCTTGAGAAGCTCGTCGTAGTTCTGGAGATCAACATTGAAGAAAGGAATCGGTTGCTTGACGATATATTCAATTCTAGCTACAGCATCGTAACTGGAATTTACCAAGTTATCCACAATAATAACCTTGTATCCATGTTGAATGAGCTCAACCACAGTGTGAGATCCGATATAGCCAGCTCCACCAGTGACAACAATGTATTCAGACATTTTCAGTGTTTTGGTGTGGGAAATAGCGGTAATAGGGACGTTATATAGAGATTCAAAACGAGTGCAACGTTGCAACGTGGTTTATTTTTCGGAAACGGCGTTTTATCCTGTTTGAGAGACCTATCCCCACCGCACCGCACGCGGCACTTTATTTTGTTGACCGGAATAAACTCACAGTATGCAGATCCCCCGCCCCCACCATTATGCACCTGAGTTCCCCCGCGCTGAGAAGATGACATATTTTATCCGTTTTTATCCGTATTCTTCGCATGTATGGTCACGAAAAATATATCGGTCTAAGCCCAGTATGTAAATGTCGGGGAATTGCTCTTTGAGTGACTGTTCCAATTTGCTTGGCTATTTTTCAAAAATGCCGCATACCACCGACCAGCACGCCACGGACTTGAGACGCACGTTGGTATTGCTCTGCCGTTACGAGCACGGATAAATATGCATGTATGAGCTTGACGGGAGAGCGCTTGTTGTACACCTGTAAAATCAGGACACGAACTGAATGCAACGTTACATCGCGCGCCAAATTATTCGGATCCTATATAAATCCTCCACCATTCCAGCAAAACTACGGCATAACCCTCAATTTAGACCATGCCCCTTGTTCCTACAGTGAAAGACTTTTCATTTTATTCTGACTCGGAGAAACAGAAGAAGAGATATGGCCTGGTTATTGAGACATTCAACAAAACTTTTCACCAGAAACCTGATTTCTTGGTGAGAGCTCCAGGTAGAGTGAATTTAATGGGAGACCATATCGACTACTGCCATTTTTCGGTATTACCCATGGCTATAGAAGTGGATGTGATTGCGGCAGTATCGAAATCAGACGATAATTCTGTGACCATAGCAAACACCGATGAAAAGTTCACCACCCAAACGTTTGACCTTCCCTCCGACGGCTCGTTAGTCACCATTGACAAGAACCAGCATTCATGGGGAAACTACTTCAAGTGTGGATTGCTCGTGGCTCACAAGTACATAACTGAAACGTATCCCGAGAAAACAGGATCTGGAAAAAAACCATTGAAAGGACTCCATGCTCTCTTTGATGGAACGGTGCCTACAGGAGGTGGATTATCATCTTCCGCAGCATTCTGTATTGCTGCTACGTTGGCGGTGTTGAAGGCGAACGATATTAGCGACATTACAAAGGAAGATCTCACCAGAATCACCGTTGTATGTGAACATTATGTGGGGCTCAGTAATGGTGGAATGGACCAATGTGCATCTATTTACGGAGAACCCTCCAAGGTGCTCTTGATTCTGTTCAAGCCCAAGCTCGAGACCACTCCGTTCGAGTTGCCCAAGACAAAACCGGAAGCTGTGTTCTTGATTTCAAACTCTCTCGTCACTTCCAACAAAACCGAAACCGCACCCACCAACTACAATTTGAGAGTGGTGGAAGTTGCGGTTGCTGCTGACTTGTTGGCCCACAAGTTGGGCTTGAAGACGGACCAGGACTCCAATTTGAACACAGCGACTCTTCGTGGAGCCTTCGATGCTTATTTCACTCAAAAATTGGGAGAGCCTCACTGGGATGGAAAAGACATCAATATGGGAATTGAGAGGTTGACAAGAATTCTCGAGTTCATTGAAACTGTGTTCAGCGATGAGGAAAAGAAGGGCTTTACTACCGAGGAAGCAGCAAAGGCTACTGGAAAGTCCAACGACGAATTTTCTTCTACATACCTGAGTGCCTTCCCGGTCCGCTACGATGTGCTCAAAATATATCAAAGAACAAAACATGTCTTCTCCGACTCGTTGCGTGTTCTCCAGTGTATCAAGGTTGCACGCGACTTCAAAGGAGACTCCGAGGAGTACCTCCAGCAATTTGGAAAGTTGATGAACGAATCGCAAGTTTCTTGCAATGTTCTCAACAATGCTTCTCCTCCAAAATGTGAAGAACTTTGCAGGATTGCCCGCGAGAACGGCGCCTACGGAAGCAGAATCACCGGAGCTGCCTTTGGTGGATCCATCGTACACTTGACCACCGTTGACCGGTTGCAAAAACTCATCGATGTGCTCACCACCGAGTACTACAAAAAGACATATCCTAACATTACAGAAACCGAACTTAACGAGGCGATCGTTGTTTCCAAGCCAGCGGAGGGCGCGTGTGTGGTGGACATATTGGATAGGATAGAATAGAGAAGAAATCAGAAAACGAAAAATGGAAACTAGTGAACTATTTTTTGTGAGTAACTTTTGTTGAGTAGGAGATAAGATTACGAATTTTAAAAAAGTACTGAAAAAAGTGTGGCACGCAACAATGAAATAGCAATAAACAGCAATAAACAAGCAAAACAAGCAAAACAAGCAATCTAGCGTGTAGAAGAAATTTCTAAATATTTTTTGAACTAGATTAACCAAATAATCGTCTCACACTCGTACACCATAAAATTACAAACCAATTTATATCTACAATTGTCTGATTTCCTGAATAACAGCTCCTTCCGCTTCGTGACAAGCTCCGGACCTCGGAGTGCTTAACGCCACCACTGTGCCACGCACTTGTATCGCCGAACTGACCATTGACCGATCAGGCGACTTCGGGCTTTGCCCACCGACATCGGCCGAGAACACCCACACACCCACACTATACACTGGGACCGACACGGCTTGGCATCCGGACACCCGTGCTTTACGGCTGAGCTGCTCCGACTTCCGCCGATATCACGCAACCATAAAGGTTGTACGATGCTTTCAAAACAATTTCATGTGTTTTTGCCATCAAATTCCAATATAACATGACGGCTGTGCTTCCGCTACTCAGTATAAGCAATAATAGCAACAACAAACAAATGTGTCCTTCGACACCTTACCAAGAACTCTTATCAGAATATGCCCTTGATGGGCTTTTTTTGTCACCAAGATTCCAGTTTACCACCAAGATTGGCGCTGGAACCTATGGTTTGATCTATGGCATCCGAGATGTAAACACTGGAAAACAATATGCTGTCAAGATGATCCTCAACAATCCTCCTATTCGCCAATGTTTAACTCGCGATGTTGCAGCCAATAAAATCTACATTATGAAAAGAATCCACCATTATTTCTCCATGCGCTATGATCAGGGACCACCAGCACAACTTGACCTCGAAACCATTCGTCAGAATGCCGTGCATTGTCCTTTTTTACGAGAAATAGCATTGCAGTTGGTGGTGCACGATCACCCCAATATCACCACTTTGCACCAGGTTTTGTCGCTCGGAGACGAGGCGGTAGCCATCGTCATGGACTACTATCCCCAGGGAGATCTTTTTGGAAATATCATCGAAAAGGGTCTATTTAGCAATCCTCCTCCGTACCAGAACAGACAACGACTCATGGCTAATGTGATGCTTCAACTCGTGGACGCCATCGACTACTGCCACCAGCAAGGCATCTACCATTGTGATCTCAAGCCAGAAAACATCATGGTCCAGTATAATCGTGAATACCGTCGCAGCGAACAAGACTGTGGTCCTAACACCATTGTCAATTACGACGAAATCAGAGTTCTGCTCATAGATTTTGGCCTAGCAATGAACTCGAATATCATCTGTTGCAACGCATGCCGAGGCTCGTCTTTTTATATGGCGCCCGAACGGATTACAAATTATAATACCAATAAATTGCTTGCAAAATTGGTGGATATGGACCAATTTTCCACTCCAGAACCAGAAAATGAAGACGAATCAAGTGCAAAGTACCTCCCTACCCTCGCAGGCGATATATGGTCATTGGGAGTTCTTTTCATCAATATAACATGCTCCCGAAACCCATGGCCAATAGCCCTGTTTCTGCCGGAAAAATGCGCGAACGGAGAAAGCAAAGTTTTCGCAACTTACATGCTTCAAGACAGACTGGTACTTCAATCGATATTGCCAATAACCAAGGAATTTGATCGGATACTTGAAACCATATTTCGGCTCGATCCGAACCAACGGACCGATCTCCCCACTTTGGCACAAGACATCTCCTCCTGCAACCATTTCGTCACCGATTGCCCCAATGGGGTATGCAACGTTTATGCGAAGCAGCATCAGGATATGCATAAAATTTGTCCGATCAGAAACCCGCAGCTTGCAACCCCGCCAGAAGTATCTCAAGATTACGAATGGCCCGATCTGGGGAAACTCAACGGGGCTGAAGCACCCCCTACTACTCCCACATCATTGAGTCCTAGTCCAGCACTGAGTATAATGTTCAAACAGTGCCCAGACAAGGTACGGCTCTTTGAATGCGAGGGTCATGCATTATGATGTAATCACGGAATAGTTTAGAGATTGATAGACCAGACGACAGATAATACACGATTTACGAAACCGACTGGCCGAACGGCCCATTAGCAGGAGGGGGTACATTGTGCATTTGCATTGTGTATCGGTTATGTGAATGGCAAGCCGTAGGACGAAGGATCTGCAAGTTCCGATGCAACATTACATCATAATGCAACTCATGCGTCTAACCTCCGCACATATGTAAGCCGGGGAGCCGGGGAGCCGGGGGTGCGGGGAGTCACGGAAAATCGTTGTTCCGATTTCCTGATTAGTAGAGGTTTGTGGTGTGGACACGACAAAAATCCAGATTTTAAAGGTGGGTACGGCATACGGCATGCCAATATCGCGTTTTTCTCCATTTTTTATGCATGACTTTCTGCATATTATTTTTTTTTTCGGAAAATTGCCCCACATGAATGCAGCTGGCTGCCTGAAATCCCCAGTCAAAAATTTTTTTCCTACTTCGGCTCGCGCCGTTGCTCTTACTATAAATTAGCTGGGTCCCTTGCTCTTTTTTTCTTCATTATTTTCCATGGGTTACGAAGAAAAATTAGTGGCTCCGGCCTTGAAGTTTAGAAACTTCATCGACAGGACTCCAAACACATACAATGTTTACCTTATTGCATCCATCTCCTGTATTTCAGGTGCCATGTTCGGTTTCGATATTTCATCGATGTCGGTTTTTGTGGGTCAAGACCCATACTTGAACTACTTCCACAGCCCCAAGTCTGATTTGCAGGGTTTCATTACTGCTGCGATGTCGTTGGGTTCATTTTTTGGTTCCCTTCTTTCGTCATTCGTTTCTGAACCTTTCGGAAGAAGAGCCTCGTTGCTCATTTGTGGTTTTTTCTGGTGTGTTGGTGCTGCTATCCAATCTTCTGCTCAGAACGTTGCCCAATTGATCATTGGTCGTATTATTTCTGGTTTTGGTGTTGGTTTCGGATCGTCTGTTGCTCCAGTTTACGGATCTGAAATGGCTCCAAGAAAGATCAGAGGTACCATTGGAGGATTCTTCCAATTCTCCGTCACTCTTGGTATCTTCATCATGTTCCTCATTGGTTACGGATGCTCCAAAATCGATGCTGTGGGCTCGTTCAGAATCCCTTGGGGTATCCAGATTGTTCCTGGTCTTTTCTTGATTTTGGGATGTTTCTTCATTCCTGAGTCTCCTAGATGGTTGGCTAAGCAGGGATACTGGGAGGAAGCCGAAATCATTGTCGCCAACATCCAAGCCAAGGGAAACAGAGAAGACCCCGATGTGTTGATTGAAATCTCCGAAATCAAGGAACAATTGTTGCTCGATGAGCACGCCAAGGCTTTCACCTACGCCGACTTGTTTTCCAAGAAATACCTCCCAAGAACCATCACCGCCATTTTTGCTCAAATCTGGCAACAATTGACCGGTATGAACGTTATGATGTACTACATTGTCTACATTTTCCAAATGGCTGGTTACGAAGGAGACACCAACTTGATTCCTTCTCTTATCCAGTACATCATTAACACCGTTGTCACCATTCCATCTTTGTACTTGTTGGACAGAGTTGGTAGAAGAAAGATGTTGTTATTTGGTGCCGCTGCTATGATGGCTTGGCAATTTGGTGTGGCTGGTATTTTGGCTACTTACTCTGAGCCTTTTGACCTCAATGACACTGTCAAAATTACCATTCCTGACAACCACAAATCGGCTGCTAAGGGTGTGATTGCATGTTGTTATCTTTTCGTTGCTTCGTTCGCTTCCACCTGGGGTGTTGGTATCTGGGTCTACTGTTCTGAAGTTTGGGGAGACTCTCAATCCAGACAAAGAGGAGCTGCTATTGCTACCGCTGCCAACTGGATTTTCAACTTTGCCATTGGTATGTTCACTCCATCTTCTTTCAAGAACATTACCTGGAAAACATACTGTATCTATGCCACTTTCTGCGCATGTATGTTCATCCATGTGTTTTTCTTCTTCCCAGAAACCAAGGGTAAGCGTTTGGAAGAGATTGCTCAAATTTGGGAAGAAAAGGTCCCAGCTTGGAAGACTTCCAAGTGGCAACCACACGTTCCTTTGTTGTCGGACCACGAGCTTGCCGAGAAGATGAGCACCAAGCACGACGAGAACATGCTTCAATCGCAATCATCGGAGGAAAAGCCAACTGTCTAATTTTAATTCTTGTAATACTTTATGCCTGCGTGATACACATACACTTTATTTGACAAATGTGAAAACTGAACAATTGTGAATAAACGTCAATTATGAATTTTGAAAGAATTCGCAGCCAATGTAAATTGCAGCAGGCGCACATAAATACGGTAAGAATGTAGAGCTCAAATATGAGAATTTGACATTTCAAACTATATTTGGGTTCCTCTCGCCAATATAGGGTCTATTCAAGAACTTTCACTACAATTAAAGCGAAATGCATCATGCTCAACTTCATATATGCTACTTTCTAATTGCAACCATTGTGACATTTTCACAGAATACAACGTATACAATTCAATTTATGACATTATTGGTAGCAGATCTTCAATTGATAGAGTCCTCTACAAAGTATTTTCGTGAATTGTATTACTAGTTTTATGTCAATCAATGCTGCGTTTCGCAACCAAATGAAAAGCATACAAATGAGAGCCTTTCAAACCAATTTTCAATTATGTGTCAAATTTGAAAGAATGCCGACCCTACAGATCGGTCTACGATCCTCGACCAAGATAGTGCCACATTCTTAACTCTTTATCTGCCGGGAACAATTCCTTATTCGGAACAATAGACCCGAAATGAAAGTCCAGGACCCCTTAACCCCACAATGCAATGCGGTGCCTGTTAAACAGGCAGAGAAGCCGATCACGGAAACTCTCAAATTAACGCCGAGGATGTTCCCTGCCATTTTTAGGCAAGTAAATCTGCAATAAATAATCGTGATTTGTATCAATCTCGACTCTAAATTTCGGTCCGAAATTCGGTTCAAATTCCGGTTGTTCGAATCGAACGATGTAACCCCACACTTGTGACAAGGGTTGCAGTATGCCCCACAGCGCAACTGGGGTCTGGGGTAAGGCTGCACGTCACCCCGGATAAATCCCCGGAAATAAAACCGGAAAGTGGGGGAGGGGAATTCTTTTTTTTACGATTGCCCAATTGGGTGATCTTACCGGTATTGCTTTACTAATTATCTCGGATATACTGCCGTTTGGAGGGAGGTGTTGCAACTTGCATCATTATCGGAGATCTCGTACATTTCGCCGCACACATTTGCTGGGTTTTTTTATTCGTACGTGGTCAAGGAGACCGGAATTGATACCATGATTATAAATGCAAGCAATCCCCAATAAAATGCATTCAATTCCCCAGGTTAACTTATTTTCTTCTTGCTATGGCTTACGAGGACAAACTAGTGGCTCCAGCCTTGAAGTTTAGAAACTTTCTTGACAAAACTCCCAATATCTACAATCCATATGTCATTTCTATAATCTCGTGTATTGCGGGTATGATGTTTGGTTTTGATATTTCTTCAATGTCTGCTTTTGTCAGTTTACCAGCATACGTGAATTATTTCGATACACCTTCAGCAGTGATTCAAGGATTTATAACATCTGCCATGGCTTTGGGTTCATTTTTCGGGTCAATTGCTTCAGCGTTTGTCTCTGAGCCATTTGGAAGACGAGCTTCCTTACTAACTTGTGCTTGGTTTTGGATGATAGGAGCAGCCATCCAATCGTCTTCGCAGAACCGAGCCCAATTGATCATTGGTCGGATTATTTCTGGATTTGGCGTTGGTTTCGGATCGTCTGTGGCTCCCGTATATGGGTCCGAGATGGCACCTCGAAAAATAAGAGGAAGAATTGGTGGAATTTTTCAATTATCTGTCACCCTCGGTATTATGATTATGTTCTTCATAAGTTACGGAACTTCTCATATTAAGACCGCAGCAGCTTTCCGGTTAGCCTGGGCACTCCAAATCGTTCCTGGACTCCTCATGTGTATTGGAGTCTTTTTCATTCCAGAATCTCCTAGATGGTTGGCCAAACAAGGTCACTGGGACGAAGCCGAGATCATCGTAGCCAAAATTCAGGCTAAAGGAGATCGAGAAAATCCCGATGTTTTGATCGAAATTTCGGAAATCAAAGAGCAATTGATGGTTGACGAGAATGCCAAAGCCTTTACCTATGGTGATTTGTTTTCGAAAAAATATCTTCCCAGAACCATCACAGCCATGTTCGCTCAAATCTGGCAACAATTGACAGGAATGAATGTCATGATGTATTATATCGTTTACATTTTCGAGATGGCTGGTTACGGTGGAAATGGAGTGTTGGTTTCATCGACAATTCAATATGTTATCTTTGTCGTTGTTACATTTGTCTCATTATTCTTTTTGGACAAATTTGGAAGAAGAAAAATTCTACTTGTGGGAGCCGCTTCCATGATGACCTGGCAGTTTGCAGTGGCAGGGATCTTGGCCAGGTACTCGGTCCCGTACGATCTCAGCGATACTGTCAAAATCAAGATTCCTTCCAATCACAAATCGGCTGCAAAAGGTGTCATAGCATGCTGCTATCTTTTCGTAGCATCGTTCGGATTTTCCTGGGGAGTTGGTATTTGGCTATACTGTTCTGAAGTATGGGGAGACTCTCAATCGAGACAAAGAGGAGCCGCTGTGTCAACTGCTTCCAATTGGATTTTCAATTTTGCGCTCGCCATGTTCACACCATCTTCGTTCAAAAATATCACCTGGAAGACATATTGTATTTATGCCACTTTTTGCGCATGTATGTTCATCCATGTGTTCTTCTTCTTCCCAGAAACCAAGGGTAAGCGTTTGGAAGAAATTGCTCAAATTTGGGAAGAAAAAATTCCAGCTTGAAAACCACCAACTGGCAACCTCATGTACCACTATTGTCGGACCACGAACTTAAGGAGAAGATCAATGCTGAACATGTGGAGAATGCCGATTCTAGGGAGCAATCTGATGACGAGAAGTCGCAGGTATAAAATAGACAAAGGATGAAAAGTCCACTAGAGTCAGAGGACGAAGAAAATGTGAAAAATGAAAAAGTAAAAAATGACAGTGAAAAGTGTTAAAAAGCCAAAAGAAGCCCGGTCTAAACAGCTCATGGTTGGTCGTTATGCCTTATGAATAGTACAATTAGAAGATTATTGAAAGTTGACTTGATTTCTTGTAATTGTAAATTTGCAATCGAAGTAGTTTCAGGAAACATAGGTTTTAAAGAAAGCTCTGATATTTTTTATTACCATAGATTGGTATGGCTTTATCATTGACCTTTTATGACTAGGAACAGCATTTTTGCTTTCTTTATTCAAGTCCCAATTTGGACATTACCCTCATCGTATCCTTTTGGACTTCCCATATTATTTACATTTTTATCTCTGAAAAATAAGACAGAATGTTAATAATATCCCAGCACAACTCCAGTCCATCATCCTATTTTAAGCCATCAAAATTATTGAACTTGCAAATTTTGCTCATGTACCTTGCTAGTAGGAATTTGCAGCCAATAATTGTCTTCCAAATTATGACCGAATTAACTATGAAACTATAAATACCATAGCATTGACAGAGGAGAAGACCGAAGTTGCAATAGACTTCGTTCTGTTTTGATTGAATATAAAGATATGAATACTAAAGATAATCGGTATACTTTGATAGTATGCAGGCCACTGGACTTTTCGAAATTCGCAGCCATTTCGAGATTTCAATATAGACCTTCGAATATAGGAATAGTTAACAAGTCATTTTCAACTTATGCCAAGCATTTCTAGTTTGGAATTCCACGAGTTCCCAAAGTTTGAACTTTTGTTGAAAAGCAGATTCGTCCCAGAAATTTAATGTTTCCCAATTTCCAGACTTCCATATCTTAGCAAATTAAAAGTGAATTGAGCTCCAGCTTCAGCGCAGGCTCAAGCGCTATACGAAAAACAAGCTAGGTGCTTTATTTATAGCATATCTTATTCCAGAGCCAGTATTAAGGCTACTACTCAAAGCTGCAAATGCTTTGAATTTATTCTACTGCTAAAAGCTTCAGGAAATGTCCACCAAATTGACGCTATAATTCTTCTTTTAGAGAAATAGTGGACACGAGGCTGGTCAACACAAGAAACCAACTTTGATGACTATTAAAGTTTTCTAGTTTAAGCCTTAAGTTCCAAGCCTGAAGTTTCGGCCTTAAGTTCAAGCCTATTTTATTAGGCTTACAAATTTATTCAGACTAGCCTAGCTAATAGCTCTCCTTCAGAAGCTTCTGGCTTGCTACAACCTGTTAGCTCAGACAACCAATCTTTCCTTCCGGTTTTTCTACAACGACAACTGTGCAAGCTTGAGCACACCCTCATAAGTATTGGCTCCGCCAATAAAGCCAGCAGCATGAACGAAAATACAACCAGGAACACCAGCCTTTTCGCTCAATTCCTCGTCTCGAAGGCCTCTCCATGGCTCAAGCAACCCTTTTCTGAACTCAAACGATGTCGATGTCACCGACACAGTAGAAACCCTCCATTTCGACGACGAGTCCTGGAAGAGAACAAACTCAATTTGTCCCTGGGCCGACTTTTCCTTTTCTATGGCGTACAAATGTTCTTTCCATGGGCAGAACTGCTCGAGTTTGAGGATTTTTCCAGACTTATCAACGTCAAATCTTGAGTCAAAACCAGACTCCACTATGGTGCGAGCGGGAAGCCACGAGTTTCCATAGCCCTTGAGCAAGTTGACGAAAACTTCGCCCATGAGAGCACTGCTTCTTTGGAATGCTGCGTCAAAATCAGCATCGGTTGGGTTCTCGTTCCATGAAGGATTGAGTTTCAGAACTATAGCTGGAAGGGTAATATTTCTGTCGTTGAAATTTTTTTCTGCTTCGGCTTCCTTTGAGTAGTTGTTGATTCCGTTGTCGTTGGCGTCCAATGCCTCGATAAACTCCTTGTACACTTTCTCGTACAACAATTCCGTGTTCTCCTTGGTGCTTTGACAAACTTCCTCGATGATCTGTTTTCCAAAATGCTTGTAAATGAGCCCAGCAGACAGTAATTTTGTCTTGTAATTGGTAGAGAAAGTCTCGGAGAACTCACGCTGGTGATGGTCAAAGTACTTGGTTCCATCGTACTTTCCTCCCACATCTATAACCAAGTCGCTGGCTTCCCAGTCTTCTGGATTTCTCAGTCTGACCAATTTACAGTCTTTATAAGCAGGTAAAAGCTTCACCATATAAACTGCCAACGACTCGTCGGCGTGGAAACTGCCAGAATGGGTACAGATTTGCATTATCGACAGGTCCAATTTTATTTTTTTGTCGGTCAGCATCAAATTGTAGCGATGAGATTGGGTGAAAAATGTGCGGGGTGCGATGGCATGGAACGCCAAATGTCTTGGTGATAGCATTGAAATCTTAAAATCCTATATTAAAACCTCTTCTATATACTATCCACCAATCGCGTTGCAACTTACAAAAATAAACTCTAGCCATATCACGTAGCTGCGCTACTCATTATAAATTTATGACAAACTAACGTAGACACCGTCTTGGTGACACATGGTCAAATGAACCGACTTGGCCGGTGGATAAGGTCTGTCATCGTGAAGCTCCAACTTGTCAAACATCTGCAACAATCTGGTCACAATGTAGGAAGCTTCAGTCAAGGCAAACTGTTGACCCAAACAGATTCTTGGACCACCATTGAAAGGAACGTAAGCCCATCCCAATTTACGAGCATCGGCCCATCTTTCTGGTCTGAACTCATCAGCATCCTTACCGTAGTACTCTTCCATTCTGTGAGTAACGTACACCGAGTACGCCACGGTGGTTCCCTTACCAACGTAGATAGGAGAGTTACCGTCAGGACCACCTCCGCGAGGCAATGTGGTTCTCTTGGTAGCAACTCTAAAGTTGACAGGCACAGATGGGTACATTCTCAACACCTCGTTCAACACCCATTTCAAGTACTCACACTTTTTCAAAGACTCAAACGTGATTTCCGAAACACGGGCATCATCTCCCTTACCAAACGATTCGTAGATCTCCTCCTTCAATTTCTGGAACACCTTGGGGTGTCTAGCCAACTCGAAGAAAGTGAACGACAACAAGCCAGCAGTGGTATCTCTACCAGCCAACAAGATGTTCAACAATTGATCTTGCAACACCTTTGGATCTCTGGTCTGTTTGACCAATTCGTAAAGGAAGACATAACCATTCTCGCTCTTCTTCTCGAGTTCTTCTGGAGTCATATCCAAACCCTTTTGAACGTAGAATCTCGTGAAATCGTGCACCAGTTTGCAACTCTTACGGAAGTCAGAGTTGTTGACAATCCAGTAGAACATTTGCAAGTAAGCACGGGTACCCAAGTAAGTCTGGGCGGTGTTGAACGAGTTGGCAAAGTTGTTTCTACCGTCAAAGTCCTCAGTGGGAGGGTCATTGATAGCAGCATCCTTCAAGCTGAACACAGATTGTCCAAACAAAAACTCGGTGGCAGTATCGACAGTCAACTTGAAGAACAAGTCTTGAATATTGATGGTTTCACCCTGAGCAAGTCTGATGTGCTTAGCCAATCTTTGCAAGTGAGGTTCCAAAGCCTGGACGTGAGCAACCTGTTCTCTGGAGAATTGAGGTCTCAACATCGATCTTGATTGTTTCCATCCATTTCCGTCAAGAGTGAAAATACCGTCTCCCAACAAAGGCTTAAAGTGAGCGTGTCTTGTTCCCAAGGCAAAATCATTGAACTGGGTCGCCAACACGGCCTTCATGTTTTCCGGGTCTCTGGTAACAATGACTGGAACCCCAACAATCTTGATAATAAAGGTCAAATTCTTGACATCGTCATAAATTTTCTGTGCAAAATCCAAAAGATGGCCCTCTCTTTTCACCTGGATAAGATGGTAAAGAAGAGGAAGTGAAAACCAATTCACTTTATAGTATTCAGGCGAAGCAGCACAATTATGAGCAGCTTTAAATCTAGCGACGGAGATTTTATGGGCAATAATGAACGTCACCAAAAGTGCCGAGATCACCACATACCATTTGGTCAAATAAGGTTGAATAGTATCCAAAAGTGCTGACATGACAAAAGTGTTGTAACAAGTCTCCTCAGACGCAATGCTTTCTTTATAGCTGAGACGACGGAGCGGTGCTACTTCCCCTCCACATGTGAAAATGGCCAGATGACATAATAGGGCATCCGGAGGGGGCAGCCGCAAATCCGACACACAAGCACATATTACTGCACAGCGTCCCCACTCCGGGGTCAGCGTCCTGCAGATGGTAATGGTTGTGTCCTCATTGGGCAGGCGAGCCACCATCACATGCTCCTGGCCGCACATGATCTAAAATTGGCGGTAGTCTGGGCCTAAATTTGGGGCATGTGGTGTCAATTCGGAACGGATGTTGCTTGGGTTACAATATGCCACATTCGCTTAGCGATGTAAACAAGAGATACCAAAGCCAAAAAACCAAAAGACCAAAAGACCAAAAGACCAAAAGACCAAAAAATACCAAAGAAATTCATGTAAAATACGTGTAATAACATGTAAAATACACGTAGAAGAGATCTCTCAGAACCAAATGTATGGAGCACCATATTTTTTCTCGAGGAATCCTTCTTAATTTCACCTTTTGATTCGGTTGCAAATCACATCCATCGTGGCAATTGTTTTGTTTAACGTGACCTGCTCAATATCCGTTCACGTATCCTTTCCAATGCATGCTGTCCAATCCAATACGTGACTCTAGCATTTGATCTAAATTTGTGATCGCCCAACATCACTTCCACATTTCCGTGTGTCGCTCCGCCGTTGCTCCTTGCCTCCGCCATTGTTCACTTATCGTTCAAATCGGCACCACGGCGTATTTCCCGCTGTTACGCGACGTGCATCTAGAATGAAATCGGACCTGGGTTCCGCTACAAGATGCGCTTGTGAAAGGAACGGCTTTTCCGTGGGTATTCATGTGTGGGGAACGGTGTATGGGTGCGATCAACACTGCGCAACTGTTGCGCATTCAAGGTGCCTGTGATAGCTTGTGATCGGTCTGGATCACTGATTAGCAGAAGAAACAGATATAACGCTTAAAAGTACAGAAATTCACTGATATTCAGAGAATGTCAGTTTTGTCACATATCAACTGGTGAAGGTTGCAATTTCTCGTGACAAATTTGAACTAGGATCATACAAGACATAATCAGAAATTCAGTGCAAGTGCCGCAAAATCACCCGTGCATCCAGCGGAGCATAGAGACTAGAACGGAGTTCGGGTAATTCGAGCAATGTCTTATATGGCAAGAATCAATGATCGGTGCAATCTCGCAGTTTTACGATCTGAAATTGGCTGCGAAAAGCTTAATCCGCGCATTTGTCAAATCGAAATCTTAATAGGTGCGAATTCGATTCACAACCAGCCAAAAATGAATTTGTTCAAAGGCATAATATTCCGTGCAAATCGAGATAAGAAACACTGCATCAGAAGTGTTATTCTGATATTCAGTGAGGAAGACTTTTTGGCGGAATATTTGACATCGTTCAATGATCATTGATAACGGTAGAATGATCATCAACTACTCATTTTCCGAACAGTGATACTCCAGATGTATACACTGTATGGTCTATTCATGGATCAATTGCCTTGACAGTGGTGAATTGCCTTAACAGTGGTCATCGTACAATCGCGTTCCAGGCTGCGCATTGGTTCATACGAGCTGCTCTGGTCGATATCTAAACATCTTTCGTCATTTCAAGAAACGAACTGACTCCTGGCATTTACTGAGTCACTCACCACCCACTGTAAGTCGAAAAGTATCAGGAAGAATACCCCAACTAATTCAAGTCGACTTCAATTACAGCATCGTTATAACATTCACGCAGTCCACTCGGGGTCAATTCCTTCGAAACAAGCCAGCAGTTGAATTCTTTCAACAAAGAAAAGTGGTACTTCCTTAGTTTTCAGTTACGTCTATTATAGACGCTCAAAGACCATTGTTTTTCCATATGCATGTTGGTTCAAGTCCATTAACCGTATTGCGTTCCCTGCAATGGTCAGAATTCTCAGCGCACGCTAACCTTTCGTGCCAAAATTCACATCGTTGTTGATAGTACGTTTTTCAAAGGATTATTCGACCTTGCAAGACCAATGCCGGTTTCGCACTTCGGGAAGTTCCATTTCAGTTAATGCGCTGCATGGGAAAGATATACGAAATACTATACTTGGATGCCGTACAGTCGCGTGCTAAAAAATAGATGATTGAATGCAGAGGTATATCCTAAATATTCTGTCAAATTTAAGCTGTCAAATCTAAGCGGGTATTGTAGAAGGAGGTGATTGAATATCTCGTTACTATCATGAAGGTCGTACCTTCTATTGAACATGTGGTGACTCAAACACAAAAAGTAATGCAACTTTTGCAACTAAAAGTCAGTCTCACCCCTATTAATAAATATGCATGTTACTGCATTAAAAATATGACTCGGACGCATGAATATGCCAACCTCGACTATTCTTGCCTTATTGAATGCAAGTCAACGAATACATTTTTTATTGGACTTTGCGTTCACTAACACACAACAAGAATACCATACCTTGACCTATCCATGCAGATGCAGAAGATTCCTTACAATAGAAAAAGACCCATTTCCATTCCAAATCGAGGCTCAGCACTCGTATTTATCGGACTTATTAATGGTGCGGCACTATATGCGATTAAAAATTGAGGTGCGGACTTACGTCAGTATCTGACCATATATAAATTTGTCAATTACCGCGAGATCGTTTCAATCTCGGAAGCCAATGATCTCGGAATTGTTAATTTTGCTAGCAATTCTCTGGTTACAAAGACGCTTGGGAGCTTTCCTAAAGAACCGTACGACCAATTACTATGCTCAGAAAACTATTTCATTGATTGTCTTGGGTTTGAATTGTTACGTTATTTTCAGCTTTGCTTGGTTTTATGGTACTAAACGTGAAAGATTTCAGATTTCAAACCCTCAGGGAGAGTTTCAAACTTTATCAGAATTCAAAACCAGTATGGTGGATCTGATGAAGGAACTGAGTGCTCGCATGCAGCAGTACCTTGGTTTGAATGGCCACGAGCAATGTGGCAGTATTGGGGCAGTTCATTACAAGTTCTGGGATGCCAGAATAGATAGTGATCATCACGAGAGATCGAAGACCATCATAAGTGCAATTGATAAAGTTTTGAAGCTTGAGGATGGCCAATGGTTAAAAGATACTTTTTGTGTTCAATTGGTTAAAAACGGAAAGTATGATGGTCACCTCAGAATCAGTTCTCACTCGATTTGTTATGGTACTTGTTTGCCCAGAGACATGCAAGTAGTTTACGATGTGGATAGCGGTGCTCTTCAAGCGAATTAGTGTAAGACTCACATTAATGCATTGATACAAAAAGTGTATATTATCGAAAAGGTTTCTTATCATAATCTGTCTTGGCAATGATATGTAGCGTGTTACTGAAGGAAACTTATTTTTTTGCTTTTACACTCAATGCACATCGATGCAATTTGCAGTTGTTATTTAGTGCATCGAAATGCATATTGACACAAATATACGAGATCCGGAATGCATACAAGCATTCAATACTTCGTACTTTGGTCTAATGATTCCATAAATAACTTTCGAAAAGTTAATTGTAGCGCAAAGATAATACTGTCTTGGAACGGCGCTGGAATGAGTTCAAGTTGAAAAGCTTTTAATTATTATGAGACTGAGATTTGCGAGTTACTGCGAAAGTCTACTACCAGTACGAATTGCAAATGCGACTGATACGCTATATCAGCCGGGATTTCCTAGCAAGAACCTGATTCGAGTCGTGTAAGGTATCTTTTAGACTAGGTCAAAATAGCCTCAATATATGGCGAGTCAATTTTTTATTTTGCAATTTCTGAACTCAACGAAGCAAACTGATTACAGCTTTCAGCGGATTTAACCATGAGCAGTAACGACACCAGCACGTTTGGCGCACGAATCGAATAGCAGACAATTATGTCGAGATTGAAATGAAAAATTGTACACAGTGTGCGGTGATTCCCTTGGCCGTATAGTCAGAATCCTAGCACCTGTGTTACTGGAAGTCAAATAGAACCATGTGAACAAGTCTGTAGAGCACCAGCAATCAAGGTACCCATCTATCTCGTTTCCTTGTATGTCTTCTCCCAAATTTAATTGGAAAATGGAAGTTTCTCGCGGCTGCAAAATAAACTTGATCACATAATAAACTCATTAAGGTGTTCCAGTATTTGTCCAGTATTTGTCCAGTATTTGTCCAGTATTTCTCCAGTATTTGTTCCAACCCCTGTTTCCAAATCTGTTCGACACCTGTTCCAGACCTATTCCACACCTGATCCAACATTTCATACCTTGCCATTCTCCATTGTTAGCTTATCTAACCGTTATTCGCAGCGCCTATTCGCAGCATTAGCCGCGCGCACAATCCTACTCGATCTCTATCGATGAATCAGAGCTGTAATCCGCTACCGGCTGAGCAGACTGTGCAGACTGCACCGGCTGGGCACGCTTCTTGGGCTCTCGTCGAAGCAGCCGTGTCTTGATCTGCGATGTAATGGCGTGGAGCAGCTGTTGCACATGCTTACCCTGTTGAGCCGATTTTCGTGGCACAGGATCATAGCCTATATTCTTCAATGTTGCGCTTGTGAAAGGTTGCACGGCTTTTCCGTGGGTATTCACCAGCCGCAGACTCCCTCTTTTGGCGAGTGCTGCAACGCGCGCTGCCTTGTTGCGGCGACTCAATTCCTGGGGGTCGGTGTACTGGGTGCGATCGATACCAGGCGCTGCCGCAAACGTTGTAGTGCGCTCGTTAGCCTGTGAATATGGGACAAAAGTTTGTGGTTTGCGGTCCAGTGGACGGTCCAGTGGACGGCGAGACAGGACACTACCGTTAAGCTCCATGCGTTTGGAAGCGTATTTGCGGAAATGGAGGTCTTGGTGGTATCCACATAATGTCCCTTGGGCAGTATCGATCATGGTGTTGCAGCCATTTTCAAACGAACATTTTCCAAAATCTCGACACAGTCCAATCTCGAGAATGGAATCTACTGCTGTGTTGAGTGCAAGATTGAACCCGGTTTTCGATTTGTGCAGCCATCGATTAACATTGGGGTTGAGTATGCACACAATATCTCCGACTCGGAGTTTCCACCACCGGTCGAGCGCAGCTCCAAATAACATCACCCGCACAGAATGGGCAAAATTACCAACGGAGATCTTTATGTACTTTCCACTGCCTTTCTTTGGAGCGCTTGCAGTATTTCCACTTGCAATAGGCTCCAGCTTTTCTAGTATCAACCCTACTAGACACCAATTAGCGTACGCTGGCTCGTAAAATGACGGAGGACACACTTTTGCTAGCAATTTTTCGATCCGTAGCACCTTCGTGTCTTCCAATAACGTCTGTAATGCATCTGGACTTATATACCGCTTGCGAAGTCGAAATCCAGAAACTTCATCTCGATCATTTTGACCCAGATCAATATCTAGTGGCGGAGGAATGTTCAAAAATTCAAACTTTCGTGTGGCTAGTTCGGGTCCTTGGTCACCCTTACCTCCAGCACGCTCAAGTCCAGCCGCAAAGCTTCCGGATGGAGCCGGTTTGTTCACTTTTGCAACCATTCGAGCGATACTTTGTTTTGAGTATCGTTTTTTTTTGTGGTAATTGTCTCCAGATTGCTCAATTGTTTTGTCAGGTGAGCACCAGAACCGCCCATGTACCCATTGGGACTTACGGTTAGTCCATTTTTTGCCGTTTTTCGTCGCCTTTCCTCGTCGATTTTGGCCTGTTTCGCCTTTTCTTTTTTCAGTTCAAGAAGCTTTTGCCGCTTGACCGCATACTCCTTTTCTAGATCCGCTAGCTCATCGTCAGAACTGTCGGTCAAAATCACCTCGTTCTCGTTTTTGGGCTCATCGCGTGGGTCGTCCATAAATAGGCTGGAGAATTATTCAGTATACGCGTGTGGTGCACGGGTGCAAACAGGAAAAGAATTAAATAAAAAGGACAACTCCGCCAAATAAACAGACCCCAAAAACCAATTAAGCATTGAAAACCAATTGAACCAATTGAACCAATTGAACCAATATATCCAGTTCTTGTAATATAGACAGTTCACCATACAAGTGTCTTCCTGCACACCTGCATAAACCACCAAAATACAGGAATCTTCAACACACCACCGAGCACTCCACATGGGAAGAGACCGAAGTAAATCGCTTGTCAAGCGTATAGCCTCGGATATACCGTCCTTCAACGATGGAAAACTTGATTTGGGACTGATATCTCTGTTGGCTCCACCGCTGGTGAGCTTTGGTCGTCCACGGTCAAAATCGGTCGACGATGTGAAATTGAAAAAGGACCAAAATGATGAAAAAAACAAGATCAAATCAGCTGAAAGACGCGATCATGTGCTCTTCCCGTTCAGCAGCGCCGAATACAACCAATTGTGGTCGGGATACATTGATACTTATACATATAACTCGATCTTGACAAATGAGGATATCGAGAATATCGGCCAGTTGCCGATCGATCTGGCTCTAAACTTCCAGCATAACTGCCAGCTCAACAGCGAGGCCATTGAGGACTTGATCCGCGACACAGACACGATTTTGGCTGTTCTTGATCGACTTGTAGACCAGTACAATAAGGTGGACCGAGACACCAGTGATTTTGCAAAACAGTCCCAGCGTCTCTTGGAAGAGCAAAGAAGAGCCGAGGAGACCTCCAGCGAAATATCAGAAGCACTTCTGGTTTTTGAGGCTTCTGAGTGGATAACAAAGGTGCTCAGTAGTCCTGGGATCAATTTGGTGAAGAAAAGACTGTTCAAAGAAGCTATGGCTAAGTTGGATTCTTGTATCGAGTTTGTGGATACACACCCAAACTACAAGGATATTGACACATATCGAGCCAGATTCAGACAGTGTATGACGAGAGCTCTCACGTTGATTCGCAACTACTTGATTGAAGATATAAAGTCAACTGCTGCTTTATCTGAGTCCACAAAGACTGAAACTTCGCTGATGGAAGTAATGGTCTATAGCGACTTCAAAAACCATGCCAACCGTCACAATGGAGAATTTTATTCGTTCCACAACTTGATAGTGGAAATTGAAAAGAGATACAAAACGCATCCAGAATACGAAGGACTTTTGTCCGACGTTCTGTCCCAATATTTCCGAGTGAGGTCCAATCTCGTTGCTTCCTACATCAACCAGAATGTCGAAACATTATCAAAAAAGTACACGGGAGAAAAAGATTTGGTGCAATTATGCCAGAACAATATATCTTTCTTCAAGCGGGTCATCGAGAGAGAACATGGACTTTTCTGCAAATATTTTTCTGGAAGTTCTTCCCTGCCTGTGGCACAACACTATGAGGGCCAGCTCTATGAATGGTATAAAGATTTATTGGAACCTCTTTACGATACACTTCGTGATCGCATAATTCGTGCCGTTTCAATCTCAGAGCTCTGCCTGTTGATGACATTACTCCAAAAATACTACGAGTTTGAAGACCCAGAAGGAAGCATGGGTGGCTCTGTAGTAGGGTCCGTGGTCGGTTCAACTGTTGGGTCGATAAATTCCGATGCCCCAATTGATTATGGACAGCTTTTCGAACCAATTGTTGCAGATGTTCAGTCAAGATTAATTTTCAGAGTTCAGCGGTTCGTCGACGACAACCTCATCAACTATAAGCCCCGTCCCAAGGACTTGCAAATTGGCTCGACAAAGGTAAATGTCACCCACCAGGACGATGAAGTCAATCTCTTTCCACAAATGTACTTGCCAGTGGGAAAAGCATTGACTGTACTTTCGAGCATCTACGACTTGATAAACCTGGCGGTGTTTGACGACCTAGCACACTACATTGTACACAGCTGCATACAAATCCTCCAGACAAGTGGATACAAGCTTGCAGAATCGCATTTGGGAAGTCTCGATGCCAAGCTATACTACTTGAAAAACCTCATGCTTGTTCAGCACCAGCTTAACAATTTCGACATCCAGCATGTTCGAACAGAAACAGCATTGGATTTTACCAGCGGTTTGAGTGAAATCCTCAATCAAGTTCGCCATGGCGATTTCATGGTAAACTACACCAAACTGGGCGGCTTTATTGAGCTTGCCAGGCGCTCAGCACCACGAGTGGTTAACAATATGATCGATGCCAAATATGAAATCGATAGCGAGTTGAATAATGCCGTTCAAGACTTCATTGGACAATGTGTCAAGGAGATATCCAAACCCATTTTGGCACAAGATGCAGTCAAAACTCCACTAAAAGCAACGTCAGACTTCAGGGACTTGCTTCTCACGGAAATCCCTCGCTACTATCGGGACATCCAGCTTTCATTCTCCGATTCCAACGTCACAAAGTACCTTATGGAAAATATGGAATCGGTGCTATTGACGACATATACCGAGTATTACCATCGATTGGAACAGATAGTGACGCTGGCAGATCTAGACGCTTCTGCTAGCGACAAGCTTCGGCTGGACATGACCGAGGTGATGGAGCCGGACACATTGGTTGGATTTCTCACCGACTTGGTAGCAAACCTATATGACAAAGAACTGGAGCTGGGACAAGTGGACGAAAAGCTTCTCGAGCAGATCGAAAACGACTTGAATATTGAGGAAGGGAACGAGTAATACACCGTGGATGTAGATCATGCATCATCAAATGGATTGTAGATATTCTTGGAAAGTAGTCTGTTCAACTCGTTCTTGACATATTGAATATCGCTGCTATTGATGAGCAAATGGGTATCACTCAACTCTTCTACCAAGATACCTGGTCTCGATAAATCAATTTGCAAGATGAGTGCTTTGATGGAAGGATCACACTGGACCAACGTACCCGCCACTGCTCTGGGCATGATGACGAATGAAGAAAAGTAGTTTAAAGAATAAAAAATCGGAGTCTCGTTATTATAATGCTGAGTCCCGCAAGTCAAGTATTGGTGAAAGTTTATTATGTTTGAGTCAGATGAGTTAAGCGCGAAAAATAGCGAGCCGCTAGCGACACCCACTGCGATTACCGGTGCGTAAATAGCGAGCGGTTAGAGACAGTACTACGACCAGTGCGCGCTATCGCAGCCAAACCGTTTCGCGCACAGAACATTAATCTATAATCACGTATTCTTGTCTAACACATGAGTGACTCCGCTGGCGGAACAGACGACGCTGAAAGCACGATTAAGGCAGATTCAGATAGCTTACATACCCAGGATGACCAGAATTCTTTCAAGGACGAGATAGGCTCGGAAAAAGACCACCAACCAAAAAACAACGATTTGAACGGATCACAAAATATAACTCAAGACTCGGAAAATACAGACTCAGACTCCTCTTCGGTAGCGTCTGCCGACTCGCCTCCTGTATTCTTATACTCACGACTCAATTCGCTTCCTCGCAACTTTTTGGACCGAGAACCTGTTTCATGTAGCTTGTTCCACGAAAGCTTGTTTGTATTTGCCACTCATTCAGGCCTTGTTCATGTGTGCAAACCCGACTTTACAGCGGTAAGAACGTACAAGGCTCATAGTGCATCGGTTCTAGCTTTGGATACCGATGGAACCCATGTTATTTCAGCGTCAATGGATGGAAGTGTAGTGGTGACTTCCACAGTGGATTCTAATGAAACATTTGGTTTCGACTTTAAGAGACCTGTTCACGCCGTGGCAATTGACCGAAAATACTCGGTGACAAAGTCGTTTTACTCTGGTGGCATGAGTGGGAAAGTGATCCACTCTTCAAGAAACTGGCTTGGAAAAAGGTCGGATACCATTCTCTACCTGGGAGAGAGTCCCATAGTGGCATTCAAAAAAGTAGGAGAGATTATAGTGTGGATGAACGACTTGGGAATCTCGTTCTTTGACACCTACCATCGAAATATCATCAAGACAATTAATAGACCCGATGGTGCTCCTCGCGGCGATCTCTACTGGCCCCGCATACATTTTCCAGAAACCGACCGGATTCTCATAGCATGGGCGTACCATGTGTGGTCTATCAAGATCCAGAGTGGTTTTGTCAATTCCAATAATGGTGCTCTGACCGGAGCTGCCTCGTCTTCGGCTCAGAGCAGAATAATGTCATCCGCCATGTCTTTCCGTTCTGTCCCAGAAAAGCATATAAATGTCGAGCATGTGCACCAGTTTGATTTCCTTGTGGCAGGTATCTCGTCGTTTAAGGACGACAAGTTGCTTTTACTAGGCTACGAACCACCCATCTCAGTCGAAGATAAGTTGGAGTTTCAGGACCCCGACTTGAAAATAGTTGATTTGGCTAATGGAGAGATTGATTTCGAGGAGGAAATTGGTCTTCGTTATATCAAAAATCTTGGATTGAACGATTACTCACTCGGAACTTATATCGGGAATACTGGCGCTACCTACTATATCATGAGCGCCAAGGATGCTGTCATTGCAAAAGAAGTACAACTTAACGACCGATTGGAATGGTATATCGCACGAGAAGATTACTTGGAGGCATGGAAACTCAGTCAGCATTTATTAACTCCCATTAAAAGACTAAACTTAGGGACTTCCTATGTGGATACTTTGATCAAGAGAAATGACTGGAAAGAAGCTGCGAACTTCTTGCTGACAATTCTTCATGTGGATGAATCGCAGATGCCTGCAATTGATACCAAGAGCACTTTACGTACAGACCAGTCAGTCGCTCTGAAAGGTGACGATGAATTGATAAAGGAAATTATCCGCCAGTGGGAAATCTGGGCTACGATATTTCTCAAGTCTGGCCATGTTGAAGAGCTAACTCAGATTATTCCAACACTTCCTCAGTTGAATCTTCCCCAAACATTGTTTGACGAAATATTGGAGTACTGGTTGAAGAACAAATCGCAGAATGTGTTCTATGATATCATCAGTAAATGGGATATCTCCCTATTTACTTTCGAGGCCATAACCCTGACAATGGAGTCTTCGCTCGAGGCTGAAGATGACGATAAACTTCGCAGATGTCTAGCTGACTTGTATGTTAGAGCCGCTCAGCCTCAAAAAGCAGTACCCCATTTGGCTCATTTACGGGACCGCAACTTGGTCAAGTTTCTCCATGATCATCACTTGATAGCATCTTTTGTCGATAGCCTTCCCAACTATATCAGTCTTTCTTTGAAGGACGATGAGATAGAAAACACCCCCATAAGCGACCTTGAGGTGGAGCTTAAAGACACAATTGATATTCTCGTTGAAAGTCGGCACGAATTGCCTCCACAGGTTTTGACCGAGATGATGGCCAAGCACCATTTGGATTTCATCAACTTGTTTTATTTGGAACGGCTTGAAGTTGTCGACGACTATCTCACGGTACCGTTTCAGAACGACAGGTTACAGTTGTTTGCACAATATGACCGTAAGAAACTTCTTCCTTTCCTTACCAAACACAGCTCCTACGACATCCAGAAGGCCATCCAGCTCTGCGAAGATAATGATTTTGTTGAAGAATCGGTTTATTTGTGGGGAAAAGTGGGTGAGACCAAAAAAGCACTAATGTTGATAATCAACAAATTGGACGACCCAGAGAAGGCTATAAACTTTGCAAAGCACCAGAATGATAAGGAAGCGTGGGATATCTTGCTAGAGTATTCAATGGAGAAACCTGCTTTCATCAAAGCACTTATTGAGCATGCCGACGAACAGTCGTACATGTTCTATGATCCCATTTTGATATTGGAAAAAATGCCTCGCGATGTGGAGATAGAGGGTCTCAAGGAGTCTGTTACCAAGATCTCCTACAATAACGATCTCAACGTCATCCTCAACCAACTCATTCTTCGAATAATTTACAACAAGTCTGAAGACGTTTCCAAACAGCTTCGAACTCTCAAACTCAAAGGTATCCAGGTTGACGTTGATGAGTACACGGAGCTTTTCCAGCGGTTTGAGACAATCTTGGTTGAAAGCATGGAGCCAAAGGGACAGTTGAGGACAGCCGAAGAGGAAGCCAGCGTCTATTCGGATCTCGCACATAAGATCAGGCATCTTGAATCGTTGAGGACAAAGACATAAAGCATTATATAGATTCTAGCGACTAGCAAAAAGGATTGAGCCGGGAAAAGATGGTTCCAGATGCTTTGGAGAGGAAACCTGTAGCCAAGTTGTTTGCCTTACCGAACTTGTCGCATTTCGTGAATGCCAAAGCGTTTGTGAACGACAAGAAGATTGCAATCAAAATCAAGATGAGATACAAAAATTCGAATTTCAACACCGCCAAAACAGCCAATGCGATCCACGCTACAGGCTGGCCATACAAGAGGGTCCAAAACACTTTGGAGTCGATTGGATTAATGTACCGAGAAGGGTCTGCCGACTCAAACACCCACACATTTTCAAACTCACCCGTCGAAGACAGTTCGATGAAATTGACCTCGTTCCACCACCGCAAGCCTACCAACAAGCGACCAGCAACATTTTTCAAGTTCCAGAAATCGCCCGATATCAAAAGTACAAGGACGATGAAATGCAATATGAACCGATTTTTCTTGGTAATGAACCCAATAAAGAAGTTCCCAAAGATGTAGATGACTATAGGGAGCACCCTGAACCCTATATAGAAGAGCAATGCCACGGGATGGGACAGTTGTTTGAGTCTTTGTGCCCAGGTCCATGAGCTAGGATCACTATTTATTTGGCCAGCAGTTGGTTCTGCACCCATCTGATTGTCCATGGGTCCTGTAGCGCCCGCCGGCTGTGCTTGTGGCACATCGGACTCTATGGCTGTGTATTGCGAGCTCATACCAGTGTTGTGAGCGATTTGTGTTGTGTGGAGAAGATCTCAAATTTCACCAATCTCAAATTATTCAGTGCGACTTTTTCTTTCTGAACCACTAATCAAAGACGATGTCCCGATATTCCAAATTTATTGGTGGCATCACGAGGACACAGCTTGAAACCACTAAGGTAAGTATTTTGTGTTTGTGGTTGTTGTTTTGTACTAACATAGTTTGGTTTTTACCTTTTGACCCCCATCTGTATCATGTACTGGGCCGGTTTGGACAGTGATCGCAAGTTTAACATGCCGGGATTCTGGCCCGATCCCGCCACCTTGAACCAGGTTCCCAAAGAGCCCCATGAAATCAAGGCAGAAGTGGCCAGAATTCGAAGAGCAAGGTTGGAAAAAAGACAGCGACTCGAAGCCAAAGCAAGAGAGTTGGGATTGGTGGAAGAGGATGAAGAGGACAAACTGTAAATAGAATCAAGTACGAAGGAGAGAAGGAAGGAAGAGATGGAAGGAAGAGAAAGAAAGAAAGGAAAGATATAAAAAGATAAAAAGATGAAAACTAGTATATAGTACAATGCAATCGGTAAACCGATTACATTGTTATAAGTGATAATGAATGCATTCTATGATCTATTTACAATGTCACTGCTCAGCTTGAGATATCTGTTCAAGCTGGCGCTTAAGCTCGTTAGTGGTAGTTTCAGAGAGACCGAGATTAGCCTGGAGGATCATCTGCAACGAGTACTTCAATTCACCTCTCGTACCCAGTTCAATAGCATTTACTCCCATGTCTAGATTCGGGGTCCAGCCAGTTGACCACTCATCCAAATGCTGTCGCTTAGGCGCTGGAGCACCATCTGTCTTGTCCTCTAGTTGTGGAGCTGCCATTTGTGACTTCGTCGCATCAACGTCCATCGCGAACAAGGCATCGATGGTGTTGGAATTGTTGGTTTCTCCAGAAACTCCTAGGCCCTCAAGAAGCGACTCAACTCCGTTGTCGAGCACCAGACTGGGACTCAAAGTGCCATTGAGACGGTTGAATGGATTTTGGATTTCGCTATTGGCAATTTGCGTATCGGTGAGCCAGGTGCTATCTTTTCGCTTATCATCATGGTACCCTTCCAGAAGACAACTCCCTATAATCTCCTCGATAGAAACGTAACTCAAAGTCATTTTGGCCCTTTCGTTCACAAGACCCAAAAGGTCGTCGATTTCCCATGGAATCACCACATTCAAGTGGCTCATGATTTCTTGCAACTTGTAGTACGAGCGGTCGTTGGAGTCTTGAGACCGTCCCTGGTGTTCGGCGACAATGGTCCGGGCGACGTCAACGTGAGCAGGCGCTACCCAGTCGTTCTTCAAGTCAAGCAAGTATGTTCTTTTCCAAGAATTGAAAATCTTTTCTTTGGAAATCGAGTTCCACGATCGCCATATCCACTCGATCACTTTGATGGTGGGTATCTGGTAGTCGGACTCCGAGAGCACTTCGAGGGTTCCCACAGGCAATTGGGGTGCCTCGCTTTTGTCTAGTTCTGAGTTACCGTAGAAACTATCCGAGGTAGATTTTTCAGAGCGTCTGGCCTGGAGTCGGATCATTTCCAAGTACTGCTGAATTCGATACAAGATCTTGAATTCTTGTATGATGCCGTAGCTCATTGGGAGATAGTCGAATTTCACGCCGCTGTACAGAGAACTGTATGGGTTATTGTGGTTATTGTTGTTCTTGAGGAAGCACAAGCGAATGTGGTCAAACTTGAGGTTGATAATCCGGTGCGACGAAGAGTCGTCTAGAACAATGAGAATCTTGCGCTGGGGTTGCAAGCTGGCTATTTTGTGGTCTAGGGTCAAAAGGTAGTCGTAGAACATACTGGAGGTGATCCACTTGTTGGTGTTGGAGTTGTAGTAAATGTTGTAAACTTCCAAGATTTTGTTTCTGAGTAACTTGGGTGTAGAAGCGGCATGGGCCATCTTAAAATTTGGATCGGAAGCACACGAAGCATCGAACGATTCGTGGCTACCTACTATGAGCGGTGGAAGCTTTTCTGATCCATCGACATTACACCCAAGCATAATTGTGAGTGATTTTTCAGTGGAAGCGGCCGATTGCCGAAGCCCTTTATCGACTGAAGAAACGTCAAATATCTGGTCTAGAGGCAACGTGTAGAACAATTGGAACTCATCGATGGTGAAAATGTCTCTTGGTGAGTAATTTTCAGCTTTTATGATGTCCCTCAAGTACCTCTTCAAGTCCACCTTCTCATCCATCATCCACACCTTGTTGAGTTTATGGCCCTCATTGGCATTGATCTCGTCCTTTGTTCCCGTAATGTTGATGTCGAGCTTCTTTATGAACTCGTAGCACCACTTGTGGTTGAAAATGCCATTCCCGTCTTTTTCTTGAGGCGGAAGCCGAGTCCAAATCGACAGAGCTGTCAGCTGAATTACAGGCGTTGTTATGGGAATTCCCTCCCAAATACACTGGGTGATCCACTCAGAGAGAATCGACCGAAGAAGGGGATTTTGCAGTTTTTTCCGTCGTACTAGCAGAAATTGGGTTTCTTTGGATGCAATGAGTTCGTTCTTGGAACTCAATATTCGAGAAATTGTTGTCTGGGATGGCTGATGCAACGTGGAAAACTCCTTCTGGGCCCACTGCGCAAGCTCAGCTTGCGTTAGCTGGGGGTTGGCGTCCGACTTGAGACATATGTCTATCTTCTGCTTTACGGTAAATCCCATGTAACTGGAAGGTTTTCGCGGCTGAAAAAGTTGAGAGTGTGTGGAGAAGATAAGATATTGATCGGGGGAACGGGGAACAAAAAGAGCGAAAAAAGAAGATAAGGAGAAAGAAAGAAAACAAAAAAGAAGATGATGAAAGCAAGTTGCTAGCATCAGTCTAGACCATTTAATGGCAGTGCGAGACACTAGCATAAATAAGTACTTCCGTGATCCGTCCTCAATGGGCCCGTAAATACTCCAACACTTCCTTCAAGACAGGCTCGTGGATCTCCTCACGCTCAATGAACAACGAGTGTCTTCCTCCCTTGATGGGCACAAATTTCTTGTCGATATTGTTGGACAACAAACCAAAAAACTTCTTGGTGCCCTCAATATCATTTATGTAATCGCGGTCCCCATGTAACACCAACAACGAGATATCTGGATCGAACTTGCGCACATATTCGGGTTTTTCCAACGCTTCACCTCTTTGGAACATGTCATAGAGTTGTCTCAAGGAACCGATCAATTTCTTGTCCAGCTGCTTGATGTAATTTTTCCATCTTTCGTTTGAAGTGACATAGTCGTAATTGAGCTTGGTATCAATCTGGACCCGAGGCAAGAACTTGGCAAGAAGAGGAGACAATTTTTGAACAACAAAATTGGGTCTGGTTTTAGGGTGCAAATACACTAACGGTCCAGAAGCCACAATGCCCTTGATATGTTCCTTGTATTTACCTCTAATACCATAGTTCAACACAATCCCGCCTCCCATAGAGTGGCCCACCAAGAAAAACTTCTCTGATTTATCGGTTCTCTGTTCCAAGCTCCGTTTTATCATGAAATCCAAATCATTGAACGTATGATGTTCATCTGTGAGACCAAGCAATGGACCAGGCGAAGTGTCTCCCGCACCACGCTGGTCGAAAAAGAACACTTCAAAACCATTTTGACTCAAATTGTCAAAAAACTCAGTGTAAATTGAAGCATGCTCCATGAACCCGTGAACATAGATAATTTTTCCAAGATATTTGGTAGACAGGGGTACCTTCCAAGTAGTGGTTTTGAAAGAGGCACCATCGAAGTCCACAATCTCTTCAATTGGCGTCCCCTTGGGGGTGTATGGGATTTCTGGCATGCGATTGGAATGTGTTAATTGTGGCTGGAGACGTGGGATATGTATGGGGTAAATGGTGTGTGGGTGTGTTTTTTGGTTGACATGTGCCTGCGGCTCTCATTGTGACATTGTCACAGCGGCTCGAGCCCATTGAGGTCAATGTACTGGTCGCCGTAATTGAGCATGAGCTGGGTGCGGCGGCGGCCGTTGCATTGTGTGAAGAAGACGCTGAGGCCGAGAATGGACAAATATTGCAATTGCGGGAGGTGGAGAACCGGTCTCGGCGACACACAGTGCGGCTCGACTGCAAAATAATCTATGAGGAACTTTGAAAGACTTTGATGATTTTTTTTCACAAACTCCACCATGGTGTCGTTGAGAATGACGCTGTTGGTTCGTACGGAAAATAGTTCGTGGTTGTAGCCGGCTGAGTTTATCACTGAAGAAATGCACTCGATATCGTAGAGAAAGTAGTTTTTGTAGACAGACTGTTTGAGTACCAGTTCGTAGTAAAGTGCTCTTGTATACCACGAGTAGTCATCGCTCATGAGGTGCTGGAGCATTGCCGAAGCGTCAGCCACTTGCGAAGACCTATCGAGTAATTTCAAGTTGACCAACTTGTTCTGGGTGGACCCTATGCAATCGTAGACTGCCTGGGTGTATGCGCTTGTAGGGGACTCTACCACGGCGAAAAGCGTCGATAATTGGTTTGGAATGTTCTTGGAGAGCGTATTGATGAGAGAGCTGTGTTGGCAGAAAAGACAGTCGAAGGTGGGATGGGTAGCCAACTTGCGCAAATTGGGAGTCAAGGCCGTGAGATTTTCAAGCAAGGTTGATGAGTAGTCGTCGTGGGAGTGGTGCAAGTGAGAAGTTTCCTTGACATTGAGCTGGAGAGAAATTAGGTGCGATAAGTCAACGGTATTGTTGAGTAGTTGTGCGAGGTGTGCACCACCGTCGTTGATGAACCCGTCGAGTCCAAGTCTCGTGAGTGTGAGTTTTGTGCCGCTGTTCAGGAGCTCCTCAAAGAACTGGGGCCATATTGTCTGGTTCTGTTCTCTCAGCATGGAGTTGGCACGATTGAGGGACTCGAGAGACAGCTGGTGCATTTCCTCAAACTCCAATGTGGAAAGCTTTTGCAGAGAGAAAAGTTTTGCAAGCTCCACGGTTCCCGCAACCAGGCGGGCGGACTCTCGCTGGTAGTATATCTTGAGATGAGCGAGGCGAGGAAAGTTAAGCTGGCTTTGCGCCGATGGCTCAAACGTCTCTACCGACAACGCTAGTCTCAGTAACGACGGAGCATGAAGAGAAAGGGTCATTTTGCTGCCGTCCAAGAGACACCAGAGCTCATTGAGACGAACCCGAGTCAATATTGCTTGTAACGTTTCCACCAATTGGCGCTGAACACTGACTTCGACAGACTGCGACGAATTGATATCGAAAAACACCGTTTCGTCAACAAAAATGATAGAGCGGATCAAGTCGGCGAGCTTTGTGCTGTCGTGGACCGTCCGCAACAACAACTCCATTTTCGACGAGTGAATCAAGGTTCCATAGTTGACCCACGATAGCCTCAGCTGCGAGATGGCAAGTTTTTTGAGTTCGTGTGACTCGGTAACAATGATTTTCTTGTACAATTGCACCGTGGCAGGGAGGTACAACATTCTGGACGCCAAGCAAACCTGCAAAAGATCGTTGGTGTGAAGCGACAGAAACACTCGTCCGAGCACTGGAATGGGAAGATCCACAATGAATTTGGTTTTCCAATTATTTTGGGCACGACAACCCAGAGGCTCACCCAGAGCGTTCTCAAGCGGATACAAGTCCGACGGGCGGTACCAGCTGCTCCGTCTTCGCTTGCCCACCATCTGGCACAAAACTTGCTTATCAGTGGTGTGCAACCGATTCTCACCTTATCCGCGCCCACTGCACCAAATCGAAAACCACCGCCAAATCTCATCTTCACACCTGAGATACCTGCCGCCATGCTGCTCCAAAACAACAGAACCGGCTCCATGCTGTCCATTTCCAAGACCTCCGGCACCCGTTCTCGAAGCAACTCGGCAGCAAACGACGAAACAGACGATCCCTTCGCCGGATTATCGTTTTCGGTGGGAGTGGCGGAGAACAAAAATATCACCTACCGGTCCAAAATGGAAGATGTCCACACATATGTGGCTAACTTTGCCGAGAAACTCGACTGGGGCTACTTTGCTATCTTCGATGGCCATGCAGGCAAGCTGACGGCTCGTTGGTGTGGAAATAATCTACACACCATCTTGGAGCAGGAAATTCTACATGGTGAACTTTCGACGACGGCGTCTCCTGTGGACCCAGAAGACAACGATCTGGACATAAGTGACTTGCCCACCCCGCAAAAAGACCGTTTGGACCCTCCAGTGCTTTCGGACATGCAAGAAAATCTCTATCAGGCGTTTCTCCGTGCCGACACCTTGAATGAAAAAGAGGGTAATGGGCTGTCTGGAAGTACCGCTGCGGTTGCCGTGCTTCGATGGGAAGCCAATCGACATTCTCCACAAGAAAAACCGGAACAACTGCAAAGCAAAACAGAAAAGAAAAACCATCCGTACGACTTTGTACCCACAAACCACAAACGAGTACTCTACACTTCCAATGTGGGTGACCTGCGGATTGTTCTCTGTCGTCTGGGCCACCCCTATCGCCTATCTTACGACCACAAGGCCACGGATCTCAATGAAATAGAACGTATCAAGAATGCTCGGGGACTAGTTATGAAGAACAGAGTCAATGGAGTGCTCGCCGTTTCTCGCTCCCTCGGTGACTCCTACATGAAAGACTTGGTCATAGGAGTCCCATTCACCACCGCAACGGAAATTACTCAAAACGACGAGTTCATGATCTTGGCATGCGACGGAGTATGGGACGTAATATCGGACGCTGCTGCGTGTAAAACGGTATCACAAGTTTTGCACGAATCCAACAATAATGCCCAACTCGCGGCTCAGCGTCTCTGCCAGCAGGCTATAGACAACTCCACTACAGACAATGTTACCGTCATGGTGGTGCGGTTTCACAGTGGTGTATTCAACTGCTAATTTATACATATCTACCATTTCTTGGGTCTCCAGAGCTTCAATGCCAAGCTGCTCATCACCACACTCACAGACGACGCCGCCATGGCAGCACTGGCCCACACTGGGCTGAGCCTCGACCGGTGGTATGGGTATATAACTCCCGCAGCAATGGGAATACCAACGACATTGTACACCAATGCCCAGCAAAAGTTGAATTTGACTCGATTGAACACAACTTTCGACAAATCCAATAAGGTGACAAGCGCTTCCAATGGTCTGTGTTTCGAAAGCAAGATGAAATCACTCGAAGTCACCGCCAAATCTGCTCCCGAAGATAGCGCAATGCCAACTTGAGCAGCCGCCAATGACGGTGCATCGTTGATTCCGTCTCCAACCATAGCAACAACCTTCAGGCGATCTTGCTGAATCTGCTTGATTTTGGCTTCTTTATCCTGGGGAACCACTTCACTAATTATATGGTCGGCAATGATTCCGATTTCTCCCCCAATGGCTTCTGCTGTTTTCCTGTTATCGCCTGAAATCATCCAACACTCAATGCCTCGTTTTTCCTGTAAGTATTTGATCACTGCTTTTGTTTCGGGTCTAATATCGTCACGACATGCCATGGCCAACAACAAGTGATACATACTGTCTCCAAATACCAGTTCACAGACCAACCCAACAAGAACAATGGACTTTCTGTCTGACTTCCAATTCTCAAGCTTGGCTGATACAGAACTTATATCCACATTGAGCTCTCTGAATAACAGCTCGTTACCGAGAATTGCCTCACTTGACTCAAACTTCTTCCACTCTGAAGAATCGTTGGAATCCAATCTAATCTTGGCTCTCAATCCTTTGCCGGGAATATTTTCCACTTGAGGAGTTTTGTTGGCTGCAAACAGGTGGTCCGCATTCAAGTCAGCAAACGCCGTAACTGCTTCTGCAATTGGGTGACTAGAAGAGAGCTCCAAATCTCTACTGAGTTGAAGTCCCACCTTTTTCAAAAGCGGGTCGTCACAAACATACTCATGGTCGGTCACTTCAAGTTTTCCATTGGTCAACGTTCCAGTTTTATCAAAGCACACAACATTCACATTAGCGCCGTCTTGGAACGCAACACCTCCTCCTTTCGCAAGAATTCCGTGGTTAGCAGCCAAACCAGATCCAACAAACAACGCAGTTGGTGCAGCAAGACCAATACCACAGGGACAAGCAATGACAAATACTGCAATTGCAAATTCCAAAGACCATACCGTCCATCCTCCGATATCGATGTCCAAGTATTGTGGAGGTAAAGCGCCGGAAAATCCAAGCGCCAACCAGATGATCCATGTTACAAGAGCCAAGAGAGTAATGATAGGGACAAAGTAGCCAGTGAGCTTATCAGCCAATTTCTCAATTGGAGCCTTTCTCAACTGTCCATTTCGAACAGTATCCACGATTTGGTCGATCAAAGAATCTCCTTCTAGACTGGAGATTTTTGCAACCACTGAATGGTGGCCCACATTGACGGTTCCAGAGAAGACTTGGTGTCCAACAGTATGCTTCACCGGGACAGACTCGCCGGTCAAAGCCGACTCGTCAAAGGAAGACTCGCCAGAAACTATGACACAGTCCACTGGAGGAGATTCACCGGAGGATATGCGGATATAATCGTCTATCTCAAGTAGCTTGACATCAACTTTTTGGTCTTTTTCAAATACTTGTGGTTGCTCTTCTTTGGACCGAAGATGAACCAACGTGGCCTCAGACGCTTTGAATGTACTGAGCTGTGAAATGGCATCTGCGGTTTTGCTCTTGGAGTAACTTTCCAATAACCGGCCGATCAAAAGGAAGAATGTCAAGAAGACCACTGAATCAAAATACGTGGTATGAAGTCCCATATCGGTATGTTTCTTCTGCTGGGAACTGAGGATAAGCAATGCTATGCTTGCAAAGTAGGCAATAGATGTACCAAGACACATGAGTAGGTTCATGGACCCGAAGCGAAACAATCTTTTTTTCCAAGAGTTTTTGTAAAGCCACAACGATTTCAACTCTTTGAAGGCCTTTTGGTGAAAGATGTCTGCTGCAAAGAGATACACAGGTGTGCTTATGATTAGTAAAATCCACACAACTCTCGAGACATTGCCCGCCCATATTGGTTCTTCTATCCACTTTCTAAACGAGCTCGATTTTGGCAAGAGAGACATAGCAATCACCCCGAAAATCAATGTGGGAATAGCAGTTACTGTAGCCAATATAAGACGAACTATGATCCTTCTGGTTTCCTTTCTGGTCAATTTCCGCAAGTGCTCGTCCACGGAAACCTGTTCGATGTAAGTGCAGTCAAACGAACCTTCTTCTTCAGGCACAATTTTGTAGCCAGGTTCATCGTCTGTTGGATGAATATGGTTCAAATCGAATAGAAACCGTCTCAAGTTGATATTTTTCTCCAAGTTGGGCACGTATGTGAATTTAATGAAAGGTCTTTTGAGAGTGATTGGATCCTGGATCACCACGGCGTCACCAAAACTGTTCAAGTAGTCAGTAATAACTTCGGGACAGTGGTTGCAGAACATTTTATCGACGCTGACGTTGATTGTACGAGACTTCTTTGTGCTCAGGGTATAATTTATCAGTTCTTTGCTCGTAAGTTCAAAGTCATAGCCACATTCTTCAACTCTATTTTTCAACTTTTCGATATTTGAATTGTCGTCATCTTCCAAGACAAACTGTGCCGACTTTGTCACCACGTTGACTCCGGATTCAAGCACAAATGGGAGATCTTTCACCGCATTCTCGATGGTATTCACACAGGCAGCACAAGTAATTCCTCCGATGATAGCATTGACTCTGGTGTTCGTAGACCGCTGGACAGGAAGAAGCTCGAGCAACTGACACTCAAACCCTGTTTCGTTTATAGCATCCACGAGTTTATTCACAATTTGCTTGTTCGTAACAATTGCAATCGCACTGTGCTGTAGTAGGTTCACGGAGTACGACGGGTCTTTTTCGTCAGCACAGCCCATTCCGTTGGCCTCCATCACACTAGAAATCGTCGAGGACACCGTCTGTACACACGAGGCACAAGACATACCACTAACAGAAAATACTGCTCGGTATTCCTGGAAGGGTTTGTCCACCACAAATTTGACATCTTCATCGGAGGAAGAAGTGGTTTCCGCGTCGAAACGACACTTGCGGCAGTGCTTCAAGTGGTTAGCGATAAGCTTTCTTTCTCTTCTTCTCGAAAAAAACCCAAAAATATCAAAAAAATCTTTGTCTAGTTCAATGGGAAGTCTTGATGCATGTTGAACTTCTGAAGTTTCGGAGCTTATGTCGAGATTTTTGTCCACAAAAAACTCCCACGAGAGAACATCAAAGCCATTTGCTGCCAAAGCTTTCACGATCTTTTTGACGGAGCCTTTAATTCTGTCATATTGGTCGGCTAACACAACGGTTTTTGATGTGAAAGTTTGAAAAAAACCGAGGATTCATTTTGCGGAACGTCTTCCGGTCCACGCTGAAGTTCAAAGAAGCGAGAGAGCACCGCAATGATGGTGTCCTCACAGTCCTCACAATGAACATTGGATAACTGGACTAGTAATTCCTGCATGATTTAGTCGTTATCGCAAATATTTCAAAGATGTTCGCAGCCGCTCTTTATATGCAAATTGCGGCATAATCGCCCAGATCGCAGCACAAATCGCGCGATGACTTCACAGCCGTACCAAGCAGCATGACCAATTTTTAGCAGCCTATGACAAATCTAATCTGTAATTATGTAACGTAACGTGACCAACGGCACTACCATGGCCGCCACCAAACCACACAGCTTTTCGAAAAATGTATGGAAAAACAAGCACGTAATGACAAATTCGGCGTACCAGCAGCCAACGAGAGTCACAGCTAGATGAAGTATCCACCAGTCCAACTTGGCTATTATCGCCGGAGCTTCTGTATTCTCACCATTGGGAGCCCCTGAAGGCTCCTCGCCCTGTTCCAAGTCCATATCGAGCCGTTGGGTCCATATCCCCAAGCTTCCATCACCAGTCAATTGCTGCAAAACTAGCAAGCTAATCGACACCAACAAGTAAAAGTGCCCCGAAATATCAAACCCTTTAATCCATATCGTATCGGTTTGCACATCACATTTACTCCTGCTGAGATGAATCAATTCCCCTGATATACGCTCACAATGGCCGCCCGCAGCTACATCGATCCGCTCAAATATCAGAGGACCAAAGCACCAAATCGTAGCGAAAATGCAAAATAATGTGTTTACTAGGTATATCAACAGCTCCCGAGCAATCTTATCATACGGAACCACCCAGTTCTTGTTTGTGTAATGCGTTAAATGTCCCAAATAAACCACCGTGAACCAGAAATATCCATGCTCCACTAGCACAACATTTAGATGGGCTATTATAGAGCTACGCTGAACCCATTGCCGTAGTGGCAGTAGTAGCACCAGGATGGGAACCAGCAAAGCAAAAGTGGCTGGGAAAAGGAGCCAACATAGAGCTAGAGGGCGGTACATGCGCAGCATATAAATTCGGTGAGAACTTGGTTAGCTTGGTGCAGGAATGGTGAGATTCGCAGCCAGAGAGAACAGAAAAGAACGATAAGAAACAAGACTAAGGAACTTCATATGTAGATTGCTAAAGGCAAATCGATTCAAATAAGGTATAGATTTTTTATGATTTATCTATACGGTAACACCCTAAAATTCGAAAATCTAAATAAAAAGCTATATTGTTCCAACTGCGTCTTATACTCTCGACTCTAAAAGAGATCTGTGTGTTTTTTAGTGGACTGCGAGGTAGCCATCCACGACCTTAAACTCACGATTCTAAACTTACAATCTCTCTCTTGTATTTCGCGCTGACCTAAGCAGCTGCGATTTAAGATGGCTCCGCACGTGAGATGATATAACGAACTCAGATCACTAATCACTCAACCATCATCGAGTGGTTTCTGGAGTATCAATTGGCTTAGAACCATCAATGATCGGTGCCCGAGTCATAAAGTCAGGGTTTCATACGTCAAAGTTGGCCCATCGTCTTTTTGCGACGTCTTTACGTCAGTATGCTGAAAAATCGGTTCCATTTCAAAATCAAAAAAGTTCGAATGAAGGTTCCAATCCTCAAATGGCGTTCCCGTGTCTTGATAGGCTCGAAAAAAAGACAGAGGAGTTGTCCAGCGGGCAAAGTTGTGGTCCGGATTCGGGAATAAGCTCGCTTGAAGGCGGACCGGAACCATCTTATGGCCAAGTACAAACCGGATTTGACGTTTACAAGTCTACAGAACCGATCTATTTTGACCACGGAGGCTACTTGCCGGAGTACACTATAGCATACGAAACATGGGGAACGCTCAATGCTACAAAGTCCAATTTGGTACTTATTCATACTGGGTTATCAGCTTCATCTCATGCAAAGTCTCAACCGAAAAATACAAAGCCTGGGTGGTGGGAAAACGTTATTGGTCCAGGACTCTACTTGGACACAGACAAGTACTTTGTGGTGTGTACAAACGTTCTTGGAGGCTGTTATGGGTCAACTGGACCATCTTCCAAAGACCCAGCAAATAACGATTATTACGGAACAAGGTTTCCTATAATCACGGTAAACGATATGGTGAGAGCCCAGCGAGAACTCATACGCAATGTTTTCGGCGTGAGCAAGATCCATGCTTCCGTTGGAGCTTCAATGGGAGGAATGCAGTCGTTAGCCTATGCTTGGGAGTTTCCCGATGAGGTGGAAAAAGTGGTGCTGATTAGTGGATGTGCAGGTCCCATCCCTACCTGATTGCGCTTCGTCACACACAGAGGCAGGTACTCATGAGTGATCCCAACTGGAATCGTGGGTTTTACTACAACAAAATTCCTCCCACATCGGTATGAAGTTGGCGCGAGAAATCGCTACTGTCACCTATCGTCTGGGCCCCGAATGGGAATACAGATTTGGTCGCAACCGGGCAGACGACTCAAAACCGCCTGCGTTGTGTCCTGACTTCTTGGTGGAGACTTATCTTGATCATGCTGGTGAAAAATTCTGCCTTGAATACGATGCAAATTCGCTTCTTTACGTCAGTAAAGCCATGGATTTGTTCGACTTAAGCCTTTCAAACCGAGAAAGAGCATTCAAGAACAGACAACTGACGTTGCAAAATGGAGGACAATCACCAACTCCGGTTCCTGAAAAACCATACTCCGAAAAAAAATCTTCCTCTGTCATCTCACCAGAAGAAGCACTTGACGATTTGCGCCAAGGACTCAAAAAAATTGCCCACAAAGACATCCTCGTCATTGGAGTGGAGTCTGATATTCTCTTCCCCGTGTGGCAGCAGAGAGAAATTGTCAGTGTGCTCAAAGACGCTGGGGCCACTGGAGACATTCGGTACTTTGAGCTTGGCACCGATATAAGCAACTACGGACACGATACGTTTTGTTGAGTCTTGAGCATATTGGACCGCCCATGAAGCTGTTTTTGGGATGATAGCAATTATATATAGTGATTTAAGCGATTCTTCCATGGTTAGGATCCAACTCGTAGCCGAGGCGCCGGCTCACTGAATACACAAACTCGCGCAAATGAGCAACCACCACTTTGGCAAGACCATTATTCTTCTTTTTATCGTGATCGTTAGAGACAGCAATGTGGTGGGAAGTAAATTATCATGAGCACTCAAACTCACGAACAAGGCGAATGGAACAAACCAAACACACAAGCCAAAGAACGAGCAAACCTCCATGAACAGCGGAATGCGAGGCGGTATATAGTCGTGTTTGAGTCGTTCCTCGATAGGAGGAATGTATGGGTTGTGGAAATGGCTAAACCACAAAAAGTGATTGGCGATGACGAGAACACAAGACACCAAAAATACTGGTGAAGAAAGCTCGACATAAGGAAACCGCGTCAAGTTTTTAAGGTAGACCCAGTAGGAGAAAATGGAAAACGCAGTAAGCATTATGGGAAACCTGTCCACCACCACCAAGAGGACAAATATGCCCATAACGCAATATATCAATCTTGTTAATAACCGCTTAGTAGGTTCCAGATGTTCTTCCACCAACTCGGAAATATAGTAGAGCGCAGCAGCAATGGCTAGCACAAGAAAGACAAAGCCAACAATAGCCCCGACATACGATAGCAATTGAAGGATCATACGTGAAGTAGAGAGCGGTTCGCGATCGCACCGTGCTTCAGGTGAAACGTACTGCAGGCAGGGCGATGGCAGAGATGACAACTATTAACGAATTTTAGCTATCAACAGAATGAAGTTCGATTATCAGAATGAAGTTTATTAACATTTTAGCAATAAATAGCGGACCAGCCCGTCAATCGTAGATCTCAATGGGTGGAAGTCGATCCGTATTGTAGAACCAGTTTCCTCCGTCCAATTCTCGCGAAAGCCATTCTGTGGGGAAAACCACCAAATGGCCCTGAATTTCATTCAAGATTCTTTCGGCGGTTTCACGGTCAAAAATGCGATTGCCCATCACCTCTCTTCTTCTGCGTGCAAACGCTCCGAGTCTAGGGGCCTTTTTCCTGCGTGCAAACAGCAGGGCATCATTGTCTGGCGTACCGTTAGCATTGTGGAACATTTCTTCCGAGCTCTCATAAATGTCCGATTCGTTCTCAGACTCACCTCCAGTCATATCACCGTCGTCTATTTGCTCATTCATTGCGGGTGGATCAGGTTTTTCATCTTTATCTCTTCTCAAAGACTTCTTCTTGCTCTTCGAACCATTGGCATTTGGCGCCGAAGAACCATCCCCAGATGGCGGAGCATCGCCGAGAAGTCCACCATCATGATTAAGCTTGCTGAAGTTGATTATTGGCCGCTTTCCATCCTCACGTTTGATTATACTAGCATCGGAAACTGACCCAGCATCGCTATGCTGAACATCAGAGTTTTCCAGCAGAGCATCAGTATTGACGGGCCTTTGCTTTCTTCTGCGAGAAGATTCATGTTGCTGAGCAAGTACAAATGCTTTCTGAAGCTTCAGAAACTTCTTGTAGTCCTTCCAAGATGTTACTCTGTTATCTGGTTGAGGATGGAACACCATGCGGAAGATCTCGGTGTTTCTGCGAGCATGCTCGTACCATATATCTTCGTAAAACTCAACGTCAAGAGGATCCAGGAATCCATAGGGATCCACGAATGTGGTAAACTTTTCAATATTAGGACTGGTTAGCGACAGCACAAGGTTTCTGCAATCCTTCTCATCAAGAGAAGTAATAGGAATATCCCCTTCCAAATCCCTTCTTTCTGCTCCGTTAGCCAGACCCTGTTCACCTCCACGACTGTTATCAGGTATGAGATCGGCGCTCAGAACATTCGTAGACCTCTTAATTCCATCCTCAGGTGTTCCAACTGGAAGGCCAGCAACAGCCCGTTTCTTTTGTTCTTCTTCCTGTGTTTCCTTTTCTCTAGCAGCGACTCGTTGCAAATATGAGATTTTCTTCAAGAGAGCCAATCTCTCCTTATTGCGCTCATGAATCATAGCTTCAGAATCCTCATCCATCTCGTCACTCATATCATAGTCGTCACTTTCCAAGAATTCCATAACGTCTTCCATAGGAGGTAAAAATGCTTTTGAAGGGTTTTTCCCGATAGCCTTGTGAGCTAAATCCTTCAAGAAACGACTACTATCAAATCTCGCTCTCCGTGCAAGCCGGGTTTTGTACTTATCTGGTCCTTTTCCGTACACATCTCGCTTGTGGTTATCGCTATGTTGGACTCTAGCATCGTACGAATGTTTCTTTTTGTCACGAATACCTCTGTTGGCTTCTTTGGTACCAGTTCTATTGTTGAATGAAACAGGCAAGGAAAGCGGAGTCGGCATATCATTTTCTCTTTCTGCTTCGTTCTCTTCGTCCATGGAAACCAGCTCTGGTTGAGGCTGTACTTTCTGTCTGCCATGGAAATTTTTCCATCTAAAAGTGCCCTGTTTTTCACCGAAGATGTCACGGGAAGCCAACTCAACCATTGCAGACATCACCTTATACTCCAAATTCTTGAAATTGTTAGTTGCAGCCTCCAATCCTTTAGGCTCTCTTGCAAAGCTCTCAAACTTTTGGAACCTCCTTTCAATGATATCTACCACATCTACGCTGACCCCAAGGTGCTCACGCATGAGTCTCATTCTCAACGTGTGAGCAAACTTGGCAGCTTTAAATGGTTTTCCGTTCATCATTGAATTAACCGCTTCTTTATCACGAACAATTGCAGCCACCTCAGAGTCACGGACTCCTCGCATAGACCGTTCATTGATATTGGCGCTTCCAATGATCACTGCACGATCGTCAACAATCATAGTTTTGGCATGGATATAAAGTTGTTCCGTGACAAGGTTGCGATCAGGACCAATTCTTCCCCATTTTCTCAACGAAAAAAACTGAATGTAGTCGTCGGGATCTATTCCATAACGACGAAGCTTGGCAAAGATAGATGTACTACCCTGTGAAATAGACATGTACTCACATTGCATGATCACACGCACGGCCGAACCATCAGGTTCGTCAACTTGGGATTCAAAACCGGGCATCAAAGGTATGACGATGATTGCACGCCACAGCTGTCCTTGCTGATGTGCCTTTATTATACGATCGACCAAAGCATCGCCAATTCTGTTTTGCACAAAAGTTCCATCAACCACGCAAGAGGTGATGAAGAATTGGTTCTCGATGTAAACAAAGTGCTCAGATGTTTCTATGAGTTTCAAGTAGGCATTCTGGATACTCTCTTCGTGCTGCTTCAATCCAAGAGACCAATTACCTGAAGAACGAAGAAGTTGAACTTCACATGTACCTCCCAATCCGAGATCCTCCACTTCCTTGTCAGACATATCAGGAGGAGGAAGCAAAAGTGGAGTATACCGAGATGGTCTCTTTTGTCTGATTAAATAATTCCATCTTTGAACGAAATGACGAGCAAGATCGCGAGCAACTTTACCAGAAGTCACCATATGAACATCATGCCACGGCATACGTGGAACGCTATCACGATCATACATCGATTCGTATGGCTTATCGAGGTCAAAGAAGTCTTTGACACGAGGATTGGAGTAATCCTTACCGGGAAAAGTCTGGAACTTGACAAACTCCTCGGCTGTGGGTGGATATTGCTCATCCAAAGTATCGAAGTTGATTTTGGAATCATCAATAATGACATGATCTGGGGTATCATAACGGCCGTAACAGAGATCAATGCCTCCCACAAATGCAACAGTCTGGTCAATGACACAAAGCTTTTCGTGATGAGCCCAAAAGTATGTGTTCTGAAGCAACTGATTGGGCGAACGTATGACGTGAATATTGTCTTCGTGGAGCGACAAAATCGAATGTTTGGTATATAGAGAATCCGTAGCAACAGTGGTACCGACATTACGGTAGACAATGACAAAGATCTTCACACCTTGCTGTGCTTTCCGTTGTAAAATACGATCAATTCTCCACTGCTGGTTACCATTGGCAGGTCTTCTCAAGTACAATTCTGGAGAAAGCCACCAATCGTGGATAAAAATGACATCTTTGGCCAACTCAAGTGCCGAAGAAATCGCCCAAAAATAATCTCTGGCATCGACAAACCATTGGGCAAAACAGTTGTTGCGTACTGGCGCAAAAGAATCGAATCGATGAGGCTGTGACCATACTGTTGCATTCTGCATTTCCTTTATGGCACGAACCCATACTTTCTGCTCCTTATGCGATTTGGGAATCAATACCAATTTTCTTTCCCTATTGTAAAGGGTGATTTTAAGATGGTTGAACACATTATTGTGTTTTGCGTTGGCCGTTGTATCGGCAGTCGTTGCCATGGCTTTTTGTGCCAAAGAAGAATCATCGTAATCACTTTCGTCTTCTTCAGCTTCATCATCTCCACGGGCTAAAAGCTTTTGTCCATCGTCGCCTCGATAAATCATTTTGAAATGCAGATCCACAAGGAAAACTTCAAGTGGAAGCGTTGAGTTGATATCCGAAACGTACATCAAGTAAGAGTTCCGAACCAAGAGCCATTTCTCCAGTCTTCTATCGATCATTCCTTTGAGATCATTAGCACGAAAATGACCCACACGCCATCCTTGGGACTTTGCCGTGCCTCCTATGTGAATCACACCCTGTTTTCCGATGTGTGAGCCATCCACAGAACCTTCATAACTCAATAACGAAGAAATAGGTGAAACCTCAAAGAACTGAAACAATCTGTTTGACAGGGGTTTCAAGCCTACCACCTTAATAAGCTCATTTAAATAGTGCGTAACCTGTTGAATATACTCGTTATTACGAGCCTGGCGAATATGCAATTGTTCTGGTGAAATTTCCGACGACCCGTCACTGGAAAATCCACTTATGTGTGAGCGGAGTCGTGACAACGAGGTGATGCTTGAAAGGTGGTTTCGAGACGTGGTAGTGGATCCATTATCAGCGTCCGGTGCATCTTCATGAGAGTTGGCGTCTTGATGTAAAGCATGTCCTATGCTCTCCATTGGGCCGTCTGTCTTGCCGGTTTTGGACTTTCCATCGTTCTCACGAAACCGCAATGGGGGAAGTGGGTATCTGGGCAAGTCTTTGCGGCCGTCTGTACGCCAGCTGCCGAACTTGAACCGCGAATGTAAATAGAGTAAATCTTTGGCATTTTTCTCAACCAGCCATTTGAGTCTTTGAGGACCCACGCCATATTCCAAGTCGATACGGAACCTGCGATTTTTTGTGCCCACAGAGGGCGATATATCGGTGATTTGAAATCCCAAAAGTGACAAAAGCAATGGAGCCCGAGCAATGCCTCTTTCGTCTTCAAGAAGACAGGAAGCAACCAAATTTATCGATGGTGCGCCCACAATTAACGAAGCAATAAGCAGTTGTGCCCGCTCTCCGGTAGCTACGTCAGCGTCATCCTGAGGAACAGCAGTGCTGGCTTTGCGATCACGGTCTTTCTTGCCCTTTCTTGAAAAAAATTGAAATTTACGTTTACGACCCTTGTCCTCATTGGTATCTTGATGGTTCGACGGCATGGACGAGTCATTACGGAGTATGGATGGAATAAACGCAAAGGAACTACGCTGGTGGCCGGTTGATGGACGTGGTCTTTGTAACTCGTCACCATTGGTTTCTGTGTCATAGTCCTTTGTTGGCACCGGTGGATCATTAGTTCCCTCAGGCTCCTCCGGTGAACCACTTTGCTCGTATTCAGCATCACTAAATGGCATTCTATCCCTTTCTTCTTCACTTTCCGAATTATAACGAGACTCTTGCCTGTCGGCATTTTTGAATCCGAATAACGACCACGGATTAGCCATAATGGTCAGCGACAGCGGAAAGAAAGACAGATCTCTTTCTTTCTTTGGCGACCGGGGACTTCCTGGCGAAGTAGTACCACTCAATGGACCTCCTTCATCATCAGAATGGTGTTCGTTTGTGGCACCTTGGCCAGCCTTCTCACTAATTTTTTCATATTTGTTGTCACTTTCTATGTGCTCTTGTCCATTTATCTCGCTTCCTGTGTTCCTCGGGTCGATATTCTCGTCCTCGGATTGCGTCATGTCTTTTATAAATGGTGCTGGCACAAAAACAAAGAGTTGTCAACAGTAGTTGCTAAATGGAATGTAAAGTTGTGTGGTGTACGGGTGTGAAATTTAGTCGAGGCGAAGTGAAAAAGAGATTTGGTTCAGAATTTGGATTCAGAAAAGGAGAAGGGCAATGGTTGGTGTATTGTTTTGATCCTACCAGGAAGACGCCATAGAATTAGGTAGTGTCCCAGTATATGCTTTAAATGGATATGCTTGTCTGCGGTCATTTTCTCGGCAACATAGGCGCGCGGCGCGTAATGGGACAGCGTGCGGAATGCTATATTTTGTGCTTTGTTTGTGTGCGAAAAGTGGGAATGTCATATTTGGCTCATGGGGAGTTCTTGATAAGTTTCCATCCTTCGACTGACTTTATACAATTGTAAGGCTATTGCCGATATAAGACCAGAGCAGCTTCCTGCTATATTAGCTATGATATCTTGAGTGTCATAAACTCTCGCCGGGTTGACAATTCCTTGTAAAAATTCCAGAACAATACTTCCAGAAACGGTGCACACGAAAAATGACGCTCCCACTAAAATTGTGAACGATTGACCAAAATCTATGAGCCAGTAAAACAAGAAAGTAAGCAAGTAGAAACAAGTGAAATGAGCAACCTTATCGTGCACCAAATGTATCAGCGAGAAACCCAATATTGCGGTGACGATCAGAGCCAACACGAAACCTTTATTAGTATCATCAAGCACCAATTTTTAAAAAAAAACTTACATGTAAAGATTTTGATCCTTACTCGATGAGGATTGTAGAGGGACCGATTGGCAATGGCTGTTTGAATTGCTGACAAAATGCCCTCTAGTCCATTTATGCTTGTCATCAGTGCAACTAAAAGTTGGTAGTTTCTGCAGGAAAATCGCATCTTCATCGCAGCGCGAAATTCTGGGGAAGGTTCCAAAATGATGTTCCAACGACAACTAAAACACCACAGCGTCATTTTCAGGCGACATGCCTCGGTAGATTACCTACTACGAACCTTACCACAAAAGAAAACCCCAAATAATACCCCAAAACATACCGAAACTGCCCTCAAAACCGCACTCCAACTTGCCGCCTCAAGACTTGACCAAACTACTAATCACCCCCAAACAACTCACGATCAATTTCTGGCCCTCAGCATACGTCCAGCCGTCGAAGGTGGAGTTGGCAATGTCCCAAGGAGTATTTTCCCGTGCCCAATTTAAGCTTGAGTGGACTTTGGCTCAATACGACGATATCCCAGATGTGAAATATCAGCGATTGAAAGCTGAACTGGAAGCCACAACTAGTTCTCTGGAAACTCATAAACGCAAATCGTTTGGTATTGAACCCCATCTATTGCATCCCCTTCCGGAAATTCTTTTTCTTGGACACACCAATGTTGGCAAATCTTCACTCGTCAATAACTTATTTGGAGACGGTTCAGGAACATTAGCATACGTATCACGCCAGCCAGGATATACCCAGACGATGAACTGCTACAATGTAGGCAAGAAATTTCGTCTAATTGACAGTCCAGGTTACGGGATGCGAGGCGAAGAGAAACAGGGCCAGATGGTATTGGAATACTTGGAACGCAGAAAAGTCCTCCGTCAGGTTTACGTATTGATAGACGCTGCTCAAGGGATGCTTCCTGAAGACGAAGAAATGCTTGAACATCTTATAGACTCGGGAATACTGTTCGACATAGTTCTTACCAAGGTTGATCAGGTGATCGATCGGTACGTTGCTCAGCTTCCATCAAAAGTTAAAGAGGCCATGAAGAAGGAAAAGACCTTGGCTCCCAAGACCCGGCTCGATTATGCCAATCAAATCAAAGCTACCAATGGGAAAATCGAAAATTATTTCACAGGATTAATTGAAGGTGTTGGATTAAATGAACTAGTAACACTTCCCCGGATCTTTTTCAACAATGCTTACAAGTCGACCTACGTGAAGCAGTGCTACGGATATAAGGAGTTGCGGCACGCCATGGCACTGGTATAACCAAGATTTAGCAATAAGTTGTCACAAATGAATAACGAGAACCAAATTAGACCCACAAAAATTAAACCAAATTACACCAACGAAAATCAAAACCAAAATACACCAAAACGTTAAATATTCATAGATGAGCCTTCAGATACTTATTGCTTACCCTTATCATTCACACCATTGACCAATCCTTCATTCTTATTTTATTTCTTGTCTTATTCTATGGTTACAAAGTGCATGCCTTACATTGCGTTAAAAACGTCCTCTTCCCCTTCCGCCAAAAGAACCGCCTCTGCCTCTACCACCAAAGTCGCCTCTTCCTCCAAACGAGCCGCCTCTACCTCCTCTGCCACCAAATGATCCTCCTCTACCTCTTCCCCACGGGCACCGAAAGAGCCACCTCTGCCTCCAAAGGAGCCACCTCTGCCACCTCTGGCGCCACCACGGCCTCCACGGCCTCCACCGCCTCCTACACGCTTAGGCTTGGGTCCGTGTTGCACCGGCTTGGGCAAAAATCTCTCCAATGGAAGCAACTTGTCGGGTCCAATGTAGAACTTGTCTCCCTCCTTGAACGAATCGGCCTGGATTCCCTCGGAGGGTTTGATGGTGAAAAATACCTCGTTGAGCGGTCCCAAGATCTCGTCCACCTTGCCCACCTGGCTTTTGTTCTCAAGATATATCGGAGCATTGAAATATGGAATTTTGACATTCACCGACCGGCAAACAATATCGCCCTCACATGATTGCATGAACGTCCCCATCTCCAATACTGTGTCGGGGGGGTCCTTGCTGGAACTGCAGCGGTCCGGTTCGGCCTCCACGGCCACCTCTCATTCCTCCTCTGCCTCTGTTCATGGTTATTGGTGGTGGTGAAAAAAAATCCGATGAGGTTGAGAACCGGGTGCAGGGGCCTGGTGCATGGCGGGGATTTCAGGTTGAGTGCGGACCAACTTTGCCGATTGCCAGGAGACAGACATGAGTGTATCACTGAGTAAGTACACCACGGCGTTTTTTCAGTAAATCAAAGGCACAGCAATCATCCTTGTACGCCATTGAATTGCAATCGATGCCCAAAAATGTCTTTTTGCACTACTAACTCAGCATCGCCGCAGTTTAAGGTCGGTCTCACCGCCGACGAAAAGAAGCTTTACTCCCAACTTTTCCGAGCATTGGACCCGGAAAACACCGGAATCATCACGGGAGACAAAGCCAGAGCCACTTTTGAAAAGTCAGGTCTTCCCCCACCAATTTTGGGTGAAATATGGCAACTCGCCGATCAAAACAATTTGGGATTTCTTACCCAATTTGGCTTCTGTTTTGCCATGCGTCTTATAGGCTACACCCAGCTGGGCCAGCTGCCCTCGGCGGCCCTTGCCGAGACCCCAGGACCGCTACCACGATTTGCAAACTTGTCTACGCCTGCTCCTCTTCAGCCCCAATCCACCAATTCTTCGTTTATGCAATCGCAGCCCAGCGCCTATGTGCCACATGATACACAGTCGGTGCCACAAGAAAACCTCACTGCGGTGAGCCCAGCAGATGTCCAGAAGTTTCTGCAATTGTTCACCAGAACCGTGGGTTCTCCGTCCGGTGAGCTTTCTGGCACCAGAGCCCGCGATATTTTCATGAAATCCAAGCTTCCAACGCCAACTTTGGGTCAGATTTGGGTTTTGGTCGATCGAAAGAATTTGGGCAAGCTTGATATGCCTAGTTTCATCATCGCTATGCACTTGATCCAGGGCTTGTTGAGTGGTTCAATTAAACAGTTACCACCATTTTTACCAGAAACAGTGTGGCAGTCTGTTGAGCAGTCCACGTTACAATCTTCACAGTTGCAGCAGCCTCACGATCCTCTGGCTCAAACCGGTTCTAGGCAACCTTCCTATGCATCTGTTAGCTCGCAGCAGACCACAGTCCGCCACGACAATCGTGCACCTTCAGGCTCTCTCCAGCCTCCTGCCACGTCGCAGAGCTCAGATTGGGTGGTGACTCCCACCATGAAAGCACAGTATGATTCGATTTTCAATAATCTCGATAAGTCTCACTCGGGCCAATTGAGCCCCGACCAAGTTGCGACGTTCTTAATGACCTCCAAATTGGGCCAGCAGGATTTGGCATCAATTTGGGACTTGGCCGATGTCCAGAACACGGGAATTTTCACTCCAACAGAATTTGCAATTGCACTTTATTTGGTGAATAAAAAACTCGGCGGAGAGGACCTTCCTCATATTGTCCCTCAGTCCTTGATCCAGTCCATTGAAGATGCGAAAAATGCTGCTCCGCAACCAACTGTCTCAAAATCAAGTCAGCCAGTGGCTGCTGCCCCTCCACCTAAACCATTGCAAACTCAGAAAACGGCCATGGACGATTTGGTGGATATCTTTGGTTCTCCTACTAAAACACAGCCAGACGCTGATCCCAACGCTAGCTCGCCAAACCCAAGCGCAAACTTTTCGGAAGCTCCAAGAACAACAACTGGTGAACTTCCTCGGGTTCGTGGACTCCAGCCATTCAAACCATCGTCTACTTTTGGCCAAGGGTTAGTCAAGGCACAGTCTCCAGTTCTTGAAGTCGAAGAAAATCGTGATGTTTCCCATTCTTCACAAAATTCTGCCAATGTCCAAAAAGCCGAAGCCATTCCCGGCCTGCCACAAAAGCCAGCTCAACTCTCTGCGCAGTCCAATATTCAACCCCAAAATCTGGGCCTGCTGCTGGCACATGCTGTCAATTACGATGCCTTGAGAAGCGTGCCTCCACCTCCACGTACACTGTCCCAGTTGACTCCTCTGTCACCGGGCCAAGCCACCACCCAAAATCGTGATTTGCTTGCTGATACCTCATCTCCTGTTTCGGGAGAGTTATCTAGAGCCACTACAGATATCGCAAACGTATCTAACCAGATTAAATCGTTGGCTTCTCAGACCTCGGATCTTCATGAAACAAAGTCTCGTGCCGAGCAAGAACTCACTCGTATTCTCACATCGAAGAAGGAAATCGAGTCCAAGTTGAAACAGTTGAGATCGTCATACGAAAATGAGGTTAAGCAAAAGGAAGAAGTGGAAGCGAACCTTGCTGCTGCCAAAGAAGAAACGGAAGCTTTGAGATCGGAAGCTTCAATCTCAGAGGCCAAATTCAACCATATTTCTTCAGAGCTCAATGGAAAGCAAATGGAAATGGAGGAGTTACAGAAACAAAACTCTACACTCAAAGAGAGACTTGGAGAAACGAATGCGGAGATAGTTGAGCTTGAAAAGCAGTATGAAAGAACGGCAGCGGAAAACCAAAGATTGACCAATCAAGTTTCTGTTAAGCGATCCCAGCTTCAGGTTTCAATTGTCAAGAATGAAAACTTGAAGAGAACTATAGAAGAGTTGACATTGGCAAACCGCCAAATGGTTGAAGAATTGAGTACTTTTGAGGCAAGAGAAAAGCAGGCCGCTGATGAACAAAAACGACTTCAAGATGAGCACGAGCAAGCACAGAAGGAGCACGAAACAAAATCTAAAGCTCTTTCAGATAAAAAAGAGAGTAATACTGGATCTGGACTAGCATTGGGAATCGGAGCAGGAGTCGGTGCAGCCATTGCTGGAGCAGCAGGCTTGGCTAAGTCTGTGGCTGGTGGCTCCCCTGATGAGGTCGAACCCAACGAAAAAGATCATGAAGATAAAGGTTTTCCACACGAGTCTGAAAGTGCTCCTAAAGAGAAGGAGATCTCTCCAGAAAATGCAAATGTTTCTGGTTCTCAGAATGCACAGTTTGTGTCCACGACCACTGAATCCACAGCACCCGCTCGTCTCGTCACGTCGGCAGACCTGGATGGTTCTGTTGAGCCAAGCGTTGGAGGACCTTCCTCAATTGCTACGAACACTTACAATGATTTTACGCCCGTAACGTCGCCTAGCAATTCTGACTTCCAGTTCCCAGAAGGAGCAAGTGCGGGAATTGCGACTGGCGTTCCAGGAATGCCAGGAGATTTCCATGGCGTACAGAGAACGGACTCTTTGACTTCAAGTGTTCAAAACAACGCTGCCATGTCTGTTCGTGATGACAATATTGATGTCAGTGACCGTGACACGATACCAGCTTCACACGAAGATGCCACTACTCAAGCAGATACTGAGACCATAGCACCACAACTGCGCAACGCAGAAAACGACTCTAGTGATGCCGATAAAGTGTCGTCTGGAGTGGGCTCTTTTGAAATTGTCAATGCTGAAGATACGGAGCAACTGGAACAGCCAGAAGCCAGCCATCCAGGTTCGAGCCACCGGGAGGCATTCATCATTTCGAACCCATCGCTTGAGCATCAGCATAGATCTCCTGATATAAATAGTGAGTTCCCACCTATTCGTGAGCTCGATTACGATGAGAGTTCTTCCGACGATGGCTCGCAGCATTTCGACGATGCATTGAGCGAGCAAGCCAGAGAACGGTCCAAGGAACCCAGAGATGACTTTGACGCTTCATTTTCAGGTTTGGAGCCTGCGACTGAAGAAAAAGCATCAAATTCGAACGATCCGTTTGACGAGTTAGATGGCTTGGAAGCTGCTCGCGAGGAAGACACCAACGGAGACGACGACTTTGAAGGACCTCCTGATTTTAGCGAGTTCACACAGTCTTCTCATGGCGCATTATTCGACACCAATGGTGCTGGTGAGTCGAATGGGAAGTCTGGAAATGACGAATGGGAGCAGTTGTTTGCTGGTTTCGGCAACGCTCAACAGCAGCCTCAACAAGCTTCACACAACGGCGTACAAAACGGGTTTGATAAAGATCGCGAAGCGGCCGTACAAGAGCTTGTAGGCATGGGATTTGACGACAAGACTTCAAGACAAGCACTTGAAAACGAAAACTGGAATTTGGAGGCAGCCACCAACTACCTCTTGGACCATGCTTGATTATGTAGTAAGATATGAAGAAGAGAAATGTAGAAAAGTTCTGAGGAACTCTAAACAAACTATCAGAAACTATCAGAAACTACCAGGAAACTAGTGAATTGTCATATCATTTACTAAATATTTACTAGTTTAACATTTAGTGGTATTTTCAGTTGAATATTTCCAGCTTAGCCTTTTAGTGTATACCTTTTTTTTCAGTATACCTTTTTTTTAGTGCAATATCTTTTTCAACGCCTCTTCGACGTCGCCAACATCGTACTCTTCCTTGTTCAAATCCTTCAAGTCGGCCACTGGGCGTTCAGCCTGAGGTGTGATTCTGAATGCATGTCTTGAAACTGGAGTGTCCCAGTCAACAATTGCAGAATGAACCACCAACCTGTTATCCCAAACGACCACCGAGTTGGGTTCCCACTTTGCTCTCAATTGCAAATCGTGAGCCTTTTCAATGTGATCATAAAGAAAGTTAAGAAGGTAGTTGGATTCCTGTTCCTTCAACTCCACGATTTTTCTCGAGAACGGTCTGTTCAAGTAAATGAACTTTTCGCCCGTACCAGGGTGGACTCTAATCAAAGGATGAATACTGGAAACTGGTTTTCTTCTCTCGATACCTCCCAAGCCAACAGCGTCTTTTGCTTGGTCTGCAGAAGTATGAAGTACGTGCAAGCCTTCCAATCTTTTTTGAAACTCAGGCGACAATCTTCTGTAAGCCTCTCTTACATCGGCAAAGATGGTGTCTCCACCAGCATCAGGACCTTCCAATACAGAGAAAAAGGTTGTTCCTGGTGGTTGCAACTCATAAGAAACATCCGAGTGCCAGCCTACGGCGTTTGTTCTTTGAGCAAAGAGCCTGTCGAATTCGTTTTTGTCGGCTCTTCTGTAGGTAACGTGGATCTCGGGATGGTCCTTAGGTGCTCCACTGGTTGGGTGGATGTGCAATCTGCCGAAATGACGTCCATATTCCACAGCAAATTGAGGTCCATGTTTGGCAAAATCCTGCTCTCTAAAGATAACCACTCCTCTTTGAGCAACATACAACGCCAATTCGTCCTTTCCCTTGTCGTCCAATTGCGACAATTGAATCCCAGTAACCTCAGTACCCAACTTGGGTGTAACTCTCTTAAGGTCATATTTCGCATCCTTGGGGAACAAATTGGGGAAGCTTGGATCAGCACGAGCACCTGGCTCCTGGTGCTTGAAAAACTTCAAAGGGGCAAACTTCTGTTTTGGGTCCCAAGTAGGCAAGAAATCTGGATAGTGAGACTGTTCTCTGTTTTGTTTGTTCACCACCAAAACTCCATCTTGGTCGACCTCGTCTTGGTCTTGGTAATAGTGAATATCGTTATTTTGGAAAGAAACCATTTTCTACTAGATCCCGCATGTTACCAGATCCTCCCTTAAATACAATCGGCATTATGATTAGCAATCGGTGATGCCACCACAGTTTTGCAATTTCATGTATATTGCAACCATTCTTGCTGCAACCAAATCCCAATCGGGTAACTCTCACGATAAGTCAGGTGCCGCCACAGTTTTCGCAGCAAATGCTGCAACGGCCGAGAAACTTACAGTGGTGTGGTCCGGAAACATGTATTATGATATCGTATCGAGATATCGTATAAGGTATATGAATGTTATATGATTTTGGTTGTTATTGGTTATTGTGGTTTTTCGAAATGAAGTTGTAATCTTGATTACGGAAGCACCCTCTTCAATGCCTCCGCAACGTCCCCCACGTCATATTCGGGCTTGTTCAAGTCCTTCAAGTCTTCCACCGGTCTTTCGGCCTGTGGGGTGATTCTGAATGCGTGTCTCGAAACTGGTGTGTCCCAGTCAACAATGGCTGAATGTTCGACCACTCTGTTGTCCCACACCACAACAGTGTTAGGTTCCCAGCTAGCACGCAATTGTAAGTCATGGGCTTTTTCAATGTGGTCGTAAAGGAAGTTGAGCAAGTAGTCAGATTCTTCTTGCTTCAACTCAACGATTCTTCTGCTGAAAGGACGGTTCAAGTAGATATACTTTTCCTTGGTAGCAGGATGTTGTCTGATCAATGGGTGGATATTAGAAACTGGAGCTCTTCTTTCGACTCCACCTTGACCACGAGAATTCTGAGCCTGCTCGTTGGAAGAGTGCAACACATGTAAGCCCTCTAATCTCTTCCTGAATTCTGGCGATAATCTTCTGTATGCTTCTTTGACATCGGCAAAAATGGTGTCTCCTCCAGATTCTGGTCCTTCTAAAACGGCAAAGAATGTGAGGCCACTGGGCTGCAACTCGTATGAAATGTCCGAGTGCCATTGCACAGCAGTAGTGGTTTCGGAGAAAATCCTGTCGAATTCCTTTTCGTCAGGTCTTCTGTAAGTAATATGCAATTCAGGGAACCCTCTTGGCGCTCCAGAGGTAGGGTGGATATGTAATCTTCCAAAGTGTCTGCCGTACTCGGTGACAAATTTAGGACCTTTTGCAGCGAAATCTTGGTCTCTGAAAACCACAACGCCTCGCTGGGCAACATATAATGCCAATTCGTCTTTGGCTTTGTCGTCTAATTGCGACAATTGCACCCCACGGATCTCGGTACCCATCTTAGGAGTGATCTTCTTGGCCTTGTACTCACCGTCCTTGGGGAACAAGTTGGGGAAACTGGGGTCGGCACGAGCACCAGGATCATGGAACTCAAAGAACTTTAATGGAGGATACTTCTCCGAGGTATCCCACGTTGGCAAAAACTCGGGAAATTTGGCCTGGTCGCGAGCGTGTTTGCTGACTCTCAAAATTCCATCGTCGCCAACCTCGTCGACGTCTTTGGAAAAGTGGGTGTCGTAGTTACCGTAGATTGCAGATGACATCAAGCTAGTATCAATTGATTTCAAATTAATGGAGAACTCGGGCTGGTTTATATAGCTTGGAATTGCACGAGACTATGCTAAACTGTGGCTGCTCCGATGGTCGGACAAGGTACAGTTTTCGAAATGAAAAGTAAATTAGAACTTAAATGGAAACCTAAAAGCTATTTTTGTGAGGCGGTGGGTTCGCTGCTGTCACAAAAAAGTCAGGATGATTATACAAAAACAACAGAGAATGTTCGTTGCAAAAAAAAACAAGTGTGGCGTTCCTTTTATATTCCCGGCCAAAGCTCGAACGACTGCGAAAAAATTCCCCGATAGGTATGCCCTCGCATCATCGCATGTGATTCCCAGCCTAATTGGGTTCGGTTTACGTGGACGTTTGGCTTGTGTGCCGTCCGTGCATATGTAACTCGCCGGATTTGACGCACGATAATGGAAATTGCGGGAAAAATAGGAGAAAGATGATTCGAGATAAATCGACTCGGAGAGAGAATTATGAAAAGCCAATTTTGGTGACGCAAATGGAGGCGAGACCTTTTATTGGGTTGAACACAAAGAAAATTGGTACCTGTAATTTAGATGTAAAGCTTATACTTTAATCGGCGATACTCGTTCTGCAGTGTCTTATCAATCTTGACGCTTATCAATGTAATCACAGACTCCTTGATATAGAATTCCTACTCGGGTGTCATATTCCTTGCCCCTCTATCTATCTTTTTACCGAGACTCTTTGTTGTCCTGCATATCGTTCCATGACTACATCTGGTGGAACGATCCAATTGCACGCGAGCGGCGCGACGCGATCGACTACACCCGAACGACCCGCAACACCTGAGCAAGCTTGTCTGGTTAGTACACGACGTTTGCTGATGTGGCACTCGGTTTCTCCTTCTGTTTTGGTCGTTTGGCGAGATGGCTGCAAACGCTTACAAAGTTATAACCCAAATTACTTGTACTCATTATTACCATTACCCATTCTATAACCTTATCTATACCGTCCAGCGGCCGCTCAAACGTTGATATCGCACACACGATTGTTGTCGACACTGGTGACATAAAACTGACATTTTATCCTATCCTGTTCCTCCTTTGGAGTTAATCGTGGCGATGGAGTTGGAGACAACGCGCCGTTATTTGGTGTTGTTTTCCCTATTTTTTGTGCCTTTTCCGCGCGTGGGGGAAGCATGACATAGTTGACTTCGGAATCTAATACGGTGGCTCCTACTATAGGAGAAGCAGCAGGTGTAGGGTAGTGACTGGTAGCATTTTGAATTGGTGAGGAAACTTCTTTCACTGCAACTGACACTTGTGGCCAGCAACACTGTAAGAAGTTGCGAGTGCACGCTTGACATTTGCCATCAACCTTGTCTTCATCACACTTTTTTTTACGTTGGCGACATGTAAGACAGCCTGATTTTGTTCTTCGCTTAACTGGTTGCAGCTGAGGTTTTCCCACCTTATTTGTGCGTCTCGACGACGGTTTTGATGGTGCTGATAGATTTATCACCTGCTGGTACGACTTGTAGTTTGTTTCGACCATGGTTTGTGTTTATGACGCATTTGTGATGGATTTTCATGTCTTTTATACGAACAGGGCGCTGACTGATTTTCATGGCCGGAAACAGCAACTAAGCGCGGTGCGGTGCCCATTACGGAAAGTGGTGTCGGTCGCACCTGCTGTTCGCAGAAATACCACTGCGGTGCCGTCTGGGCAGACAGTGCACTGGGTGCAGGTAGAATAGGCCCTGTGCAGGTACCAAGATGGTCCTAGTTACTGGGTCCAAGATACTGGGTCCTAGTTGACTTGCTGACTCAGCCAATATTCACTCCAGGAGACTGCAGCTCTACACAGACATATCGCGTAATTCATCATATTTACAGAAAGATACACTGGCGATCTATGCATGAAAATTTTTTGGTCAATTCCGACACTAGGTCACTCAAATACGGTGTCTGGCATCCTTTGGAAGATGGAGTGGCGACCACACTCCTCTCACAGACTCGTTGTCTGATATAACCTTGTGGTTCCATTTGAATAATGGGTTTCCGCTGGCTTGTGAGTACTCATTTACCGTCTTGATCAACAGCTTTAAATCCATATTACGAACATCAACGTCCCGGGTTTTATCGGGGCTATAGTGGAAGGTGAGCTTTGGAGGACCAGCTTTCTTAACAACCTCAAAGAAAATTCCCGGCTTTTCTGTTGCAATTTTGTTCAAAGTACCCGATGAAAGAAGGTGTCTAACGCCAGTAGACGACCCTCCCCAGTTACAGTATTGGATTTTGACTCTGTGACATGGCAACACGAAGGCCCCGAGTCCGTTTCGACTTATGGAAACCTTGGGTATTCCTTTTACTGGCATTGTTGAGTCGGCAAGAAGTGAAAAATTGTAATGAGAAAAGTGCGCGGTGTATGCAGGTTGAAGCAAAGAGTATACTACTTGTATGACATCTTCTCGTGACATTATATCTCTATTAGGCATAAATAGGTTGAACTGAATTAAATTAAGCAGGTTGAGCTGCGTGCTAGTTTCCTAGCTTACGATGTCGGCACCATCGACTTCTGTAGAAATGTCTTCATCATTGGAAAGCTTGTAGAATTTGTTGCGCCAAAATCCATCTTCTCCCAAAACTTCTTTGCTCACCAAGGTGTATCCGCCGAGATGGGGCAATACCTTAGCCCAGAAGATCCAGTAGACGAAACCAACACCAAATACACCCCAAGTAACCACTGGATGAATCCAGTATGGAAGACTATTGTACACACTTTGTCCATGAGAAGGTGGAATGTAAGGAGCAACGATAAGGTACAATGACGACAAGAAGAAGAAGGCAACGACTGGAACAGTTGCCTTGATTGGAGGGTTCCATTCAGCTTTTCCTTTCCATTTTTGGTAGTTCAAGTATAACAAACCGGCTGCAACTGCGGTATTGACGACATTCAATGGGTATGAAATCAAGTTGAGAATAAAGTTGTAGGCATCTCCTGGGGTGGAGCCACGATAGTGACGATACAGACGATCCAATGTTGAAACAAACCCACAAATGGAGATCTGAAAGGTTTGGAGGTTGCAAAAAAACGAGAAAATGGAAGACTACCTTCACGACCGAGAGCCTGGACGATTCTTCCTTGGGAAAAGATCACAGACATGACGTTTCCCAACGCAGACAACGCCACAAAGACCGAAGCAGCTTTTTCTGCGGTATCACCAAAAGCATACTTGAAGAAAGAAGCCGCAAGAATACGACCAGACAGCGAGATTTCCTCCTTGGGAACCACGGCAAAGTATGCAATGTTCACAAACATATAGAGAACCACCAATGAAAGAAAGGCAGAAGGAGCAGCAATCTTCAAGATTCTTACTGGGTTCTTGACTTCACCCAATGCGTAGTTGACATTCGAGTATCCCACATATGACCAAATCACATTGTACAAAGCATTGACGATTCCAAACCCGGTGGGTGTGGATCCCAGAAACGCATCTGAGAAATTGTGAGTGTTATGGAAATCTTTATTCTTGATTCCTCCTCCCAAGGCGACCCAGCCAGTGATGGAAATTAACACCACAATCACAACTTTGAACGTTCCCAACACATTGGCTACGAACAAACCGGTTTTCACGTGCAACCCGTTGATCAAAAAAGCAAATGTGATAACTCCAATTCCAATTCCTCGAGAGTTCCATTGGGTAACTTCTTTTCCAGCAGCATTGAGAAGATACTCACCAACCACCACCGAGTTTCCCGCAGCCCATCCCAAAAAGAACACGTATGAGGCGTACATCGCCGTCACGAAAAATCGAGGCTTTTTGTAGATATACTCCAAATAATTCTTCTCTCCACCGTTTCTCGGTATAGCCAGTCCCAACTCCATATACACCAACAATCCCGAAAAAGCAATTAAGGATCCAGCTGCCCACATAATAAGCGATGTCCCCACACTCCCGGAAAGAATAAAGATTGTAGAACCGGTAGAGAATACTCCAGCTCCGAGCATACGGTTCAAACAAAGAAAAGTTGCAGATATAAACCCAATTTCTTTTTTGTTCTGATCAAGTTGCACCACCGCCTCCGGGTCCCCACTCTTCAACGACCAGTTTTCAATGTACTTATCCTCCTCCTTGTCGGAGGATTTCGACAGACCCAACATATTAATTACAAATCAAGGTGGGCTGCAATGGAATTTTTATAGCTTGCAGAAAAAATCAAAATGTTCCGGAACCGGTCGCAGCCACGGTCGGATCTTTTTGGTAATTTGTATGACGACGCCGTGCCAAGTGACCCTCGGTAATACCCTCGGATCTCGCAAAACGCCGCATGTTGCAGCATCGTTGTTCGGCTGCTGCAAATGCCCTTTGCGCCACAGTGGAGATTTCGGGCGGAAATTTCTGGGCGGTCCGCCAAGAGGCATGATGGTGGAGGTGGCATGAAGTTTCTTACTGAATCGGGTGTGGGCATTGATAAGTTGTAAAACGCCGTAGATTGCAACGAGTAATTTCACGTGACTGGTGGGCACGTGATCTTAACGAGTTTGACACATTTCTTTTTCGTTATAGGCGATTTCGCGGTTGCAAGCAGCTGCGAATGTCACCTGGGTTACATGCACTCCAGCAACCGTTAGAGCAGCACGGTACAATAGTTGTAGACGAACGTAAAATGTCGAGTCCTCGAGCCAAACGACCCAAATTGGAGCGGTTGTCGTCTTTTTATAGCGAATACTATCCACGACCAAAACCTGATCTTCTGTTAGTACAAAAGTATCTCAAAGAGGAGAACAAACCTTATCATATTCTCAATCGGACATTAGATGAAACCGCCGATGCTAGATCTTCTATACGTCCTCAGGGATGTGTAGGCCATCTATTCCTCCGCGACTTTCGCCAGAGCGATAATACTGGTCTCAATGCTGCTAGTCGAATGGCTGCGAAAGAAAACCTTCCGTTGGTGTGCTTGTATGTTTTGTGCCGGGACGATCTTTTTGCCCATGGGGTAAGTGGGTTTCAATTGGAGTACCGTTTGCGATCGCTCGAGCTTCTCCGGGAAGAATTGGCTCAGAAAAACATCCCGTTGGTGTTTTTAAATGTTGATGAACGCAAGCAGGTTGTACCTACTGTTAAAGAGAAGGCTCAGCAACTCAAGATTTCCCATCTTTTTGCCAACATTGAGTACGAGGTGGACGAATTGCGTCGCTATACCAGACTTTGCAAAGAACTTTTAAAGGCAGATATCAGTTTTCAACCTCATAATGATACCACCTTGGCGGTGCCTGGTACCATCGTCACCAAGTCGAAGGGTACACAATTCTCCGTTTTCACTCCATGGTACCGTGCGTGGTGTGCCCACTTGAACAAAATGAAGGATCCTTTTGAACTGCGTGCCAAACCTGAGGCCAATTCAGACGAATTCAGGCAAAAAAATAGCCATCTCTTTGACCTGAAAATTCCCCAGGCTCCTCCAGGAAAGCAATTGACAGAAAAGCAAAAAGAAGCTTTTGAAAAATACCACAAGCCAGGTGAAAACGCAGCGTGGGACGATCTTCAAGACTTCATCACCTCGGGTCGTATAAAGCGCTACAATGTTGACCGCAACGATCCATCGATAAATGGAGTTTCTCGCATGAGCGTACACTTTGCTTCGGGCACCATAAATGCCCGGACTGTTATTCGTTCGTTATTAGACCACAAGCTTCTTCGTACCATTGATTCTGGAAACGACGGTGCTCGAGAATGGGCTCGTCAAGTTGCTTGGAGAGATTTTTATCGTCATGTCTTGTGTAACTGGCCCCATATATGCATGTTTAAGCCATTTATTTCAAACATGGACGAGGTTAAATGGGAATACAATTCCGACCACTTCCAGAGATGGTGTCAGGGTAAAACTGGTTACCCCATTGTGGACGCTGCTATGCGCCAATTGCTGGAAATGGGTTACTTGCACAATCGAGTTCGAATGGTGGTTGCGAGTTTTTTGTCAAAACACTTGATGATCGATTGGCGAGAAGGTGAACGGTACTTTCTAGAAAACTTGGCTGATGGTGATTTTCCTTCAAACAATGGTGGCTGGGGCTTTTCCTCGAGCGTGGGTGTGGATCCTCAGCCATATTTTCGAATTTTCAATCCATGGACCCAAGCTGAAAAATTCGACAAAAAAGGAGATTATATTAGAAAATGGCTTCCGGAGCTTCGTGAAATACAAGACGTCAAGGGTATTCACAACCCGTACGAAAATGGGTACAGACAAATAGCGGAGAAAAATGGTTATCCTCCTCCCATAGTGGACCATAAAACTGCTCGCGAACGAGCATTAGAACGATACAAAGAAGCAAAGTACTAAGATTCATTAACTGTATTAATATCACTGTATAGTATTTTATTGTATCTTTTCTGTATATCACTGTATTAGTATTTCTGTATATCATGCTAGCAATTTGACAATCTCCTTCAGAGCTGCCTCGATTGCATCTTGTTTTCCAACCAAGTAAATGAACTGCTCGTGCTTGTCACCTTTGCGAGGAACAATTACAAACACATTGAATTTCTTGCGAAGTTGACTGATACGAGCTCCTTGAGGTCCAACAACCTTGGAAAACAGTCCTGGGTTGCTGGCGTATATCCATCCTCTACTGTCGGCTTCTTTGGCAAATTGTAAACGTTCTTTGATCAACTCGGCGGCACGAGCAGTATCTTCTTCGCTACCAACCAACCGCCATGGAATGGTATCCTCTTCCAGTACTGGCTCTGCTGGAGAAATGGTAACTTTTGTGGGTTCTTCTGACTCAGCAAATGCCTCTTCTGGCGGAGTAGGAATTGAAGCATTGGTCAACTTGGATGCCTTTCTGGTCAAGTTGCCATGGACAACATCGATGTTGAAATCGGTCTTTAACTTTCTGAAGATTCCTCCACGCTCGGAAACCAAAATGTGGTATTTTTCAGGAATCTCCAATTCGACTTTCCATTCGTTTTTGGTAAGCTCGTCGAGCTTGGGTCTCAATTTGGCAATGTTTTCTGGCAAACCAGTCAACTTGATGATGGAAGACATATCGCTGGGGCGAGGAATAGCGATAGAAACCTTGAATTCGTCTTCTAAAGCATGACGAACAGAGCCTCCAGGACCGACAAGACGTCCATGTTTCTCCTTTGGCAACTCGTATTCTTCACTTACACTTGCCTCCTTTTCAGCTACAAGCGCCTTAACCTGTTCTATGATCTTGGCAATAATCTGCTTGTCACCTTGACAAACAATTTCGTCAGACCCGGAACTTTCAGATGGCATTGCCATAAGTTTATAGTACTTTGGTCCAGAGAGTTCTGCACCTCCAGCGTTGGCAATAATCTCCTTCATCTTTGAGCCTCCAGACCCTATGATATCACGATGGTACTTGGGGTCGACCTTGATGGTTTCAGAAACAGTGTTTTCAACTTCATTGATAATGTCCTGGATCTTCATCTTTGCTTCTCTCAATGCAGATTTAGAACCAATGAGCTCCAACTCAGACGACTTTTCCGACGACTTTTCTTCTTCGTTTGCCTTGGCGTTCTTTTTGAAGTGGTACTCAACTCCAGCACCGTCGGCAATATCGTTGATGGTGGCTCCACTCTTTCCGATCACACGAGAAATCGCTTGTGCTGGAATATGGAGAATTTCTTGAAACCCGTTTTCTTTCTGGAATTGATAGAACTCCTCCAATTCTTCCACCGCCTTGGCAACTCCTTTCGAAGGACCTTTTACTGTGACTTCGTCTTTGTGCTTTGGAGCATCGGAAAATGTCGACGCAAAGCTTTCAGCGCTTGGGAACCGAATCTTGACATTATATTTGTCCTGCAAGCGAGTAATGTAAACGCCATTAGCTCCTATCAACCGCCTGTGGAACTTGCTTTCAATGTTCAATCTCTTGACCGTTTCGTCAGCCCACTTTTTGGAGGTCTCAATCATACTTTTCTTGCACTCCTCGACGTTAAATTTGGGGCCGGTGATGGTGATGGATGTTTGATTTTGGGATTGTTCACTTTCATGCTCTGGAACGTTAATTTTCACACCATATTTCTCCCTCAAAGAAGTCATATTAGCACCATTTTTTCCTATCAAACGAGAGAGTACCGAAGAAGCTACCACAGCATTAGACGAGTAGTTGTCGCCATGTTCCTCGGCATCGCTTAACACAGCATTTACCAAGTCTTTGACGATCGCTACTTGGGTCGCAACTCCACGAATGAGCACTTCATCTGCATCAGATTGAAGCTTTACCTGAACACTATTAGCATCTGCGGCATCAGTAATGAGCTTCAAAGTGGTGTTTCTTGGACCAGCAATTTCTCGCTGCTTCGAAGAGGGAACCTTGAGAACAACCGTATCCAAGTCTTTTTGTAACTCACGCAATTTGTTGAGTACAGAATCCACCTCAGTGAATGCTTCGTTGGTGTCGACGAAATCAAAATCCTCCAGTTCGTTCAGAAAGTTAAACAAGGTGATGTCGGAACCCAAAATGACAAAACTCACATTATTTTTTTCCGCAACGTCTTTGATAGTTTCTTTGACCTGAGGCATCAAAAATGAGTCAATGTCAGAAATGACTTTTGTGGAGGAAGGAGAAATGGAGTTAACATTGGCCACAATGGCCTTCTTTGCGTTCTTAGTGTTTTCTGCTTGATCGTTCTTGACGACAATCTCGATGGGAACACTGGTTGTAGCAGTATCGGCCAAGACTGAAACATCAGGAACGTTTAACGAAACGTCATTTTCTCGTCCAATTTTGTCGAACGTACCATTCTGTTTCAAGAGCGTAGCAACCGCCTTAACGTGGGTCAAGTTTCCATTGTGTGCCTTAGCCATATCAAGTGCCTCTACTTTGTACAGAGAGGTGGTGGCACGAGCCATCTCTTGGGCTTTAGGAATGTCTTGTTTCTTTCCAACGAATTTTACGCTGGATTCTCCATCCTTGGGAAGCTGGATCAAGACGTTGAACGCACGAAGCACATCGTCAATTGGCAAAAATTGGTGTTTGAGTTTTGGAATCGGAACTTCTTGGGTGGAAATTTGCGGAGCCAAAGCTTCGAGGGTATCGATGATCTCCTGCTTTGCTTCGAGGACCAATTCTCGGTCACCGACCAAGGTCACCGAGTTCGAAGGCGACGAGTAGATTGGCGCCGAAATATCCAACGATGAAAATTTGGAGATTACAGGAGCAATGGCATTGGCAACGAAAGGCTTTAAGGCGTCGTCAACGGGAAGACGAACAGACAACTCTTTGATTTCGTCTTTTACAATGGCCAAGATTCTGCCCTTGGCATGTTTGCATCCCTCGACATCTCCCTCAATGGACACCGTCACCACCAGCGAGTAGATGTCGTCCGGGTCCACACCTTCGACTTCCTGCGGATTTCCAATATCAATCTTGACATCGTTATCGGCAATGATGGGCTTCAATGTGCGTCCCTGCTGACCAATGACCCTCGAGCGGACCTTTGCCGGGATATCAAACGAAATTTTCACGGGCTTGGTGAGTCTTTTGATCACCATTCTCTTGGCATCGCGGACCTGGGCAGGTTTACCAGTAATCAAAAATGTCCGTTTTTTGGTATGTTGCGACGTAGTACACTCAATGTTGGTGTCTGTGTCACCACGGATCTGGGTCAAGATCTTGATGAACTCGGTCCGGGCCACATTGAGCTGGTCTTCGACATCCAATGAAAACGCTTCTTGGATGGTTGACGATTTGAACTTTCCAGCAGCAACAGAAACCGCCGGTTTCGATTCCAGTGGAGCGGATTCGGAGGCATTGGCACCCTTTTTCATCAGCGGACCCCAAGAAGACAAAGTGGAAAAACTAGCCTTCTTTCCACCCAATCGTGGGAAACGCCGATTCGTCAGTTACCGACGGAGTTTTCGGCGAGTCAGTAAGTTCCAGCGAACTAGAAGGAGTGGCGTCGGTCGGCGCAGCGTCAGCTTGGCCATTGACACGAGCAGCAATGATTTCAGCTGGTGTAGACATGGTAAATCACAAATGGGAGAAGCACGAAAAAAGATTGAAACAAGAGGAAACGACGACAAGAATCACAACACGAGCCAGATATCACACGAGTGGAGTTCCAGGATGTCTAGGTACACAAAGGTGATGCTAGAAGTGGTAGAAAAGCAAAAGGAGCCCTGGAACGAAGGTTGGGTAAATTGGATTTTTCAGCGTCCACGTAGCGCTGCGGCGACGCACGACGGTTTACGAGCGTAATTTTAATCGCTTGTGCGTCAACAATGGTGCGAATCGGACTTGGGCGATCTGCAAGATACTACTGACTACTGTAGACTACTGTAATTTGCTTTATACTACTGAAGACTATTGTAATTTTAATACTATTTGGGTTTGAGTATCGTATCGTATAGCTACTTGACTACAAAGTCTCGTATACAAGGACTCTCACTTGATACTCTTCGTTGGCTTCGTCAATGTCTTCCCAGTTTCCAATAAAGTCATCGCCACGAACGACTCCAGGAAGCGTCTTGCCGGCGGAGTATCTTCTCCATATCTTCTTGGCTTCTTCATCTGTTCCCAAGTCTCTTTGAGTAAACTCAATGCCGTTACCTTTCAAAATCGTAGCGAGTCTGTTGGTACGGTGCATTATTTGCATTCCGCCAGCAAAAGAAGTGAAGATGTAAACCGGTTGCGACTCGAGGTGCTTGCGAAGTTCCTCGGGAGACACATCGAAATCGTCGTCGTCTTTCACGTCTTTCACGGGCTCTTTCGAAACTGGTTCGTCTTCAACCTGTTCGTCTTTCACTTCTTTGGAGGTTTCGTCTTTTTTTTCCTCTGGCTTTGTAACCATAGTCTCGCCAACGACATCATCGTTCTTAGCAGCCGCAGGCTCTTTGTCTTCGGGTACCGAATCTTGATTTATGGGCTCGGTGTAGTCCGTGATCAAAGTCTTCTTCTCTGGTTCGGCCTCCTGACTTTCTCCCTTCTTTTTGATCTCTTCAGTAGGATTCTCTTCTGCCTTCTCTTTTACATCAGGTACTTCAACCTTGATATCCTTTTCGTCTTGATCAACGTCTTCGGATATCACATCGTTGGCTTTCTTCAGTTGGTCCTCAGTGGGAACAGCCAGCTCTTCGTTGTCTTCGGATGGAGCCAACTTCTCATGTGCCGTGTCACCTTCAACAGATTCTACCTTTGCTGTCTCAATGACTGCTGGTTCCTTTGTTTCATCTTTGGCGTCTTCCTTCTCATCCTTGGTTTCTTCCTTCGCTTCTGCTGTTTCCTTCTTCAGTTCAGATGCTTCTTCCTTCGCTTCAGTTTCTTCCTTCTCTTTACCAAGAGGTACTTCCTTCGCATCCGTCTCGGAGCCCTTCTCAGGCTCGACGTTGGACTTCGTAGTAGCGTCTGTTTTACTCACATCAGTCTCAGGAATGGCTTTGTTTGGAGTTGGAGCCTCGGCTCCTTCTTTCTTGTCATCTTTCTTGCCCAACACTTCCTCCATCATCGTATCCAAATGGTTGATAGACGAGTATGGGTCATCTGTGACAAGTGCTCCTTCGCTTATGAGCTCCTCTGGATCAGCATCATTCTTTTCAGTGAGCTGACTGTGTCTCTTGTTTTCTGGTTGTCTCGAACGAGATCTGGAGATAGAACGCAAGTAATTAGTAGACGAAGCAGAACGGCCATTAAAGTACGTGGGTTCAGGAATATCCACATTGAAATTGGTGTAGTCTCCTGTGGTAAGTAAAGAAGCGGCAGAACTTGCACGGGCATCTTGATGAAACTTTTGCTGTTCGCGAGCAGCTTCAGCGGCAGCAATCGAGTCACCCAAGGTAGGTTTCGATTGTCTCGAGCGCCTATCACCATCGGTATTCTCCTCCTCCTCCGTAGCCTCCCAATCTGAAGGTAACTCGTACTTTGAAGGCTCATCTTCGTGGATATTCTTGTAGGAGTCACCACGAGCCAAATGAGGCTTCACTGACGAACGAGACCTGGATCTTTCGGCAATACGGCTTCTGTTTTGCGATCTCGATCTCGAGCGGCCATCGTGCTGGAAGTACGGAGTGTGAAGACCTTCAGAGGGCCCCGTATGTATGGCCACAGCGTCGCCAAAAGAGGCCGTAGTAGGCAGTGCCAGCGGCACTCTGGAGTCTCTCAAAAACTGGGCATTCTTGGGCTCGGCTCGGTAGCCCGGAAGCTTATCGAGGTTGTGAGATTTCACGTACGAAAGCATTTCGTTGTGGTCTTTGATCAGGTGCTCAAGTTGGTACTCGGAGAGATTTGGAGTAGAATAAAGACCATCTTTCTTTGACTCTGAATCGCCCGCAGTGGCAATTGAAGATTCACTAGCCGACGCCTTGGCGTCGACAGACTTGGAATCGTGAGAAACCAGCGGCTTTTCGTCCAAATTTTTGGCCAACTCACCGTCCAGCTTGCTCGTCAGCTCGCTATCATTGACCTCATTTTTCAACGGAGACGACCTTTCTTTTACATTTTTTTCCTTGTTTTCCTTTTCCGCGTTCTCGCCGTCGGTCTCCAAGTACCGAGCGTCGTCCTTGACGTGACCCCCGTCGTCCAAGAACTTTTCAAAGTCTTCCTCCGAACCCAAAAGTGCACCCTCAGAGATCAAATCGTCAAGCGAAGCTCCGATTTGGGAGTTCAACAACGAGTGAGCATTCTTGTTTTTGGGGCGAGTTTTATACTTTTCGGGGTGAATGTAGTTGTTATGAGGAGAATCGTCAGCGGATCGAAGCGACGACCCTACAAGAGAAGGAGAGTCAAGACGCTCAGCTTTTTCCAACTGTTCTTCAAAATCCATCTGGGGAGTTACTGGGGTTGACTAACGTCACAATTGGCAATAATTGATGTGTATTTGTTGTGGTCACGTAACGGCACACAAACCTGATTCAAGAGAGCGTTTGCGGTTATCTGGGGGAGCGGAAGCACGGTGCAGGAATGTGGTCTAGATTAAGAGAAAGAAAGAAAGACAAGAAAGAAAAAGAAAAGAAAAAAGAAAAGAAAAAAGAAAAGAGAAAAGAAAACAAACAGAATCTCATCAGTACTAATTATACTCAACTGATACTCTAACGAGTATCAATTTAGTATGTTATAATACTAACCTAGATCTAAACCTACCTGGTTTTACCTGCACACAGCCTATCGCAGCGCTTACTGCCGCACCAATGATTGGGCGCCCGGCGCGACCTCACATCGTCTGAGGCGATTGCGATCGGGGATCCGATCCCCGGTGTACGGGTGCGCGCTGTTTCGTTTTATGTCCGTGCTCGTGCAGGGCCGCTGTGGTGGGAAGGAACGGCATTTTTGCATTTCTGGTTTTCATCTTTTATTTGTTATTCCACATTTAATTTTTTTTGTTGGTATCATATTGTTTCCTGCTGTACACTTCTGTAGTAGCAGTTTTCCGTTGATATAGTGAACGAAACCGTCATAGTTTTTGTTTTGTGTTTCCAGTCGTCTGGTCAAAATTACTCAGCGACACTAAATCACAAACAGGCATCAGTGGTGTTCTTTTTGTGAATTCGAACACAGATACAAACCTGCTTTAAATTTGCCAAAAGGAATCCCACACATTTGCCACCACATTTGTCACGGTTACAGATCAAAACCGGTTGTCAAACTAGCAAAATAACACCCCCCTCCTAAAACCATAGTTGCAACAAAACACAGAATATCCCAGTTTCAATCATGAGCTCCAAATCCGCCGCTGCCATCCTTCAGCGACAATTTAAAGACCTCACCGACCCCAAGAAAGGCATCCCCTCGTTCCACATCGAACTCGACGACGACAACATCTTCCTTTGGAACATCGGCATCATGGTGTTGAACAAGGAGTCCATGTACCACGGTGGCTACTTCAAGGGCCAGATGAGATTTCCCTCTGAGTTCCCGTTTGCACCCCCAACATTCCGCTTCACCCCCGCCATTTACCACCCCAACGTTTATCGCGATGGCCGGTTGTGTATCTCCATCTTGCATCAAGGCGGAGACCCCACTTCCGACGAGCCCGACTCGGAAACATGGACACCTGCCCAGACGGTAGAGCTGGTGTTGATCTCCATCATCTCCCTTCTCGAAGACCCCAACGTGCTGCTGCCCGCCAACATCGATGCATCGGTGGAGTTGAGAAAAAATCCGGAAGCATACAAAAACGGGTTTTGCAGGAGGTGGAGAGATCGAAACAGGATATCCCCGCCGACTTCATCATGCCTGAAAGTGAACTCTATGCCTACGGTTCGGGTAATGCCCACGGAAAGGAGGCCGAGCACGAGCCTGTCGACGAGGACTTTTGGTACGACAGCGATGACGAAAGCTTCGACGAGGAAAGCCTCATGGATGACATGGACGACGGCGACGACGACGAAGAAGAGGAGGACGACGAGGAAGACGTGGACATGGCAGCGAAATAAATAGATGCCGTTAGCTATACATTGCATGGTGATATCTGGTCTGAGTAATACATTTTGATTCTAGTACCCCTCAAGCCCCTTGGTAAGTGTTTCACACAAATTGTCGAGTTTGAGCTTGGCAACTGCGTCCAGCACATTGTCATCGTAGAGAATGGTTACATACATGGGGTCGTCTCTAATCAGTGCAATTGCAAGTTTGAGGTTCTTGTCAAGCGTGACTATTGTCCACTGGCCGCTCTGTACTTTCACCACCTCCTGACCATCGTCACTGGCTTGCTGGCGCAAATAATTGACTCCCAAAAGTGAATATATCTTGACATTATCGCTTGATAGATTGAGTTGAGTTTCTAGTTCTGTGCTAGTTACGGTTGCTAGTGGAAGACCCGACGACGCAAGAAGCGAGATTGCCAACGGCTTGCTGGTTTCCGATTCGGTAACGGGCACCAAACCCTGTGCAAGCACCTGAGAAATTCGTTTCAGTTGCAACATAAAATGAATATTAGGAAAGAATAAGGAAATATAACGGACAAAATTTAATATGTGAGTGGTGCTCTATAAGTTGTGCTTTCAACTCTCGTGGTTAGTAGACGGTTGGATACGCAAAATCGCAAACTGAAAAGCGAAATGGAGATGTGGTTTAAGAAGAAGATGGAGACGGATAATAGTTAGTGTGGATTGTTAATGTGGGTTGTGTGCAGGTGGTTGTGTGCAGTATATTATATATGACAAATATGATACAATGATTGTACAAACCTTGATAAAGCATATATATAAAGAGAGTTGGTGCCGAGGATCGTTCTCTCTCTTTGTTTTGGTCTCTCTAGTTTTTTTTATTCCCTTTTCTTTTCTCTCTTATGTTTCACATCCGTGCACCAGCTTCTCGCCTACGCGTTGCATCGCACTGTTTATTGTCAACGAATGGCATCTTGAACCCAGTGTCTCCAAACATCGGACGGCTAATTTTTGACACCAGGATTGTTTTTCTGCATCAGCTCGAGTCCAGCATTATATACAGAGCACCATACTAATTTGGAGCCGTTCAATCTCGAATTCTCATCGTTTCTGTTTTTTTCAAATCCAAACAAGTTCATAAAATTCAAATCATGGAGCGTACTCGGCCTCCTCTTAAGGAGACGAGTGCGAATGTCCCCTCGCCAGTGCACAAGAAGCAAAAAGTTCATCGAACAACGGTCAAAAGCATTAATATCAACAAACCTGACCTCCGTCTTGGCCACGAAGAAAAGAAGGAATCCAAAAGTCAACCTGAAGTAGAAGGCAAAGATGCCATTGAAGCCAGAGATGTAAAGGAAAAAGAGAAAGATACAAGAGGTAAACTTGTTGGTGAAGAGTTACTTGCCTGGCAGACTTCATGGAGAAAGATCATGCGTGAAAGCGTGGTTTACTTCGACACACAGGGAGGAGATAATAGTGTTGCCCAGGTGGCAGAGCAAAAGCGAGCCCAGAGAGCATTGAAGCTGGTGGGATGTAGCATTGTCCCCTTCTATGACCATGATGTCACCATCATTGTATCTCGAAGGCCGTTCGTAGCTTCTAAAGTGTACCAGAGCAACGATATATTTCACGACGCCGTGGAGCTTAAAATCAAGGTTTGGAGCTACGATAAAGTGTTTCGGTTCTTGCGTTATTTGGGCTCTCCAGTACAAGACGTGAGACCTGAACTGAAACGCCAACAACTGACCCAACCTTCCAACCTTTCACATCTTCTTCGCGAAGAAAAGATCTTTGGAGCCACTGACAGAGACCCCAATGCCCGCCGAGATGACTTACATTATCTTGAAGGGCCATATTTGTATGTTTACGATATGGCGCAAACTGTCCGGCCCATTGCTGTACGCGAATGGGGTGAATCTCCCTATCCCGAGTTTGGATTGACATTAGATGGAAAGTGTCCTTTCATAGCTGAAGGAGGCGACAATCTGGATAAAAAACGTCTCCGTCGATTACAAAAATTTGAGGCTACTCGCGAATATCGCCAAAGATTACGCCAAATATCGCATGACATCGTCCGTGGTCAACTTACCGACGCCACGCTTTCCGAAGCACCAGAGGATGATTCGCTACCTGCATTAACTAGCGGAGAAGCAATTGCTGCTGAAGAATTCCAACCCCCACCTCTCACTCGCGATTCGTCCATGCAACCAGCCAAGTTCTTTGAAGTTGCAGCCTCAGGTTACTACGGCGCATCTAATGCTCATGATTCTGCTTCTGCTTCAATTCTGTGACGGGAAACGGACTTGGTCCCACGATTTCCGGTGTCCCATCTCGTAATGTCAATAATCTTAAGCGTCGTATTTTCATGAAACGTCGCCAAAAACAACACGATGAAAAAGAAAAGGACTTGAAGCCGGGATACTGCGAGAACTGCCGCGTCAAATACGATTGCTTTGAAGACCATATATCATCTAGCAGACATCGCAATTTCGCTGCTGACGATGCCAACTTCTCAGACATCGACAACCTCATTTCCACTCTTCACGATTGCAAGCAGTTTGGCTATGTAACCTCCAATGGAGAATTCCGTTTGGCATGAACCGCTTTCACGTCTGTTTTGCATTCTTAGCATAATTAAAATTCATATATTGTAAACCCATGTTGCAGCCATCCACCATCACCTACCAAATTCAAATTCGTGCTGCGAATTTTCATCACTAACTATGTTTCCAAGACTGGTAAGTCGGCGGTACTACTCCGACTTTATTAAGAACCTACCTCGTGTAGGGGGCGATGGTGGATCTAAAGGGAATAGATTTGCAAATCAATACAAAGCAAGTGAATCAGAAAAGCCTCGAACCAAAAATTGGGGAAATTTTCAGAATCAAAAAACCAGGTCTCCTCCTAAATCCGGCGCTCGAGCGACTCAGGGTGAACCAGATAAGACAAAACTGTATAACGAGGCGCGTGAAGCGCTAAGAGAAAAGCAGCGGCAGCAAATGCCTATAAAAAAGTCCCAAAATAATACCATAAAACGACCCTCAAAGCCTAAACCTCAAGTCGCAAAAATCAAGATTCAAATTCCCACTTTTGTAACGGTGTCGAATCTCGCTACAGTTCTTGGTGTTCCACTCAACGATTTCTTAAAGAAACTCCAGGATCTTGGGTTTGAAAACATGAGGCACAATTTCATTCTTGACAAGGAAAACGCAGCATTGATAGCCGATGACTATGGCTTTGACATCATAATGAACGACGAAACCGGTGCAGATCTCTTTCCTGTGGACGTAAAAGAGAATTTGCTTCGTCCTCGTGCACCTGTGGTGACTATTATGGGACATGTAGATCATGGAAAGACAACTATTCTTGACTATTTGCGCAAATCTTCCATTGTCAAGCAAGAACATGGAGGTATTACTCAGCATATAGGAGCGTTTTCTGTCATAACCCCCATTTCCAAAAAGAAAATCACCTTTCTCGATACCCCAGGGCATGCTGCCTTTCTCAAGATGCGTGAAAGAGGTGCAATTGTCACTGATATAGTCATCTTGGTAGTTGCAGCCGATGACTCGGTGATGCCGCAAACTGTCGAGGCGATCAAGCACGCTCAGAAATCTGGAGTTCCAATGGTTGTTGCTGTCAACAAGTGTGACAAGCCTGGTGTGAACGTGGATAAAGTACTTGCTGATCTTTCCAGCCATGGCATTGACATAGAAGATTATGGTGGTGAGACACAGACGGTTCGAGTTTCTGGCAAGACCGGACTCAATATGGAAAAGCTAGAGGAAGCAGTTATCACTTTGAGTGAGATGAACGACTTCAAAGCAGAAGTGGAGCAGGTGCCTGCTGAAGGGTGGGTGATCGAGTCACATGTAGCCAAAGGTATGGGCAATGTAGCTACGGCACTTGTTCGTCGTGGAACCATGAAAGTTGGCAGTTTTGTCGTTGCGGGAACAAGCTACTGTAAAATCAGAGGCATGAAAGATGAGAATGGAAAAGTGGTCAAGGCGGCAGGTCCTTCTACTCCAGTTCAAATATGGGGCTGGAAAGATCTTCCAGAGGCAGGAGACCAGATGCTCCAAGCGCCAACCGAGCAAATGGCCAAGAAAGTTTGTGAAAATCGTATTGCTCGTCAGAAGCAGATCCAGGCAGGCAAGGACATTGATACTATCAACCAGAAGAGAATGGAAGAGATCAAGGAGCTCGAGAGACAAGAGAGAGCCAATGAATTGAAGCTTGCTGGTTTGGAGCCAACTATCGAAGAGAGAAAAAGGCGGTTCTGGTCAAGTATATTATCAGAAGTGACGTTTTTGGGTCTGCTGAAGCCATCAAGGAATGTATTGACGGGTTGGGAAACGAAGAGGTGCGGGCGGTGGTGGTTTCCCATGAGGCTGGTTTACCATCCGAGTCTGATGTTGAACTAGCCAAGGCACTTGATGCTACTATATTATGCTTCAATATGAAGACACCAAAGCAAATTCTGGCCAAAGCAGATAGAGCTGGTGTTGCTATCCAAGAACATAATGTCATCTATCACTTGATTGAACAAGTCACCGAGAAATTGACGTCGCTTCTTCCACCTCGAATCGAAGTGAAAATCGTCGCGGAAGTTGAAATCAAAGATGTGTTCACCATCACCTCCAAGTCCAAAAGCAAGCTCAAAATCGCCGGATGCAAGGTCACAACCGGTCTACTTAAGAGATCGTCAAAAGTTAGAGTCATAAGAGGTGGAAAACTGATCTATACCGGAACCTTATCGTCGCTCAAGCATGTCAAAGATGATATTTCCGAAGCGAAAAAAGGAAATGAATGTGGTATTGGGTTTGACGGGTGGGACAAGTTCCAGCAGGGAGACCGTATAGAGGCCTACGAAGAAATTACCCACCAGAGATACTTATAGATTTTGTACATAGTTAACATGGGTGTCTTGGTGTCGGTGCCTGACTTCGAGCCAATTCGCGATGCGATGAGCCACTAGGTTGCAATGGCAGATTACTCGTCTGATGAAGAGTCCATATTGGAGAATACTTCTGAGGTGTTTTTGGGTTTCGTAGATGTTCCCATTGAGAAAGATGATCCACCAACGATAGAGGATACATTTATAGGCGGAGAGCCAATTTGGCTCCATCCACAATCAACTCCGTCTGAGTCCATGGTTACTTGTGACAATTGTAATAAAAAAATGGCACTTTTGCTCCAAGCTTTTGTGCCAGTAGACGGTGAGCTATATGATAGAGTGCTTTATTTGTTCGGGTGCAAAAACACTGCAGTGTGTACGAAGAAAAAGGGCTCGATAAAGTGTATTCGAGGCATCTTGAAAGATCCCAAAAAGATGAACCAATTGAAACAAGAGCAAGAAGAGGCAGCTCGCAAGCAGCTAGACGAAAAGTTGCGGCTTGAAGACAAGAAAAAAATGAAAATCGAGTTGACGAAAGATCTCTTTTCTTCAGGAAAATCAGACAATTCATTTGGTAATCCATTTGGAGCGTCTGAAAATCCTTTTGCCGTTGAGAAAAAGAAGGATCCCGAGCCCAGCAACAAGCAGGAACCCAAAGAAGTGCTGGACACCTCTCCCGGTGCTCAAAGTGCTAGTATACCCGTTTCGTATGCCGAGGCTGTTGGACCTGCAGAACAGCCTTCTGCTCCCAGAAAACTTGACGAAAAATTACCCAGCTACCCTGGCTACTTTGTTTATGTGGACCAGGAGAAGTTCAAAAAAGTGACACTCGAGCCAGAACTTGAAAAATACAAAGATATCATCGAACAGGCAGAACGAGAGTCTGGAGAGTCAAGTCTGGGACGCCGCAACTCTACCAGTCTGGAACCACCTACCGATCCCGATAGCGCTCCAGTCACAAATCGCCTCAACGACAAGTATTTCGAGGCCTTTACCAACACTGTAAGTCACAATCCTGGCCAGGTACTCAGATATAGTCTTGGTGGTCGGCCGTTGCTTTACTGTGGACTGGACGAAATTGCACCCAAATTTTCATCCACAATTACGGTCCCCAACCCCGGCTACAATCCCTCGTCAACAAGGCGGTTCGAGTTCCAGCTCATGCCAAAAGCGATTTACGATTTGGAAACTGTGGGCCAAGATACTGTCGCAGATATTCTCAACGGTATGTCCTGGGGAACCATCATAGTGTGCACTGACGAAGAGGACTACATGCCTGAGTTTGACCGGAATCACGTAGGCTACGTAGAAGAGTGGGTGGGCGTTCAATGGGAGTAAATAGACAAATTGGAATGGTTGCAAATAAAGGGTGAATATCTTGAGAGAGGAGTGAGAAGTGAAAAATTGCAAAAAAATGTAAAATAGAAAAAATGCAAATTAAAAAAATGCAAATTAAAAAAATGCAAATTAAAAAAATAGAAAATTGAAGAAATCTAAGCATCAGTTCAAGACCTTTATCACATCCTTAAAGACTTCATACATCTAGTATGCTATGTAACCTTCTCTGGCAAAACTAGCCTATTCCTGCACGCAAAATTGTTGCTGCTGCAACGCGACTGCAACCCTGCATGCGCCGCAGCGTTTGACATAACTTCCTCATACATTAACGTTTCACTATTCTTAAGCTACACAATTCCATTTCAAGGGATTTTTACACCCTGACTTCACCACAAGAAAAAAACAACTTGCGGAAACAGCAAATCAATACATTACTGACTCACAAATAATCTCCGTTCTGCTATAACTATCTCTTAGCAATATTGGAGAATCCTTCATTATCGTGCCACAGACGACTTTGCCAGTTCTTTTCGCTCACTGATAGTCATTTCCACCCATCATGGCTTCCTCATCCGAAGATGAAGAGTACCAGTCAAACATAGCACTTCCAAAAGTCGATCTTTCTAACTATAGAAAGAGTCAGGAGAGAGGATCTCGGAATAATTTGGCCAAAGCAGCCGGAAAAAAGTTTAAACCGGGCACCAAGTCGGTACGGTTTCCTGATCTGTACCAGCCTCGGCAGAGTGTTCTCAGCAATACATCATCAAACACAAACAACTCCTCTGATGATAACATATCCGAGTCAGAAATCGACCACAATTTGCCCAGCTTTCACATGGGCTCCGGGTCCCACCAGACTCATCATCATCATGACGCGGCCTCTGCCTCGGGCGAAGAGGTCTCCGAGGACGAACATCTACAAAACTACGACACAGACTCGTCCTCGTCTTCTGAAGACACAGGTGCTGCACCCCGGCAATTTGAGCCAGATCAAGCTCCTCTACCAGATTCGACCGACATCACCGACTTGCGGCGGCAATCAGTATCGTCACAGCCCTCGTCCTCGAGGAGCTCGTCGTCGAAAAAGGGAACATTTCGGCTGATTTTGCGGAAAATGTCTTTGGCCGACAGAGACGAAGGTCTTGAAGTGCCGCGGTTACAAGACCACGAGCTGTCTGGAGAGTCATTCCTTGGCCGTGTTCTTCAGTTTTCAAACCCACACGGAGGATTGGGCGGCGGAGGCTTGGTTCCTGGCGCTTCTCACCATACTCGTGAACGCACAATTGACGAGGAAGAATCCGTTGGTGGTGGTCATCCCGCTTCTGAGGAGATAGAAATGCGTCCCTTGGATTATGATATGCTCAACGAAGAGGCAAAAAAGCTCATATCTACCCATGTTCCTGGTATAGGTAGCAATCTTCATAGCGAAGCTCCGTCCGAAGTCGCATCGCCAAATGATTCCGTTAACAATTCCACTGCACACCTTCTTGATCCATCTGATAACATGGGAGAGGGGAGCTCGAGCCAGGGATTCCGTGCTCCAAATCCCGATCTTCTCCTTCGAAACAATGTGGACCGTCTTCATCAAGATGATGATTATATGATGCTAGACAATGATCTGGATGGAGGATACGTGCCACCGCCAGCCCAAGTCCATGCTGGTGTACTTTCATCTTTGCTTAAACTTTATCAGAACCCGGACGCATCGAAGTCTCTGGGTAGCGTGCCATTTAGCGCTTTGAGAGATGAGGATAATGACGACTTGTATCAACATGTGAACCAAAGCACAGTGGATTTCACCAAGTTGAAGTCTGAATTCAAGAAAGGGCAAAAGAGAGTCACTGACAAGTTGCATATTACCAAAAAGGACGGCGGTAGCAGAAGACATAGTCGTGCTGATAGTTCCACAGATGACATTGACGATGAGAAGGATGATGGTGACGATGAAGAAAAAGATGCTGCAAACCTTCCATCGTTCTCCAAAGCCCGTCCTAAGCTCCCCAAAAAAGAGGGTCCAGCCACTAACATGCCAAAGAAGATTGGAAAAAAAATCAAGTCTCATGGAAAGTCCAAATCAGAACAACGTCTTCGTATTACCGTGCACATTGCCGATATTCTTCAGAGACAGCGGTTCATTTTGCGTATGTGTAAAGCACTCATGCTTTATGGTGCTCCAACACATCGTCTTGAAGAGTACATGATCATGACCAGCAGAGTGTTGGAAATCGATGGGCAGTTTGTATACTTTCCGGGAACAATGATAGTGGCCTTTGGTGATGCTGCGACGAGAACTTCCGAGGTTCACCTAGTTCGTTGCGCCCAAGGTGTGAATTTGTCGAAGCTCTCCGAGACTCACCACATGTACAAAGGAGTAATTCACGATTTGGTTGGTGTTGAAGAAGCCTCCTTGAAATTGGAAGAGCTTCTAGCACGGAAAAACCTATATCCTCCTTGGCTTTGTGTCTTCTTTTATGCACTTGGTTCGTCCATGGTTACCCCATTCGCTTTTAGTGGAGGGTGGTATGATATACCAATTTCATTTGGAGTTGGACTTTGCGTCGGCTACTTGCAGTTTTTTGTTTCATCCATGTCTAACCTTTACTCGTCGGTGTTCGAAGTCACCGCTTCTATCGTGGTTTCTTTCATTGCTCGTGCCATCGGTTCCATTAATGGTGGTAACACATTCTGCTTTTCTGCTATCGCTCAAGGTTCACTAGCGTTGATTCTCCCAGGATACATCATCTTGTGTGGTTCCCTTGAGTTGCAATCCAGAAACATCGTGGCAGGTTCTGTGCGTATGTTTTACGCCATTATCTATTCGATCTTCCTTGGGTTTGGTATAACGTTGGGTGCGGCCCTTTTCGGATGGGTATATAAGGGAGCTACCTCCGCTACTTCTTGCTCAGCCGACCACACCATTGACCCCAAGTTTAGAATCTTGTTCGTTCCGATGTTTTCGCTCTGTTTGGGACTCATAAATCAAGCCAAATTTTCGCAACTTCCAATCATGATTGCAATTGCTTCGACAGGTTACGTGGGCAATTATTTCGCAGGACTTCACTTCAAGCAGGTGACCGAATTTACAGCTTCGATTGGTGCCTTTATAGTGGGTATCTTGGGCAACTTGTATTCAAGACTAGGAAAAGGATTGGCAGTTGCAGCCATGTTGCCAGCGATTTTTGTTCAGGTTCCGTCGGGTATTGCTAGTCAAAGCTCTTTGCTTTCGGGTGTGGAGTCGGCAGACAAAATCACAAATGGTACAGGCAAATCTGAAAGCGCTAGCGACACACTTAGTTTTGGTTCCACAATGGTTCAGGTTTCCATTGGTATTAGTGTCGGGCTTTTTGCAGCCGCATTGGTTGTATATCCTTTTGGAAAGAAGAAGACTGGTCTTTTCACTTTATAGTACAACGATATACGATATACATACAATAAACATACAATATACAAACAATTATGATAAAATACAAGATTTTCTACAGTTGGTCCAGTGTCTCACCAGACGGTGTCATATACGCCCACCAGCTACTTTCAACCAGAATCGGGTTTCCTGGCACTCTGGCCGAGTTGGTCTAAGGCGCCAGGGTAAGGTCCTGGTCTCTCCGGAGGCGCGAGTTCGAATCTCGCGGGTGTCACCAGCCGATTCTTTCTTTTTTTTTTTGGAGCCTGCGCGAACATTTATTTTGTGGGGAAAGTTCAGTGTCCATGAATGGCCTACTTAGAAGTAAGATTGTTTTGCAATCTAATTTTTCAAGTATCAGAACATTATGCATTAGTTCCGTTGAGAGCTTCAACAATGATCTGATTACTCTCAAGTTTGACAATGGCCAATCGGTAGCCTACAATAACGTTTTCCTCCGCGACGCATGCCAGAGCTCTGATTCGGTGGATCCATACTCGAAGCAAAAGTTGTTCTCCACACCGCAAATTGGCCATGATTTGAAGTTGAAGAGCGAACCAAAACTAGTTCTCGACCATAAGACTAAGGAACCCCAATTGCAAGTACAATGGGTTCAAAATGGCAGAGATCATTTTTCAACGTATTCAAGTTCGTTCTTAGCAAAGTACGCTAGCCGTGACAGTGTTCGCAAGGCAAAGTTTTTCGACGGAGAGCAAGTCTACTGGGACAAAAGCACACTTTTCAAGCCAGAATTTGTCGATTACCACAGCTATATAAATGGCACAGCGTTTCCACAAGTGGTTCACAATTTGAACAAATACGGTCTTTGCTTTGTTAACAACATACCAGAGCCACAGTTGGAGCTGATGAATGAAGAGAATAGCAGTCAATGGCCAGTGGCAGCACTTGCCAGCAAATTTGGTTATATCAAGCGGACATTTTATGGAACATTATTTGATGTTCGCAACGAAAAGGAGGCTAAAAATATAGCCAATACGTCTACCTTTCTCCCATTGCACATGGATTTGCTTTACTATGAGTCGCCTCCAGGATTACAGCTTTTGCATTTTATTAAGAATTCGACCTTGGGAGGTGAAAATGTGTTTGCTGATTCTTTTGCAGCTGCTCATTCTGTGCGAAGAGAAGACCCTGAAGCATACGAAGCCCTCAAAGCAATACCTATCAATTATCACTATGATAATGCTAACGAAAGTTACTACTATTCAAGACCGTTGATCTTTGAAAATAAAGGAGTATCGCACCCAAATGGAGGACCAATTATAGACCACGTTAACTACTCTCCTCCATTCCAAGGACCGTTTGAGCTTGGAATTGAAGACTCAGATCCAAAACTATTTAAAAACTTTCTTCGTGGATTAACAAAGTTTGAAGAAGCAGTCAACGACCCGCAAAATCAAATTCAGATAAAAACTCCAGAAGGTACTTGTGCTATATTTGACAATAGACGAGTTTTGCACTCACGACTTGAGTTCTCTGACGCTAATGGCGGAGACCGGTGGCTCATGGGATGCTACGTCGATGGTGACAGCTACAGATCTAAACTTAGAGTACTTAAAAATGCATAAATTATGACAAAATTTTTCTATTTTACAATTAGTTAGTAACCATAACTTCCATAGCCTCCAGCAGGTTGTGAGGGAGCTTGGTATCCTTTTGATAAACTCTTGAAAGTTTGCTTGAATCCGTTACACAAACGGAGCATATTGGGGTAGGAGAATCCTTTGAGTCTGTATCCATCACTTTCTGTCTTAACATGCCAGGTTGTCACTGGTGTGTTCACGTTCAACTTGAAAAGTAACAAAAACCATCCTGGTGATTTGTGGTCGTAACAAAAAACATAGGCACTGTTCTTGGGGTTAGCACGAGTATAAGACTCTAACCACTCATTGACTTCCGAAAGAGTACCTTCTCTAAACTTGGGATGTCTGCACATGGCATCGACATGCTTAGCAATGGCTTGCACATGCTGGAAGATCAACTGGTCCAAATCAGCATATCGTTTGTGCTCCACAATATATTCCTTAGTACCAGCATGGTTGACTTCTTGAATACTGAGGTGCTGGAACAAATTATTGGCAACCTTCCATGTCACCGTCAAGTAGTCAGGACCTCTCGAAGATGGCCGAAGGACACAATCACCAACGGCTTGTGGTGCCAAATATTCTTCTGCTTGCTTAAATGTAAAGTTGAAGAACAAAGGATGTTGAACATTCTTAGTCTTAGCGAGCTTAGCACGTTCCTTGGCTTCTTCTTTCTGTTTGTCCTCTTCTTCCGCAGCCATATCCCATTTCAATGGGTCTTTGACGAACTTTGGTGCATCGGCACGCTTAATATCTTCTTCCAATAAGCTGAATGTAGCGGTGAAAGTATCGTGAAAAACGTCTAAAACAACCAGCTGGACTACTTGACCCTGCTCGTAGTCTGCCTTTGGAGGAACATGGGACTCTTCAATGTTACCTTGAATCAACGACGAGGTGGAAACTTTCAAGTATCTGATGTGCGCTTCTCCACGATTGCCATAGTTCTTGCCAACTCTGTTTATAGTAACGGGAACAATGGCACCACGACAAAAGGTGGACGTCGTTTCACCAGTCAACATCTGGAACAACTCTACCGCATCCAAGACATGGAATGAGCGCCGCAATTCCTCATAGTTGTTGACAAGCTCTTCCTTTATACTTTGTAAAGTAGCATACTTTTTCTTGCCAAACTTGGTCTCCAACTCCTTTCCATACGCAGTTAAATTCAAGTCATCCACCTTGTTCACACCCTCTTGCATCAATTGATATATGATACCACCCTGCTCTTCAACGTGGGCCATGTCTTCCTCATCGAGGTCCAAGGCATCCGCCGCCATCTTTCTGGCCAAGTCGTAGTCTTCAGGATGAATTCTTGTCGCATCAAGCAACTCGATATTGGTGTCTCGAACCAGAACACCATCATCGTGTGGAATGTTCAAGAACGAAGAACAGTTGATGAAAATGTTAGCAGACGTAAGCTCGTGTTCGATCAAATCACTGCGGGCGGTGATCGTGCCTCCGAGCTTCAGATTGATGTTCTTGATCAAACCAGAAGCCTTTCTGGGACCCAAACCAGCAACGTAGTTCAAAAGAACAGCTTGCAGTGAATCACTCGTTACCTCATTGATCTCCACACCAACCAAATTGACAATGTCCACAAACACAGACTCGACAGCTTCCAAGACGGCATCGCGAGGGATCAAATGCTGATGTTCGTAAAGGCTCAACGAGATTATATCTTCTCCGAGAGAAACATATTCCAATAATGGGTTCTGAACGTAACGAGCGACTCCCACGCAGTACTTGACAAGCGTGGGCTTGTCTGATAATTCAGCCTTGGCTCTTTCGGAATTCTGGTATAACCGAGCGGTCTCATCCTGACCCCAGATAACGGGAATCAACTGTTGGGACTCTGCAGATTCTTCAGGTACATCAGCGGCTATTTGATTTGTCTCAACAAATTGGCGAACCGAATCATAGAGCCGCTTACTGATGGCATTGTAACCGCAGATGGCAATGACATCTGGCTTTGAAGAACGAAGATTGTGATCAAAAAATTCCTTAAGTTGACCAGCAAATTTCTCGTCGTTTTCCCGATCACGAAGTGGGCTGTTTTCCAGCTTAAACAATTCAGTGATACGCCCGTTGTCTTGAACGAATGCACCCACCACCGCACTATCGTAGTCACCTTTACCGAAGGAGAGAGCTAACACACTAGGCTTCGTGCCTTTGTCAAAACCCACAGGTGTGAATGGAGCCTGGTCCACTTTGACCAAAAAGCGCCGACGAACTTCACCAGCAACCAAACGCTCACACAGTCTCCTGAGTTCTTCTTTGGTGCCCAAGGCTACCATCGTTGTCAACTTTTTAAACGCTAGCTTTAGCACAATTTCTCTTTCGCGATTCCAAGCCTCAGAAATCTCCGAAAGACCGTCGGATTTCAAACAGTTGAAAATACTTTGAAACCAACGATCATACTCTCTTATTTCGACACGAACCACCACAAGTGCTTGCTTTTCGGCAAGAAGCATCCTCAAATATAGGTCAGGATTGCGTGTGAGATCCTCCGCGGTGAGTCCTGTGGCATACTTGATATCAGCGAATGGACTGTGGTTGTCGATACTAGCCCTACCTTTGTCTGTCAACACCACTCTTATGGAAGCAAAGTTCTTGAACGTCGAACGAACTTCAGCCCTTATACGAGGATCATGGAAAATTTCTTCCGAGAATGTCTTGCGAATTGCTGTTTGTGCACTTTGCGCATCTTTATAAAGAACCTCATCATCTTCGCAGAGCTTTTCCAACAAATCTTCAGGAGACTCAAGACGATCATCAGTGGCATGAATTCTGTATGGAACCATGAAGCCCTTCGAGCTCTGATCTTGAACATTTTCACCGAAATGCTTGGCAGATATTCCATATGCTGCAACACCATCGTAGATGACATTATTTTTGATGCGCTCGAATGCTGACATTTTGGCAATCTTTTTTATTTTTGGTGGGAACCTGTTCCACAGCTTCTTCTTGATCGCCGTCTTCATTCTGCTGTTGGAGTTGCGCCTGCAGATCTTGGTGCTTTTGTTGTATCTCGCGGATCTTGTCGGAATACACAAAATTAACATAATCGTGAAGATCTTGCACCGCCGAAATATTATCCAACTGTCTGTAGTCTTTGAGCAAATCATCGTCAACATCGAGCTCGGTTATCAATTGCTCAAGATTGTACCGCTTTTCGTAATGAGAATGATACTCGATGTCCAAGTGGACTATTCTCCACAAATCGTCTTCGAAGAGAAGCTTGTGTACAACATTGACTCCCGTTTCATCGGGCGATTCTTCAGCATGTAACAAGAAATCACGACGATGCGTCCATATGAAAGGAACCTCGTAAGAGTCGCGCGAAATGAATTCCACAACATGTCCAACGGCAGTTCTAAATGGGATCTCCAAGAATTCAGCAAAAGTGTCTTTTTTCTCGTCGTAGAGTATCTGGGCCACCCATTTCTTTTCACGTTCGAGTTCCTCGTCGTCAAATTCAGCATAGCTCAAGTTCGACCGGTATGCTTGGTAACGCTCGGGAATATCGACGATTCGTATAATGTTGTCTTCCTCGGTCAACATACGCTCCTTAAGTTCTGCATGCTCAAAGACATCGTCCAATGCAGCGTCAGCACCATCTCCGGCGCCCTCATCTTCCATTTCCTGAGCATCCAATGCCCAGTCGTACTCCTCCCCATTGCCAAATACTTCAAAGAGCTGTTGTAAACTTTCACGATCGACACTGGACAACTTGGAAGTATCCAACCGGGGTCCCTTTTTGCGCTGTCTTTGTTTCTGCTCGGCCTTCTGGCGCTGCCTCCTGGCCTCGTCTTCGTCGGAGAACTCATCATCTTCAATGAAATCCTCAAACTCATCCAAAATGTTCCTGTCGTCGCCCACGGCTCCAACGTCGTCTTCTTCTCTTTCAATTTCCTCATCTGCAAAAATATCAGCGAGTCCACGTGGTCCCTCAGAAGCTTCTCTATCAACAGCTTGCTCACCAGACTCATCGTCTCCATCTTGAGCGGGTTTCAATCGCTTGAGCCGTCCCTCGCCTCGACGAGCACCAGAATTCTCCATCAATAAATCAAGATCATCCTCATCCAAAGCATCCAAAGCGGCCTCTTCTCGCTCCTTCCGCCGCCTTTTGTGCTTTCGACGTCTTTTTTCCGGTTCTTCATCTTCATCATCAACAATAAAACCTTCTCTGACCTTGCGAATGGCATCCTCATCCTCTTCATCATCGTCATCATCTTCACTAGAATCATCTACATCATCACCACTCTCCTCCGAGACAGCAGCAGCTACATCATCACGAATCTCCAGCTCCTCCGGCACTTCATTCTTCGGAGCAGCTACGTCGGACATAGTTGATAAACTTGTTCACAATTGATTTTTTCACGGTTGGTACTGCTTATGTAACAACATATGCTATTTTACATAACCGACTAGGGGTGTTTCATGTCTATAAATCGTCGGTCTTTTGGCGCTTTTCTCGCTTCAATTTCATATTGAATTGTCGGTTCTTTTCGTTGATATAGTTTCCGCCATCTTCGCGGTCGTTTTGACGACGTTTATATCTCCTATCGTTATCGGCTGCAATTTTTTTTGCCAAAAATTTGGCCCTTTCCGGGTCAACATGATGAGTCAGGTTGCTATTATGCGTAGTATCAGTCTTAGCTTGCTCGTAGGCTTCTTTGTCGATTTTTATCTCTTCAATTTCCTTCTTGTATGTAAGTTCTGCCAATTTGTTCATGTTTTGAGATCCCGAATTTTTATTAGTGGTTCGCTTGGTCCATTCTGCGTCCTCCTGGATTGTATAGTCCCAATTTCGTGCTCTTTCGGGCTGTTTTTCGTCTTTTGAATTCGTCTCGTTCTCGTCATCAGTCAGTTTCGTGGTCATTTTTCGTCGTTCTTTGTACACTTCTTTGCGGTTTTCATTACTGGCATCTAGTCGCTTCTTCTTGAGCATCGCCAACTTTGCTCTAACCTCATCTCTGCGGTCCTCTGAACTCATGGTTGTTTTTAGCTAGATGCGGTGTTTGGGTCAAAAACGCTTGTGTCAAAAATGAAGATTTGAAAGCATTACACCCAAACACCAAATAGTACCAAGGAGCTACTCGCGAATGGGTTTCTTTATCTAGTCTACATATACCTATTTTGCCACTATTTGCTGCCCCGCACCAAACCCGATCGCATTTGCCACTCGTGGGAGCCGCTCGTAGGTTACAATAGATCCGAACTCGGCCCGAGCTCGGCTAATGACCATATACAGGTCGGTGGCTGCAATATATAAAGACCACTACTGAAAAGGGAGCTCAATTGCCGATTTTTGCCTCCGCCAAAATGTCTTATATCCCTACTTTGAAAGCCCTCGTCAAGAAGCTTGAGACTCATACCCGAGCAAGGGGTAATCCCAAGGAAGTCCTTGCTATTCTTGACACTTTAGTTCAAGAGAATGGAGGCATGATGAATATAGGTCCTGAAAAAGGAAATATAGTCAAAGAAATTCTCCGGAAAAACCCTCCTAAAACCATGATAGAGCTTGGATGTTTCTTTGGATACTCTGCTGTGATGTTTGCTGGCGAATTGCAAAAGGTGGATGGTGCCAAGTACACCAGTTTTGAATTGAGTGAGGATTTTGCAGCCATTTCTCGTCGTGTGGTAGACTTTGCTGGGTTGTCTAACCAGGTGGACATTGTGGTGGGACCTGCCTCCAAGACACTTCCTGAGTTCTGGGAAAGACTGAAAAGGCAGGTGGACTTCGCTTTCATTGACCACGAAAAGAGGGCCTATGTGCCCGATTTGCAGATCATGGAATCCCTCGGGCTTGTAGCTCCAGGAACCATTCTTGTTGCAGACAATGTCATTCGCCCAGGGGCTCCCGAGTACATCAAGTACGTCGAGGCTTCTACGGATGACCGTAAAAAGTTGTTGAATGTGGGCTCTCAGTACCCTGGAAAATGGAACCTACTTTACGACTCCAACCAGATTAAGGTTCTGTTGGGCTTCGGTGTAGATGCTTTGGAGGTTTCTAAGTGCGTGGGAGTCGCCGACGAGTAACCGGTGAACCGTGGTGATTGACACAAGTACAAATTGCAAATATATATGAACTATGATGAAGAGATGATTACAAGAATGAACATCATGAAATGAAAATCAGAAGAAACTGACATCCTTAAAACGGCAAAATAGAACAAATGAGTAAGAAAATGCCCCATAATGGTATACACTATTTATATATTTCAGGCAAGTTGAATCACCTCTACCATCGCAGGTGTGACTGTCTGCAGTACTTTCATATTTCAACACCAACTCACAGACAAATACAGCAACAGTTCATGACCGATTTGACTCCCATATTCAACCAATGTGTGGCTATAGTTCGAAAAGAGCTTAATGCTACGCCATCTCCACATCATCCAAGTCAGAAGGATGCAGTATTGGAAATCCAAGATACATTTAACATAGAATGCCGTGAGTACTATCATCATCTAGTAGCACTAAATGGTATTATAAGTGATATCAAAGTGCCCTATGTTGCTGTCGGAGGATCCCTGTCCAAGAATGTGTTGAGTTTGGAAGACAAAAACAAAATTGACGAAGAAATGAGTTACAGAATCCAACAGATGTATGAAAAGTTGAAGGTGCTTCAAAACTACGAAAAGAAACGACAGTCAGTTTCCGCCACAAACAAGACCAGCTGGCTTGGGGCCATGTTTGGTGGAGAGGAGCAAGAAAAAAGGGACAATTTCCATGCCACAATAAATTTTCATCGCACTCAGATGCTCAAGACACTCAATGAATCGACTAATAATGTTGGCAAAAGATTCGAACACATGCAACGACAACGATTGCAACGTGAGCGCCGACTCAACCTCCTCAATTTCCAGAACTTGGGTGACGATCTTGACTTTTATCATGACAATAAACCCATGCATGGTGTCGCTGGTAGACTTCATGAAACCCTTCACGAAAGTCTCAATAATAGCACCGACGAGCTCAATGTAGTAGATCTCGAACAAGAAGCAAGAGACCAGTCTCCTGGACTAACCCAGGAACAGCAGCAAGTGTTTGAAAAAGAAAATAAGGAATTCCTAGCGCTTAAAACCAACCAACTCAAACAGGTGGAAAAATTACAACATTCGATGGTGGATATAATTAACCTCCAAGCAGAACTCAGTTTCCAGCTAGAGGCCCAATCAGAGCAGGTATCATTTATGTTGGACACACAGAACCAAGTGGATCTAGATCTACGTCAAGGTAACCAGAACTTGACCAAAGCAACCGGACGCAACAAGAGAGGCGCCAATTTTATTGTTGCTACTTGCTGGATCTTGGGTTTTCTTCTATTATTGTTAGACTTTATAACTTGGTAATTACATGACATCTTCCACAACACCTGCTCCAATAGTAATTCCCTCTCTGCGAATCACCACTCTTCCCAATATCTTGTTATCTGCAAACTTGGTCAATGGCAATTTTCGGTCCATGACACTTATCTCCACCAATGCTGTTTGCCTTGAAACCAAATGCATCCGCTTTTTCTTGACACCTTCAATTTCAATCACCTTCGATATACGTGCTGGTACTTGGCAATTGTTGCGGAAAAGTACAAACGGGGTTCCCACAAGTAAAGGTTTGGCCAAGTTGAAAAGATGGAGCGTAGCGGTAAACGTAGAGGCAGATTTGACACTGGAATCAAGACGCAGGACCAAGTCACCGACTGTCAAGTCCTCAATTGCACCATTTGATAATTGACTCGATTTGAACCGCATCAGTACAAAGTCACCTTGTGATGCAAAATCTACTGGAGTCTCTTCCAACTTCATCGATTGGATCTGAAGGCATTCATCTGACGGCGACACTCTAATTGTTTCACCGGCTTGAATCGTGCCCGAGATTACCTTTCCACTGAGTCCGAAATCAGAATTTGAAATTTCGAATACGTCGGTTATAGTCATATTGAACTCTGAGGAAATAACCTCGTCAATTCCATCGGTTTGTACATCCACGTTCTCCAAGTACTCCACAAGAGTATTCCCGCTGTACCAACCAAGTTTCTCATTATCTTTACGAACCACATTAGTTCCGTCCAAACCAGAGATGGGAATGAAATCAACCATTGGCGGCTTGTATCCGACTTCACTCAAGTATTCTGTCATCTGGCGCTTAATGTCGTTGAAACGAGACTCAGACCAGTTCTCCTTATCCATCTTATTGACAACCACACACAAACGTTCGACTCCAAAATTCTTCGCCAAAATGGTATGTTCCTTAGTTTGGCCATCCATGATGAAGCCAGACTCGAATTCTCCAGCAATCGAATCTACCACAAGCAATCCTAAATCAGCCTGTGAAACTCCACTTATCATTTGAGGAACAAAATCTTTGTGGCCTGGGGCATCAATGGCAGTAAAACGAGTACTCTTTGTTTCAAAATTGGTGGCACAAATGTCCACCGTTACTCCTCGTGAACGTTCTTCCGAAGTCTGATCCATTACCCATGCCAAAGCGAATGAACCCTTACCAGACTTTTCAGCTTCACGAACTAACTTGTTCACAGTTTTCGCATCCACAACCCCAAGGTCAAATAAGAGCCGTCCCATAAGGGTGGACTTGCCAGCGTCAACGTGCCCGATAACTACAAAAGACTTGTGAGGCTTGGCGAGCTTTTTGCTGAGGGCAGATTTCAAATCTATAGTTTTGAACGGCTTGGATTTCACAGCGGCCAGTTTAGTTGCAGCTTTTGGTTTTGGTGTCTTGTCTTGCAAGGAAAGGTTTTCAAAATCACCCTGGAATGCTTGTTTCTGCGCATTGAGAATGGTATCGTCAGGACTGGGTCCTTCAAAATTGGACTGCGCTTTTGAGATTTTCTGAGGAGAAGCTTCGTGGTTAGTAAGGACTTGAAAAATACTGGTATTTGGCCTTTGTCTCTTGGCAGAGGGTTGATTTTCAAAGAGAAATAGTGTGACTTCCGAGCGTGGAAGACGAAGCAAAGACCGATCAACGGCAATTTGCAATGCTAATGATGAAGCCGTTGGCAGACGGGTGCTAATAGTGCTCTTCTGGTCTTCGGATTTGGAAGCAGTATCAGCTGTAACGTCCAGATTCGGAGATTTTACAGCTTCAGCAACTTTAGAGGGTTGCTCCAAAGATCTTTTCTTTCTTTCTGCAGCAAGCGCCAATAGTCGATTGGGCTTAACTTCAGTATTACTTCCTTCCAGGCCATTTTTTGTCGCGGAGGACGATGCAAATTTATCTAAAATGCTATTTGGAGACTGACGGTCACCAGGGCCAAGCGAGAGATCTTGTTTCTGGGCACGAGCCTTTGCCAAAGCTCCGAGTTTACTACTGCGATTTGTCACAGAAGAAGTACCTAGAGGCGCCAGAACCGGCTGAGACGATGGTATTACATTGCCCTGTCTCTGGGCTCGCTCCTTGGCGAGTTGTGCAAGCTTGGAGAGCTTGGGCTCCATTTCTAGATTAACACTTGCTCTCAATAAAATTCAAATACAGTATCCAAAGTTGGAAAAATGGGTGGAAATACATACCTTTCTTCTTGAAACGGGTCTTGATATCCTTGACGGCTGGCTCGATCTCGTAATGGTGATAATACAATGCTTCTTTCAAATCGAACTCGGGCACTGAGTCATTATAGGATGCTAAAGATTGCTTAATTTTCGGCAATGAAGCATAGAGCTGATCATATTCTTCGTCATCCAAGTCATCTTCATTGAACTCTTCATTCATCGACTCATCGAAATCTTCCAAGTCATCGGAATCATAGTCGGCCATTTTGCCTTTGATCGCAAACGCTGAGAATTCATTTTATGAGAAAGACTGCAGATAAGAAGGATGTAACAGAGTAGAAAGAAGACATAGAAGAGAAGTCTAAATCCACAAACTACGACAGCAAATTGTTCCGGGACGATATGCCAATTCATTATGCGATGAATTCCAGTTGCAAAGACAGTTTAGAAAAACGGGGTAATTGCTGCAACTAAGCAAGATTCTATACGACTACATGCCGGCATGGCCAAAATTCATCACAACTTGATCAAAATTCATCACAACTTTTCGATGCGCACACACACTTTATTTAACATTATATAACACACAAGTTGTTACAACATAAAACCTAGAACGAAAATGGCTGAGAAAATCCATCACACATCCTAACACTCAGTGCAACCAAATTTCAAAAAAGCTAAGTACTCAATTTGCGGCTCTGGAAAGTTGACATTTAGTCGAAACTGGGGTCTATTATGTAAGCTGGGCCCTCGTCTTAGTCAGAGATCAAGGTCCGAAACTAGGTCAATTCGGGCAAAAAAAATAAAATTTCTCAGAATTGCTTCAAATTCCGCAACCTTAAAGTAGAAATGTGGGGCATCAAATCAAACTGAGCCGTTTCGCCGTAGGACGTTCCAGGGGTTCGGAAAGTTAACATTTACCCGATTACATAAGCTGCATAAGGTCCAAAAACGGGCCTTTTGACACAAATTTTTTCAATATTGATCGGAGCGCTCCAAGATTGTAGCGGGCTAGAGAGCTCATGTGAACTAAATGGGCATTGTGTCCAATTTTGTTCTACGATGATTTGCGGCTCCGGAAATTTGACATTTAGCCGCGATCACGGCTCGATCAAAACACTCAAAATTGGTCGGGACACTCCACAATTGTAGCGGCCGATAGAGCCCACGTGAACTAAATGGGCACTCTAGCCCGTTTTGTTCTACGATGATTTGCGGCTCCGGAAACTTGACATTTAGCCGAAAAAACGAGTTGACAAAAACTCTCAATTTTGATCAGGGCACGCCAAGATTGTAGCGGGCGATAGAGTTCGGGTGACGTAGATGGGCAATATGGCCCGTTTCGTTATATGATGATTTGCGGCTCTGGAAAGTTGACATTTAGTCGAAACTGGGGTCTATTATGTAAGCTGGGCCCTCGTCTTAGTCAGAGATCAAGGTCCGAAACTAGGTCAATTCGGGCAAAAAAAATAAAATTTCTCAGAATTGCTTCAAATTCCGCAACCTTAAAGTAGAAATGTGGGGCATCAAATCAAACCGAGCCGTTTCGCCGTAGGACGTTCCAGGGGTTCGGAAAGTTAACATTTACCCGATTACATAAGCTGCATAAGGTCCAAAACGGGCCTTTGACACAAATTTTTCAATATTGATCGGAGCGCTCCAAGATTGTAGCGGGCTAGAGAGCTCATGTGAACTAAATGGGCATTGTGTCCAATTTTGTTCTACGATGATTTGCGGCTCCGGAAATTTGACATTTAGCCGCGATCACGGCTCGATCAAAACACTCAAAATTGGTCAGGACACTCCACAATTGTAGCGGCCGATAGAGCCCACGTGAACTAAATGGGCACTCTAGCCCGTTTTGTTCTACGATGATTTGCGGCTCCGGAAACTTGACATTTAGCCGAAAAAACGAGTTGACAAAAACTCTCAATTTTGATCAGGGCACGCCAAGATTGTAGCGGGCGATAGAGTTCGGGTGACGTAGATGGGCAATATGGCCCGTTTCGTTATATGATGATTTGCGGCTCTGGAAAGTTGACATTTAGTCGAAAGTGGGGTCTATTATGTAAGCTGGGCCCTCGTCTTAGTCAGAGATCAAGGTCCGAAACTTTATTTAGTCTGGTAAATTCGTACTATAGTGCGAGGCAATATCTAACTCTATCAACTACGTTCCTGTAGAAGACTGGGACCAACGTAATCGGCACGTTAATTATATAATTTAGTTGTTAGGGATTTCGAATGAGATTCATGCATATGTGCAGTATTTTTACTTTTTGGCTAGAGAGGTTAATTCATGGTCCAGTCCATTTGACCTTTTCCAGTTTTAATCCCATTGCACTTCCCCTTTTCTACGATCTTTTACTTGTACGTAGTTTTTACGTAGCTTAAGGTCTCGTAAACTTGCTTTTAACAATGGATTCAGTGAAAGGTCAGAGACATGTTTCATATTATTCGGAAATTTTGCAACTTTTTAAAATATTGCAAAATAAAATGAATATAATCGTAAAGAGATTGCTGGCTTGAGTAACGATAGGCAGTATAAGACCACCCTCCAATAATAATATATATATATATATATTTAAAAAATCATAAGGTTTCATAATAAACTAACGGTCCCTGAGATTAAGATAGAAATATAAAATTGATGGGTGATAGAACAAGAAAAGTAAAAGAACCGTACTGTAAACCGACATAGGTATGATAAAGGAGAATGAGATAACTACTGTGAATGAACTCGGCAAATTAGCATAAAGCTTTTAGTCGTGCGACAGTTTACCAAAAACATAGCTTACTGCGTTCTAGAAATAGAAAGTATAGTAAGTGAAATCTCGAAAAAATGAACCAAAGGTTAGTCTCTAGTAAGATTACTCATCCAATCAATGGTAACTGTAGTGTAAATAGCTGTTGGCATGTCTATGAGAAAAGTGGGAGGAAAGTTTGAATATAGCGCGCGGCTGCAAAATTTTGCGCGCTTGCATACCGAAAAGTGGGACAGATTATCTGTTTATCTGTCCCACTTTTCGCGAATTTTTGGTGCGAAAAACCGAGCTACGTCACCCGAGATTGGAACTGTCCCACGCACCAGAGGTTTGGTATGTCTCAAAAGTGCTAATTCGACTTTTGAAATTGAGGATGGGACGACCTTTTTCGATTGTCAGCCAACTATAACTACTATGAGATGGAACGAGTTAACGTTTTTTAAAGACCAAAGAGGTAGTTCAAACAGCCTTCTCCAATCCTTCGTACCTTGACTCTCCGGTGAGTTATTCATGAACCTATAAATATTGAGGATGAGACGACCTCAAATTGAGGATGGGACGACGTTTATAGATTGGCTGCAAATTATACCATCAATAACATGCAAAATTTATATATACGTACACTGGTTACTTTACACCAGTACACTTGTTTGTACGCAATTGAAAGACCAAGAAGTGAAAACTCTAGGAGAAGCAGCAAAACGGTTCAGAAAACCAAAAAAAACAAGAGTTCATAGTGACGCACTGACAGTATATTCTAGTTATGTTCTATCTATTTGTGGAGTAAGTCAACGTCCAACACCTTCAATATGGTTTTACCCGCAGCCACCAATTCTTCGTCAAAATAACGTCTTCCAGCTAATTGAAGCGCAATTGGTGCACCCTTGAAAAGCTCAGGATCGTATCCACTCAATTCCAACTTTTCCAACTCACTTCTGTAGGTGTAGGAACTATGTTCTGAACCCCATTTGTCAACGGTTGGGTCTTGAAACATGCCAGTTTGGAACAGCAATGCTGGGAAATCCAAGATGTTGTACAAGGCAGTGTAGGACCAGTTGTATACTGCTTCAGGAAGTGGAGCCACATTGTTATAAACAGGACCAAGAATGAAGTCCACTTTGTTGGAATTCAAGTAGTCGGTGTATTCTTGTCTCAACAGGTCTCTGATAACATTCAACTTTCTGTTTTCAGCTGCCCCAATATCTTTGGATCCATTACCATAATTGAGTGCCCATTTGGTCAATTTGGTCAATGGTTCACCAGAAGCAGATAAAAGCTTCTTTTGCATGTAATTACCATCACAATTGTACATTTTGTTGACAGTATCAAATGCCTCTTGCACTCTGATAGGCTTAAATTCAATCACCTTGGCACCAGCATTTTTCAACTTGGCAACAACTTCCTTGAGTCCTCGAGCAATAGGAGGTGTTGGTTTGACCACACCATCGTCATACATTACCGCAATAGTGAGCGACTCGGGCTTTGGAGGCTCCACTGTTCTCCAAGGCAAAGGAAGAGCCCATTGGTCCAATTGCCATGGGTTTCCGTCGTTGACATAATGCTTCATGAACAAGTCAATGTCATCAAGAGATCTTGCCATTGGACCTGCCACAGGAACTACACTCTCTTGACCTGCTCCGGAAGAAATACCTCCTAAAAGAGCCACTCGGCGAGTGGTGGGTCTAAGACCATGGCACCCAGAATAGGCAGCTGGAGCACGAATGGAACCTCCAATATCACTTCCCACTCCAAGCGAACTTCCTCCAAATGCTACAATCGACCCTTCACCAGAAGAAGAGCCACCAGAAGATAAGCCCAAGTTGAATGGGTTTCTGGAAGTACCAACAAAATTGTTATTCGAATCCAAATGCATCAACGTTTGAGGCTGGTTGGTCCTTACGTAGAAAACAGCACCCAAATTCTCCAAGATTTGGATGGTGGCTCCGTGTTTCTTGGGGATTCTATCGAGCAACCCAACCCAACCTCCATGGGTTATTTTGTCTTTGTAGTCCATTTGTTCCTTCAACGAGATTGGAACTCCATGAAGTGGTCCAATAACCTTCCCGTTCTTCTCAAAGTACTCATCTAACATTTGAGCACGCTCCAAGCCCTCGTCAACAAAAAGCTCAAGAGCACAATTGGTAAACTGGTGGCAAATAGTCGCTCTTCTAGCATATGCCTTGAAAGCTGTAACTGACTTCAATTTACCGCTAGCAATCTCCTTGGCCAATTCCGTGGCCGAGAGCTCAGTAATCCGCTTCTCTTCGTCAGAGAGCAATTTCTTCTCATACAAATACTCCAATGGATTGAATTGATCTTTTTGCAACTTTTCAATGGGCTCTGGAAGTGCGATTTTGTACTCTGGCAAAATGGCATTTTCCAAATCAGCCCTGTATTTGTCCAACCGAGGCACCCAGTCCTTCTTGTACCTCTCTGGATCCTCATACCCCTCGAAATTCTCCTTTGTAAGAAAGCTTTCAAAACTCATTATTGAATTAGAATAAACTGAAAATAGCGGGGCGACGGTGGGCTTAAATGGTACATGGTTGTGCGTTATCACACGGAACGACTTTCCAAATCGGGTAGTTCGCGTTGCACGGATGCCGCTATCGAGCCGACTATTGAGCCGCACTTGACATATCTACATACAGTCGTAGGGTGTCTATTATCTCTATTATTATTCCATGCCAACCCATACATCTCCATAAAACTTGAGCAATTCCGTGTCTTTTTTCTCAAACTCGAACACTTGTCCTTCTTGAGTATTATCGGTGTCATCTTTGGTGGGTCCACCGATGCGTGAATATGCACACCACATGTACGAGTTGCAATAACTTCGATCCATATACCATCCCTCTTTGGGTTCTTCTATGGTGTTCTCACACAACGTCTCGAGTTTGTTCTTGAATGGAGGTACAATGGCATGCGTAATCGTCAATGGCTCTTCATAAAATGTGCGGAATTGCTCTGCCGTTTTGAACTGGGTAAATCTTGATTGTTTTTCAGCTTCCTTCTCATAGTTGATCTTGTTCAATTGTCCACACGTATGATACCCAGAATTGAACCATACCAAAGAGCCATCATCCTCGCTGATATGTCCAGGATGGGCACTACATATTTCCTTCGCAAGCTTGGGTTTACCATCCTTGGTCAACCGTTGCACATCGGGCGTTAAAGTTCCAATTGCGGCAGCATAATACTTGTTGAAATGGTAGCTTTCATCTCCATTAGTAGCAAATGCAAGCCAGATGATCTCCTTGTCACCATACGACCGCGATGTCACTGGCTTCATAAAATTCATTTGCATCATCATAAGCACAGAATTGAAATGTCTGTTTCTATCGATTAACAATAACCCACTTTCCATATAATGGGTCATACCATCAAAGTACGACGACTGCAAGGTGTGTTCAGTGATGATGGGGATGTCGAACATTGCCGAGTCAATTATCGAGGGCGAAATCTTTTTAAAGAAAACTCCATCACTAACTTGACGGAATTGAGGCGCCGTGCGGTCTTTGAAGAAATAAGCTCCCTTGGCAACGTAACCCTTCAAATTGAAGTAAAAATCAGGGTTTTGCACCATGATGGTGTCAGCGTCAATCAAGATATATTCTTCAAACGAGTTGAACAAAGCAGCCAAGAATTTGTTGGCAAATCCGTGAAACTTACCCTTATAATTGTCCTGAATGACATTGTGGGCATTGACAAACCACACTTCCTGAGGTGGAAGTTTTCCCTTTGCGAGAAAGTCATCGGTGAAATAGTCTGCTACCTTGTGGTACGATGATGGAAGAGCAACGTCACCACTTCTTGCAGCATTGACAATCTTGGTTTTGGTTTCCTTGGAAATGTCGTCATTGTATACAATTTCAATGGGGTATGTGTTACCCAATGCTCGTAAAAGGTGGATAAGTCTGACGGTGTCGTCGACATGTTTATCGCCGATAGACAATACGATACCTCTTCCATTCATGGAATTTTTCAAGTTGTTCAAAAAACAATTTTTACCACCGGTGAGCTTGGAATGGTACTTGGTTCCAGCATTACGACTATTTCTTGCCTTTTCGTTGGTATGTTTGAACACTCTCTTGTCGGTCACATACTTGCTCATGACTGGAGGAGTCATCAATATTTTACCGTCCCATCTCTCATACACAGGGAATGAAGGTGAGAGCCATGGGTAGATTCTCGATTCCAATTGTGCACACGAGTCAAAACTCTTGCTATCAACTCTTTCCTCATCGGGCGAGAGAGCGAATGTTTTGAACCCATCAGCGCCCACACTCTTTTCAATGGATTTCAAGAGTTTCTTTTGCTGGTTGACATACCGACTTGTCTTCACCTGCTGGTCGTGATCATCGGCAGTGATGAAACATTTGTTGAAGATTCTGAAGTGGGACACATAATCAGTGGACTTTTGTTCGGTCCGCTTAGTGACTTCCCACATTTCTTGGTACTTTTTTTTGATTCTTTCTTCCACCACATTATCTTCAGGAACATCATCTTTCTCAATATTCTTTTCTTTGGCTATTTCTTCCTTGACCTCGTTCATCTTATCGTGTCTGAACCTGTCAAAGTCGTATTGGTCCTTCATGGGCACAGGAAGATCTTCGTTGGGGTTGATGTACCAGTTTGGGTCGGATGCGTAAAGGTTCAAGAAATACAAATCACATCGTTCACGGAAGTCCAAGTTGGATAGAATTGAGTTGACGTCGTGGTCCTTGAAGATTTTGTTATAGTTGGTAGAGTGGCTATCCACGCCACGGATATCTTGGATGCCTGATTTCTCCTGTAAGAGTTTGAACAGCACGTGGTTCACCAAATCGTTCCCAATGGCATTGGTATCTTCCTTGGACTCGTCGTTGTTGGTTGCTGGTTCTGTTTTCAGTTCGTCAAAGTAGATAGACGAAATGGGGTTTCACGGTAAGTATCGCTGTTGCGGTAAAAGTAGAGCCAGTAGTTGACGAATGCAAGCCAAGCCACCACCGCCAACAAAATGAAGGTTTTGCGCTTCGAGCGCTTGGCCAGGTTGAGCGGGTGGGCCACCTGTGACATTAGGGAGTCCATGGTGGAAGCTAAAAGAAAAAAGATTGAATGGTGAGTTGTAGCAACACACTATCTGAGTTTTGTGGTACGAAATTTCTTTGCCAGTGGCTTAGCAAAGGAGCGTATCGGACGGGACACTGGCTATCTCGCAAGTCGTGTGACACAACTTAGATTGAAAACGGAGTCAGGGGCAAACTGGAAAGGAGACAGACCAGCCAAATATAGAACTTCAGTAATTGGTAATGACTTGAGCAAATAATATAGGAGGTGATTGCAAATGAATTTCGGTGAATTTCAGTGAATTCAGTGATTTTAAGGAACTTTAGTGAATTTAGGAATTGCAACGTGGATAAGCAACCTTGTATAAGGTTTGTTGGCGGCGAGGTGCTTTTTAATTGAAGATGCAAAAGAAAATGTTGCAAGTATAAACGACTGCGAAACCAAGTATCTAAGATGGTCCCAGATGGATCAGAAACTCAAACGGTTAGTGCCAAGCTTTTTATTCACAGCTACTAAAGTGAAAAGAAACACGAGTTAAGGAAAAGTGGAAGCCACTAAAAATGGGCAATTACGAAACGTGGGCAATTTTATTATTTAGTGTAGCCCAGTGTGCATATGCTGTGCAGCAGTTTCCGAAAAGGGTTCTCAGCCACTCCGGTCAATGGGCTGCAAACCGACTAACCGCAAGAGATAGACGATCAAGAAGAAAGAGAAAGAGTTAGGAGCTAGAATAGACAATCAGAATACAATCAGAATAGACAACTAAGAGCATTTAATTCATTACGGTGAATGCGGAGTATTCGCAGCATCGCCTCGAGCGGCGCCTCGAGGCGCGGGCTGAGCTGGTGTATTGCGGTACATAAACCAATAAATATAGCACAAGAAGGCATTTCCACGTGCCGCCGGCAGCACGCGAGACATCCATACACCTACTTGTCGTCCTTGCGCTTCAATAACCGCACCACACCAGGTTTGGCTCCGGAAACAGATTTCCAATAAAATGCCGTCACGTATTGCTTGAGCAGTACCATCACCGTCACCTGTTCTCGTGACGTGGCCACAAACGTAAATGACGATTCTTCGGCGTTCTTCCTGCATAAAATGTACATGTAGGTTATCACATCGATCCAAAAAAGGGTCATGAGTCCCGCTACTATCAGTAGTACCACTCCCAAGCTGGCAGCCCTGATGGCGTGTGTGAGAAGTGCCAATTTCTGGCCCACGAAAATTGTGATTTCTTGTAAAACCATCGTCAAAACAAAGCAAATAATTATTCACCAGGGGTGCAGCTTAATATAACAAATTTATGTGGATGGGTGCACGGGTGTGATCGGAATGCACGATGTAACTATGCGGCTGGAGAGTTGTAGTGGTTCCAAAAACTTTCTTTTAATTGTTAGCGATTGTGCAACTGTTCTTGGCTCTAGAATTGTGCACTTTCACCTCCTTTTATTTGTGGCAGCAAACTTTTATCTCATCTCGATTAGTCCTTGCTGCAGATAAGAAAAACACCGCCAAGCGTGTGCGGCCCACGATCTGCAATGGGCCATCGGAACCACAGAATCGGCCGAGGATCGTCGGAGCAAGTCGGAGAATTTTAAAGTGTCCAATTAGGAAAAGTGTAATCAATCGATACCATCTGACCACTTTGACTTTTGCAGGAGATGTCTCAATTGTAGTCCACTCATCTCTCACTTCATCAGCCCAGATTGCTTTGCAGCATCACATCGCCCGCGTCGTGCGCGCACCACCGCAGGGGTCCTAATGAAAAAAGTTTATTCTCTTCTTTTCAAACCTTCTTCCTTAGTTCCATACCCACTTGCCACAAATGATATAATTATTGCGCAACATTCTGCCGAAACCAGCCATAGGTATGTCCTGATGAGATCAATTATCAACCTTATCTACATTATCTGATACAAGGAAGACACAAAGATTCTGAACTAACATCAGGAATTCGTTGCTACCAGTAGAGAAATTCACCATATAGCTTTTCGAGTCACCTCACCGATAGAGTGACAGACTCGCAATAACTGGCGCAATAACTCGATGCACTAACTCAATGCAGTAACTCGATGCAGTAACTTGGTCCCCCACCGTAATGTAACCCTGCAAAAGGACGCCGATGCAGAGATGCTCGCAAAAATAGCGGCATATACCAACCGTTGTAGGTTGGAGCTCGGCGATAGGGCCGAATTGAGTAAAGTTCTAGATGTAAAGGGCGGCTCTTCGCAGCAAGGATGAGCCTTCTCGGGTAATTGGGCCGTTTGAAAAATAAGGTTTACGGCTGTGTTATGCTTTAGTGCTGGATATTTCGCCCAAGTAGCAACGTTGCATTTGCGCCTTGCTAACGCATGTAGGGTGGTGGCTGTAGTCCAAGACGTTTTGACTTATATCTCTGTCAGAACCTGTAGACGATGACCAAACATAAAGGTATTTCGCTTGAGTTTTCCCGAAGCACAATGAGTTCAGGGTCCAAGCAGGTCTAAACTCCGGTCAAACGCAAGCTTTATTATCTTCTGGAGATAAGACACTGCACTTCTTTAAAAAGATAGGAACATTATCCAACAAATTGTTCTCTTTGGGCAATTTTCAGACGTTCAAGACCTGACATCATCATTTGAAACATTCGGCATAAACCTTGATTTAAGCATTGCCGAAGCCTAATAACTCAAACAACAAACCCTACAGATTAAATGCCATCGAAGAAACATTCAAATATCCCGGAACTATAACAAAATTCCATATTGTTCCATTTTTGACTTTTCCAGAAACCTTGTTCGAACGATAACTGACGATTTGCTCTTAGCAACAAATCCTTCTTATGCAGTTGACGAACGAAAGCCATGGCTTTCCAATTCGAAAGTCTGTCAATGCACTGATCTAACGTTTTAGTCTCATGAATCATAACCAGTGAACAAGCTTCCGTTCTTGAAGTTCATCAGCAATTAACCAATGACACTCAAAATAAGAAATGAAGCAATTTTTATCTTCTGGCCAAAATCAACGAGAATTCAGTCTCACCAGCAATTAAAGAGCCTTTCAAACCTCGACTCCATTCCATTTCCTGTTCGAGCTTTCACGTTTTAGTTTCACATTTTATTTCACTGGTCATTATAGTTTCGACTTAAATAAAACTGTGGAAGTCTCCATGATGTCAACATCTAGACCTAGCAATTGAGCCATTTATTATCCGGTGTTCAACCCACATGCCTTTAAAATTGTTGGCCAATCAACCTCGGCAAACTCGCTTGGATGTCAAAATTGCTTTTGGCTGGGCTGGATTCTTCGATACGAGAAATATTGTACCACCTTATTTGGTGCATGTTGCCGAGTTGGTCGGCGGCATTGGAACCCGCATGCCGTTTACGGGAAAAGGAATGCGGCTTTCAAGCAAGTGAAACAGGTATTTGCAAGCGGGGTCCAAAAATAGAAGTTTGCGCCGCGGTCGTCGCGTGCATTGACTAGATAACCGCGAGTACCCGATGAGTTTCGGGGAGCCGTATCATCCCTGGCGCGCATGATGCATACAAGTGCATGGTCAACGCTAAAATGGATGCAGCATATATGCACGGCTGTTTTTTTTTTTAGGTTGCTGGAGCAGTTTAGCGACCACGCCAATTTATGCACATTGAGCAACAATGAAATCACCTGCATTATCGCGCATGAAATGCGAGAAAAAGAACGAACCGTTTCCAAATTTTTTGGTGGTCAACACTTCAATAAGAATGGGATCAGGTGTGATCACTCTTTGCTTCTCACTGCAGGCTTGATGCCCGGTTTTCGCGTCGATTTCGTTGATAGGTTCCTATTTCCCAAATAGGACTTGATCCGAAACCCTGCATCAGCCGGGCTTACCGGCCCAACATGGCAGGAGCCGACAATGTGCCGAACAACCCATCGGACCGTTTTCAGGGTCCACAGCTCCTAGTGGAGTAAACGAGACGGGAATAGAATACTGTCGTACTCGATATTTTCACGGCAGACGAGGATTGGTGCTTTGGCAGCAAAAAGTACCTGGGTGCAAATCTGGCCATTGTTTCCGCCTGATGCGATGTTCTGGTCAAACCTTATTCTTATGTGCCTTCCATGCAGCCACTATTCCACATGAAAGTATGGACCGGTGTAAAATAAATACCATCGGCTTCCAACACACAGGCATATTTCCCACAATATATAACCAGCAAAACACAACCAATTGTTGACGACATGACGGCACAGAAACGAGGTTCAACCCAGCAGGCGGCCAAACTCAATAGACAGTACAAGTCCCGAAAACAACGGCCATGTGATTTCTGCCGCAAGCGGAAGGTTTGTTGTATTATCAACGGATCACTTCCTTGTGTTCGATGCGAGAAATTAAACGGCGGAAACTGCACATTTAACGATGGACCCATCAAGAAGCAGAGACGAAATGCACCACCAAAAGAGTATTCCGCCGCGCTAACTGCTCCCTACATCAAACGACACGACTACGAGTTTTCACCACTGGCTTCCTCGTCGCTGGCGTCCAGTTCAAGCAACCTATACCAGCCAGAAGCTCAAGTAAACCACTGTCCTCCTCGACCATATATGCCTATTCCCCCACAAATGCGTACTTTTGTGGTAGGGGACAGACAGCCGGTGGATGGATGTAAGCCAATTGGATGGCCACTGCTGGAGTTTCTGGGGTGTGGTCTGTGGTTTCCGCTTTTACCGGCGGAAATACGAACGCCACAAAGCGTGACCCAAAATAATGATGGAAATGTGGAACAAAGAACCCATAATCAACAGGGATACTCCATGGGCGACGTGGACGGGATGGGGGAGGATTTGCACGAATATATCCTCAAAATGATGTGAAGTGTATTTGTTGAAATTATAGAGAATAGATTTACCTTTGCGCGGTTGGCACAGCATGTTTTCGCAGCATGGGTTGTAAGTAACGATTGGCCTGGTTAGCTCAATCGGTAGAGCGTTTGACTCTTATACAAGAGAAGCGATCAAAAGGCTGCGGGTTCGACCCCCGCATCGGGCTAATTTTCTTTTTTTTCTTCGTCACATCCCCACACCGCGCCGTACATCACACATCGCGCCGCTCACTCATATCTCATCTCTTGAGTCATCTTTCTCATCTCTTGGTCATCATGCCCACAACAAAATCAGCGTCTGAGGACTCCTCAGACTCCACCGTTGAAAGAGTTCGCTCGGTAGACTCGGACATAACCCAGGGGTTCTGGAAAGTATTCCAAAATGCTAGTCGAAAATTAGACTCTCTTGGTGTAGAAACCAGAGGAATAGAACGAATAGAGGCTTATGAAAGATCTACAAACAAAACAAAACAGCTTATCTCGGTTATTGGGTTGTGGTTATCTGCCAGTGGCGGTTTGAGTTCGATGTCTTCATTTTTTTTAGGTCCACTTCTTTTCGGATTGGGACTTAGAAATACTCTTATAGCCGGTTTGGTGGGCCATATTTTGGGTTGTGCCATCGCTGCGTACTGCTCGCTCATGGGGCCTCGTTCGGGGTGCCGGCAGATGGTTGGTGCTCGGTTTTTGTTCGGATGGTGGTTTGTAAAACTTGTCAGTTTGGTGAGCATCATTGGAGTCATGGGGTGGTCGGTGGTAAATTGTGTGGTTGGTGGCCAGATTTTGGCCAGTGTGAGCAACGACAAGGTTCCGCTTGTGGTGGGGATCATTATTATCGCGGTGGTGTCGCTCATAGTGGCTATTGCTGGTATACGCCAATTGATCAGAGTGGAAGCTTTATTGAGTATTCCGGTCAATTTGGCTTTTTTGCTCTTGTACGTGGCAGCATCGCAAAGTTTGGTTACCTTTCAACGACAATAGCCCTGAAATTGCTCACGATCCAGCTACAATTAGGGGAAATTGGTTATCGTTTTTTTCCTTATGCTACTCCATCACCTCCACCTGGGGCCTGATTGCTTCCGATTACTACATTCTTTTCCCTGAAGATACTCCCGATATTCAGATCTTTTCCTTAACATTCTTTGGTATTTGTATCCCTACTACTTTTGTTGGCGTGGCTGGTTTACTCATCGGTAACGTTGCTCTCTCCTACAAACCATGGGGAGATGCTTATGCCAAATTGGGGATGGGAGGCTTGCTCCACGAAGCGTTCAGTCCATGGGGAGCCGGGGGTAAGTTTTTGCTCATGGTTATTTTCTTATCGTTGATTTCCAACAACATTCTCAATACCTACTCTGCGGCGTTTGGCATCCAATTGGCAGGCGTGTGGCTCGCCAAGGTTCCTCGCTGGGCGTGGGCCTTTGCCATCACCGCCGTATACTTGGTGTGTGCTCTTGTGGGCAGAAACAAATTTTCAACCATTTTAGGGAACTTTCTTCCTATGATCGGGTACTGGATATCGATGTATTTCATAATTTTGCTTGAGGAAAACACCATTTTCAGAACAAAATGGCTTGTTCATTTATACACCAAGGAATTTGAAGATTCTGAGCCTGAAAGAGTTAGAGGTGGGACCGTTACTCGCCGCAAACACTACAATTTCACCATCTGGAACGACTACTACAAATTGACTCGCGGGCTTGCTGCCACCGCAGCTTTTGTCATAGGTGCAACCGGAGCCGCTGTGGGCATGTCCCAGACATACTGGGTGGGTCCTGTTGCTCGGCGAATAGGCGGAGAGTATGGGGGAGATATTGCCATGTGGTTATGTATGGGTTTCAGCGGAGTTGTTTACCCGGGACTACGGTACTGGGAGTTGAAGGTGTTTGGAAGATAAAAAACGAAAAGAAGATTAAAGAACAAGGAAGATAATAGAACTGAAAAGAACAAAGCACTATAAGATAGACGAGAGAGCTCCGCCAATTGCCGCCAATTGCCGATCAGCGACACCTACTAATCCCTAATAGTCGCTAGAGCGCGCTAGAGTAGTTGTTGGAGCATGGGACTATGTATAATAATCCAGTAATTTCACTTCAAACTAATTTACTTTTTATTCTTAGCTTAAATTCCTTTTTTAACTTCCCCGATTTTACCTTCGGACCGAAACCGGCTTAGCGCCAAGCTCGTGCGTGCACGAAACGGCTGGGTCGCATGGTACGGCGTGGAAGGTTTGGGCGCAAAATCTAAAAAATACATTGGGCGCAAAAAATAGAGACGAAATAGACACTTTTGAAACGCAGATTTCAAGAAAAAGAACTACTGAATTTTCTCAATACCAGTCATCAAGTCTATCATTACCACCATCCGCTGCATCTCGCCAATTCTTTCGTTCCCGTATGCATTGCTTCTCCATGCTGCAGGATTCGTAAATCGCCACCTGCATAACGCATATCTGAGTCATGGCGATTAGAAATCGATTTTCTTTACGATCTTTTTTATTTAAACCCAAAATTTCGCCACCCACCTCATAAATGACGCCGGAAATTCCATCCCACCAAGATGGAGACGGAGGCGAATTTAATGAGGATGATATAGTTCGAAGCGAACAAGCCAATCAGGCGCCAGTTTGGTCGATCCTTCCTTCCTACCACATGTACAAATCGTTATATATGGGAATGAATGCCCCCACCGAAAACATTCACGAGCCCCCCACCTACGAAGACGTGTCCCACACTTCCGTGTCCCACACTTCCGTGACAACTTCCAGTATCACCGCGTCGTCACTTTCTCTTCATAATTCGGACACCACGGCTCCGTCGTCCACCGACCCTAGAGTGATTGTGGCCGACGAAAACACTAACGATTGGCAGAACACGTTGTTGGATAACATCCACCAGTTGAAAAACTTGACATACTCCAACAACAAGTTCGCCAAATCCCTTAATGTGTCGGTTCACTTTACCAAAGAAGTGGGAAAATTGGGAAAGAAACCCACCTATATTGATCCTCTGGTGTACGAGTATAAACAAGGTGACACTGTCAACGGTCACATTTTGATTGAAAACACCTCGGACGAGAAAATACGCTTTGATATGATGTATGTGGTGTTTGAAGGTTCGTTTCTTGTAGCCAATGCCAAGAATAAGAAAGACCGAGTGCCTGTCAAAGTTAAGCAATTTCTCCAGATGTTCGACTTCACTGCATCGTGGAACCACGGCAACATCGACAGACTAATCACGGAGAGTAGTCATCCATACACATGTCCAAATATCGTGGATCCAATCGACAACACCAAACTAGCAGTGAAAGACAGAACTATCCATCCCGGTAACGTCTATAAGCGATTTTTCACCTTCAAGATTCCAGCTCAGCTCCTCGACTCGGAATGTAGTCACAATTTACTGGGTCACACTCATATTCCTCCTAGTTTGGGGTCCAGTCGTCAAGAGCAAGCCAAGTATTCGTCCAAACAAATGCAGACTATGAGAGTGAGAGATCTCTCGTTCGTAGATACCTCCATCAGCTACGGTGTAATGACGAGAATCATCGGAAGATCGTCCATGTATAATCTTGATGAAAATGACGAACTGGAAGGTACTCGTTTGATTAACTCTACCGGTGATGAGTTTGTGATTCTCAAAGAACAAAATGAGTTTATGCGGATGGTTCCCGAACCAATGGGCAATTCGCTTGGTGAGCACTTGATGAAGGTGACTGAGTCCAAAATGCTTCATGATAATTTGATTAACCGACTTCAACAGAAAATCGATATGGGCAATTCCATTCTCGAAGCCATGAATAATGGCAATTATGATTTTGCCATAGATATTTCCGACCAGGAACGAACGTTACATGCAAGTAACGACCACATGGGAGATCTCATCAAGTCTCGGCAATTGTATCGTGCTTGTACGAGCCGCGACAAGAAGATGACCAATGTTCCCGTGGAGAAGTACGGTGTGGCATTTGCATTCAAAAAGAAGACTTTGACTGGCTCATCCAAACCATTGGGAAGTATGATGGTATCGACGCCCAAGGTTAATCGGGTGGTGCGGTACATCTCTCCGTTACGGTTTCGTCCTGATGTTAGTCAAAAAATTGACAACCAAAGCTGGAAACTTCTGGTGCCCATTGATTTTTCATTCACTTTTCCTGCTACTGCCGACCATAGAAATATCAAACTTCCCGATCTCAAAAGTGTGGATGTGGAACTAGTTGCACTCACATGGAAATCCTTAAAGTATGCTCTTCCATACGAACTCAACCACGATATAATTTTCAAAGACCGGGTTGCTACGCACCATTCGCTGAAGGAAGAGACCCGCATAGTGTTCGGAGGAGATAACATCAATGAAACGTACAAGAAACCATTTCAGATAATGATGAACCAGCTATATGACCTCTACAATGAGCTTGGTTCCGACAATTTCAAACTCGAAGCACAATTGGTCGAAGATGTAAAGAGCATCAGCAGCTTTGAAACCAAGCACATGAACATGCCAGTTCAAAGCGTCGCCGTTCGTGACCGCAGCGAAAACGCCACAAACTTATCACGACTCCCATGGGTGCAAAAAGATCCAAATACGTTTCTGCTGCAGGTGAACGTTGCAATCGATCTCGAGACGGTTTACCTTAAAGGAGAAATGCCCACGGCCGAAAAAGCCCACAGCAATTACTGTTTGGTCACGAGTTTCCAGAGCTGCACCATTGGACGACTTTACTATTTGAAGGTGGTTTTGAAGTTATCGAACAACGATTCGGTGCGGTTTCTTCTTCCTGTGACTGTGGAGAAGAGTGCATAGAACAAGTCCGTGCCGGCGCAATGCGCAATGACGACACATTCTCTAATACTGCTTGCCATTCTGCAGGAACAGACCTGGGGTCCTTGCTACTCCAGCCGGCTAGTAAACAACAATTATATATTCTATGTCGAACAGATATGCATCAATTAGCTCACTCTTCTGTGAGAGACCAGAAATCTGGGGGTCATTGTTGAAAACGTGAAAACGTGTTGTGGCTGTTCACCTGAATTCCATAGCAATCTAGGACCCTGCACATCGTCCTAGATCGAACAGCCACACCCCTCAGAATGAATGGCTGAGGTGTTACGAGCGAGGGGAAGCCGAATAATTTCAGTACGGCAGCAATCTTTGGTAGCAACCGCAAAATGGTGCAACTATAAAGGGACACCAAGTAAAGGTGAAAATCACAAAATGGGATTAACCGACAAGATATCAAGTAAATTTGGAAAGAACGAGGCCAGTGAGCTCGACAAGCAAGGAGGAAAGGCAATTGGCAAGGACAATGTTTCCGGAGAATTGCAGAAGCAGTATAAGGAGGGGAACATTAACAAGGCTAATGCTGGAAAGTACGCCGATGACCTCGACAAACAAGGAGGAAAGGCACTTGGCAGAGAAAACCTCTCTGGAACGGAAAAGGGTGTTGGAACTCATTACTTGGGTGCTAAGGATGGTTCCACTGGAACTGGAACCGGAACTGGAACTGGAACTGGAACTGGAACTCATGGAACTTCTGGCACTCATGGTTCCGGAACCGGTGCCGGAGTTGGTGCTGGAGCCGGTGCTGCTGGCGTAGGAGCTGCCGGTGCTGGAGCTTACGGTGCTAGCCATTCTGGTCATTCAAGAACAGTGAACAATTTGGAAAGACCGAAGGTAATTACGGAAAGACCGAAGGTGACTATGGAACTGGTGCTGGAACTGGAACTGGAACTCATGGAACCACTGGAACTCATGGAGCTACTGGAACCCATGGAGCTTCTGGAACTCACGGTACCACTGGAGGTTACGGTTCTTCTGGTGGTAACCACACCACCGGCTCCGACCCATACGGAACCACTCGTGGTGGTGACACATATGGTTCATCTGGACATGGATCTGACACTTATGGTTCTGGTCGTGGAACCAACACCTACGGCTCAGGACAATCTGGACACACTTCTGGCCATCACGGTAAAGAAGCTGCTGCCGCTGCTGCTGGTGTAGGTGCTGGTGGTGCTGCTGGCTACAGTGCCTCTCACCACGACTCGAGCCATGGAACTCATGGAACCCAATCTGGATATGGAAGTTCTGGTACTGGTCAATCTGGATATGGACAATCTGGTACTGGTCAATCTGGATATGGAACCTCTGGAGCTGGACAATCTGGAGCTGGACAATCTGGAACTGGACAATCTGGTTACGGTACTTCTGGAACTACTGGACAATCTGGTTATGGTACTTCTGGTACTGGACAATCTGATTATGGTACTTCTGGCACCGGACATACTGGCTCTGGTCACACTGGAACCCATTCTGGAACCCATTCTGGATCTCACACTGGAGCTGGTACCGGCGCTGGTCTTGGTGCTGGCACTGGTGCCGCTGCTGGTTACGGATCTAGCCACACTGGCTCAGGACACACTGGTTCAAGTCACACTGGAACCGACTCCAGCTTTACTACTGGTAACCTGAAACTTGACTCCAAGATTTCCAAGTTGGAACCTCATGTCCAAGAACAAGCCAAGGACGCTTTCCACCAAGGCTACAAGGATGCTCAAAAGGCTTTCAACCAGTAATTCAATGTCTTATGTTGTAATAAAACTGCTATGTCTCAAACCATTCCTCCCCTTAACATATCTTCACTTTCTTCTTCTTTTCTAACTGCTGCAACTGCACTGCAACATGGCATACTCATCTCCCTGGTCTTGAACCTTCCAAGTCTTCTCCACCTCCTTTAGTTCATCTCCCCATTTGCTCTCATCAAATGGATTCAAGCTCATTTTTTGCAACTTCAATAGATAACTCAAATCCTTTCCTTCACTCTCTTCTGTCTTTTCTATCACTTGGTCCAAAATCCAGTTCCGCGGAAGAAACACTGGATTGTAAGATTTGACATTGGTTTCATAGTATCCTGGCTGAATTCTCTCAGACTTCTCGAGTTCCTCGTGGTACACCTGAACCCAATTGGATATCATTTCCGTAACCTCGTCCTTACTATACTTGACATCGTTGTAGTTGCAATATGGTAGAATGAACTCAGCAACCTGCTTGGGCTCTTTTGTAACAACTCCCAGCTCCTGCAAAATCACAAAAAACCGGTTGAAATCACACCCGAGTTCCTTCAACATATCGAGCATGGGCACTATAAGTTTCTGACGTTGTTCTTCGGGCAGCTCAATGTTGATCAAATCTGTGTTCAATCCAAGACGATTGTAAAAGCCGTTCATATAACTGACAGTATGGGCATATTGATAGATATCCGCAGCCACCTCAATGAGTTTAGTTGCTCGCTTGATGATCTGGTCTTCCCATTCGGGCTTTATTCCTTCGTTTTTGAAATGATTATCGTTAATAAGTTCTTCGCCAGCGCCGATAAGTTCCGCTAAATTTTCCCCAAGTCTAGTCAAATTCCACCAGATAGCAGTGGGTGTGTGCTTGTAGCTGTAGCGCTCATCATGGTCTTCTGAATTGGGTGTGTAATCTGGATTATAACGATCCATGATTGAAAACGGTCCAAAATCCATCGAGAGTCCGAGAATCGACGTGTTGTCAGTATTGAGAACTCCATTCAAAAATCCATACACTTGCCACTTGCCAGAAGTCGAGGCATTGCGCACAACCGTCTCCAAGTACATCTTGTCGTAATCTGTCAAATTGCCCAACGACTCTGAAGCTTGCGAGAAAAAGTCAGGGCCATTTTCAAGGGTTTTCTCAAGATTGTGAAACTTCTTTCCGTTGACAGTAAAGAGTTGGCTGATAACATAGTCGGAGAGGTCTCTAATTCCCCCACGGTCTCCACGCCATCTGTACAAATCAAAGGTACCCAAACGAACCCACAGCTCGGCAAATCTCGACACTATGGCACACTTTTCTACCCTGTGCCTCTGAGCCAAAGTCTGGGGGAGATAAGTGAGCGAAAGTGCCCTGGTGGTGGGAACTCCAATGGCATGGAGATGCTCAGAAATGATATACTCTCGTATAGACGAACGAAGCACAGCTTTTCCGTCAGCAAAACGAGAGAACGGCGTCATTCCGCTACCCTTGAGCTGGATTTCATACACTTCGCGGTTCTCGCCATCTCCTTTAGGCTTATTTATCTCGAATAAATTGTGGACCCTGCCATCGCCAAGCTGCCCAGCAAATTGGCCAAATTGCCACCCAGCATACGCCTGAGAGTACGGGAACGGATATCCCTTTTGTAAGAACTCCTTGTCTTTCAAATACAATTCTCCCGAAACAATATCTTGAAACTCTTTTGTTTCCGGGTCTTTAGGGTCCAAACCAAGGTCTTCAATTGCACGAGGACTCCACGTCAAAAGCCTGCTTTCCTTGCGCTCCTCAGGTAAGGACCACGAGAAGCCTCCAAATTGAAGAATCCGAGGCCGGTGAATGATATTGTCTTTGTTTTCCAACGCTACATCGGTGGTTTCTATGCGAGCATCGGGCTTAATGAATTTGGTGAACGACGAGGATTTAGGAACCTCGCTAAGTCTAAGTGTCAGCATCCGTCTTTTAAGTGAGTGCATCAACGTAGAAGTCAGGGGTTTTTCTCCGAATACCAAAAAGTGAACAATTGGTGTAAATAAATGGAGACGTATTCAGATATTTATGCTGCAACAGTATTAATAAAGTTTCGCGATCACAAATCGCATGCAGCAAGCGTGCATATAAGCATCTAACCCCGAGACAAGTGACTTCCACCCAAAAAAGCAGAAAAAACATAGAAGAAAGCCAATTGAGCCCAATAATCAAATATGAATACCCATCCCTCTTATTTTTCACCTTTTCGTTTGGTGAAAGATACGGATCGTTCAGACCGGTCACGTGACCACACCACCAAATCCATTCGCGACTCTCGTTAACAACTAGTGTACCATGCTCTGGCGACGTGTTCTCGTTCGCCATCGAGCAAAACTCGTGGCGGTGGTGTTTCTAGTGGTCATATTCACCCACATAGCCTATATAAGGCCCCAGAAGTCCCTTGTGTCACAAAATAACTCCTATAGTGAACAAAAAGCACCCGTGTCTGGCGACAAAGATGGAATCAAGGAGTCGATACAACGTTCCATCAGAGATTATCGCGTATTTTTCGATGGTTTGGAAGAGTATAAGATCACTGCACCCTCAATCAAGGGCCAATATAAAGATAAAAAGGCACCAGAGGTGTTTTCTACTGCAGATGATATTCTTTTGTCGAAGGAAGTACTTGAAAACGTGTTGGATATACCCGACGAAACATACCAGCAACTCAAGACATCGCATTCGAGGTATGTGGACGAACAAATCAACAAGTTGACGGAAAATTATGGCCTTTCAACGTTTGGTAATATCTTAAAAACAGATCCCGAATGGGGCACTTACCAAGGGTCTGCAGGTTACGTGATGGTGGGAGGCCATCAATTCAGTTGGCTTTCGTACCTCAATATCAGACAATTGCGTTCAACCGGCTCCAAGCTTCCCGTGGAACTTTTTATTGCCAGTGATGCAGAATACGAGCCTGAGTTCTGTGAGAAAGTTTTACCTCGTCTCAACGCTCGATGCAACAGATTTAATCCTGACTTTATCAACGAGTTGGGAGACCGGTTCAACTTGGGTGGGTTTCAGTTCAAAATGTTGGCTGTTCTTAGTTCTCGGTTCGAAAATGTCATGTACCTCGACTCCGACAACTTACCTGCCCGCAATCCGGACGGCATTTTCGAGTCAGATTTGTACAAGAAACATCAAATGATTCTTTGGCCCGATGCTTGGGCTCGTACCACCAACCCCAAGTTCTACGAGATTGCCGGTATTGACGTGAAACCTAACAAAATTCGGTATTCGGCATACGACAAAAAAGAAGCAGAGAAAGCCGGCGAGTCTTCGGTTCGTCCACCTTCTGCGTACGACTTTACCAACTCGAACTTTCACGATTTTGAGGGAACGATTCCAAACCCCACTTCGGAAGCTGGAGCTTTTGTTATCAACAAAACTAGCCATCTTAAGACGCTTCTACTTTGCTTATACTACAATGTTTTCGGTCCCGACTACTACTATCCACTTTTCACCCAGGGTCCGCCGGTGAAGGTGACAAGGAGACGTTTATTGCTGCTGCGCATGTAATGAATGAACCATGGTTTCAGACACTCAAACAATTCAAATGGGTCGGGTATTTCCGTAAGTCCAAGGGTGGATTCGATTCGAAAGCTTTGGGTCATTACGACCCGGTACAGTCTGCTACTGACGCCGATAAAGATATCGACTTTATGTTTATGCATTTGTCGTATCCGAAATACTACTGGTCGTGGTTAAGTGATAATCATGAATTGTACGACTCCGATGAACATGTCAGGATGTATGAATCGATTTACGATAATGTGGGGTACGATTTTGATCTTCGGGTTTTATACTCTTTCACTCTGGGGTTGTGTCCCAATCTTTTCAACGAAGATGGATCTGTCGTTGTTGGACCAAAAGAAGCTCACAAGAACAAAGATTACATGGGTCCACATCTTCGCTATGCCCAGCCTACAGAACAGATATCCACCCTATGCAAAGAACTATTCATACCACATATCAAGTGGCTATTGGAGACTACAAAATATCCCAACTCCATTTCCCCATTTCCAGGTCTGGACCCAATAGCATAAACGAGTCAGATTTGACTAAAATAGCCGTGCACGTCAAACCATTACTAACCCTGCATACGACCATTGTGTGCTTGGTCTTGCTACGAGCCAATAATTTATAGAAGTCTAGTATAGTGCTACCTTACTACAGAGGCACGAACACTGCTTATCGTCCTCTGTTTTAGCTACGCTTTTCTTTGCTAATTCGCGTTTGCTATCGTCTTTTTTTGCAACTTCCAATTTTCAAAGCCGGCCCGAAATCGGTAAGCCGCACGATTTGCAATCGATTTGGATGTCAGTTCCAAACATTGCAAAGTATATAAAGTGCCGCCGCCAAAAGTATCTGGCACCACAGCTGTCATGTCGATGAGCAGTGAGCGCACTACGCTTGAGCATGAACCACCAATACTTGCCATGAAAGAAGGAGGAGAAAAAGATGCCCATACGAATGCCGTACCGAGCTGCGATGAGATTGGATTTTTCCATGAAGTGGTTTTCGTATTTTGTATGTGCTGTGGCCAGCTCTTTTCTCAGGCAGCTGTAGCACAGGCAATTGCAGCCACCAAAGGAATTGCCAACACTTTTGGGGTGGAAGAACTGCCCGGTGAGCAAGCTTGGTTCACAGCGTCATTTTCCTGACGGTTGGAACATTTATTTTGGCATCTGGAAAATTTGGGGATATGTTCGGTTACAAGTTTATGTATATCACAGGTGTGTTGTGGTTTGCCTTGTGGTCGCTAATCTGTGGATTTAGTGCATATTCCAAATCAGCCGTTTTCTTTGATGTTTGCAGAGCTTTACAAGGAGCTGGTCTGGCGCTACTTTTTCCCAATGGTATTGCAGTTTTGGGTCACTATTATCCTCCAGGGTCCATGAAAAAGAATATTGTCATGTGCTTGTTCGGCGCTGCAGCACCTTCTGGATTCAATATAGGCGCACTATTTTCCAGTCTTTTTGCTATGAAAGTTTGGTGGCCGTGGACGTTTTGGGTGTGTGGAATCGCCTCGGTTTGTCTTGCCGTTTTGTCTTACTTGTTTGTTCCCAAAAAATAGGAACTCCATCCAGAAAAGAGCCTTTTGATTGGATAGGATCGACGTTGGGAATCAGTGGCTTGATCCTCTTTAACTTTGCATGGAACCAAGGGTCCAATGTGGGCTGGCAGACGGTTTATAACTACGTCTTGCTCATTGTTTCCGTGGGTTTGGTGGTTGCATTTGCCATAGTCGAGGTTTACTTGAAGCATCCAATTGTGCCTATTAAATCGTTGAAAGGTGAACCGTCGTTTGTTTTGGGTTGTATCGCAGCTGGATGGTCCTGCTTTTGGGATTTGGCTCTATTACACCTTTCAATGGGCTTTTTACGTCGACAACGTTAACCCTGTGGTTGCGTCAGTTCAATTCATTCCTGTAGCATTTCAGGGTTCATTGCAGCATTGACCACAGCCTATCTTCTTCACAAAATACCGCTGTCTTTTGTCATGATGTTATCGATGTGTGCCTTCTTTGCAGGTATAACCATCATGGGAACAAGGCATGTGGGTCAAACGTACTGGGGCCAAAAATTCGTATCGTGCCTCATCCAGCCTTTTGGAATGGATATGAGTTTTCCAGCTGCTACTATCATTCTTTCCAACCACTTTCCTCCTTCGAAACAAGGAATTTCCGCTTCATTGGTTGCAACAGTCCAAAACTACTCTGTTGCATTAGGACTAGGATTCGCAGGTACGGTCGAAAAGTACAAGACCGACCATTTACCCCAGACTTTTGATCTGAAATTGCTAGGTATCAGAGTTGCATTCTATATGGGAATGGGACTTGCGGGCCTTGGGGTTGTGTTTTCAGTAATAGGTGGAATTCTTCAGTGGAAAGAGGACAGGAAAGCAAAAGTGGACAAGGCATAAGCAATAAGGAATGAGGGAAAACACCTAAATCTTATGAACAGTGAATGTCGAATACACTACTTCACAACATGAAGAGTGTGCTGAACACCAAGGAATTATAAACCCGAATTTATTAGTGCTAAGAGCCCTTATACCAGTGAGCATTATCACTCAGAGCTTATACCAACAAAATAACGACAAGCCAAGACGATAGAACTGGTATGGTATGACTATTATATGTGACTATTATTTGGCTATTTATTTGACTATTTATTTGACTTATTTGACTTATTTGACTCTATTTGACTCTATTTGACTTAATACCCTCAATTTGCAGCCGCTACACAGTTATCCTGCACACCAACCTCCATATCGCATATCGCACCTCACATTTTCCTTCCTTATCATATTACCAATGTCAGTATTGAAATCGCCATTGACCAAAAATCTTCGTATTGCACTTATCCAGCTCAAAGCTGGCGCAGACAAGACTGCAAATCTCAATTCTGTCAAAAATCATATTGAAAGGGCCATTTCTACTTCCACAGTTGGACCTCTAGATGTGGTGATGCTTCCCGAATGTTTCAATTCTCCCTATGCTGTGGACCAATTTCGTCGCTATTCCGAGTCTATTCCTGGCGGAGAGACCACAGAATTCTTGTCAAGTCTTGCAAAAAAACATTCGGTGTATATTGTGGGAGGATCCATTCCCGAGCTTGCTGACGATAAGGTGTACAATACTTCACTCACGTTCGATCCCAATGGGGAGATCATTGCCAAGCATCGCAAGACCCATTTGTTTGACATTGACATCAAGAACGGTATCACCTTTAAAGAACTGGACTCATTGAGCGCCGGCGATAAAGCCACAGTTTTCAAGCTTGGAGACTTTGGAAATGTGGGACTCGGGATCTGTTACGATATAAGATTCCCCGAGTTGGCCTCAGTTGCTGCCCGGGCGCCTCACAATTCATTTGCTATGTTTTATCCTGGAGCATTCAATACCACTACTGGTCCTCTTCACTGGCATTTACTCGCAAGATCTCGGGCGGTGGATAATGAAATGTTTGTCATTTTGTGCTCTCCAGCTAGAGACGTTGGAGGTGACGGGTACCAGGCGTATGGACACTCTTTGGTGGTGGATCCTTATGGAAAAATTGTGGCGGAAGCTGGAGAAGGTGAAGAAGTTTTGTTTGCGGAATTAGACCATACTCTTCTACCCGCAGTTCGTCAGGGCATTCCAGTGCATTACCAGCGGAGATTCGATGTGTATGGCGACTATGTAGGAGAGGGAAAGGTCAAGGTGAGCGATAAGTAGAGAAAAGATGGACTAGAAGTTAAGAAACTAGAGAAAGACTAAGGACCAAATTCAGAAGTGACAAGCAAACTAAACTTTTGACAGAAGCTAGCAGTACATTTTCTCAATTGTCCAATTGTCCTTCTCTCAATTGTCCTCTTCTCTCTCTATAAAGTCCACCAACACGTCTATGAATTCGTTGGGTTTCTCGCTGATCACCCAGTGTCCCGATTTGATGTCTCTGACCTGGAAATCAGGAAAGTATCGACCTATATCCGGGATCAGCTCGTCGGGAATATATGCTGATTCGGTTCCTCGAATAAAAAGAGCAGGGCCCCGGGTCCACCGAGACACATTGCAGTCATAGGGCCATGCTGCTATCTTACCAGCCACAATTGCATCTCCAATTATATCAAGAGGAATCCTAGAAGTTATAACTTCTTCCGTTTTGCCTCGGTTGAGGTTGGTCAATAAAAATTGTCGGACTTCTTTCCTGGGCTCAACTGCTGCCAAGTCTCTATCGACGTCCTTGATATTGGTATACTTGTGATGTTCAAGGGACGTTCTGAGCAGTTTCACGTACTTGGAGAACGCAGAGGTAGATCCCGTAGAGAGATCTATGGGAGCATTGTCGACCGAAACCACCATTCCTGGAAGCTCGGGTCTTCGAAGTGCGACAGCCATGGCAGTTTTTGCACCCATTGAATGGCCCACAAGAATTGGTTTTTTTTCAAACTTGGCATCCTCCACAAACTTTTCCACGTCTGCTGCCAACGCAGGATAGTCCAATCGTGGATGGTGGGGAGAATCGCCAAAGTTTCGTAAGTCGAGACAGTAGATGTCACGAGTGAGTTTTGTAGCTAGTTGCTTCGCCACGGTTCTAGTGTTGGATTTGGATCCAAACAACCCATGTAAGATCAATAGTGGCGCCTTGGTCTCCAGAGAAGGTTTTTAGGACTATGTTTGTCAAAAACCAAAGGAACGGTTTCTATGGATCCGTCTACCGCAAGGGCATCGCCGAGATAAGATGCTGAATTAGCGTACGAAGCTAACTTTTTCAGCGACGACAAGACTCTGGAGAAAGAGAGAGGCTTGTTATTTCGAAGGGTGATGGGGATACTTTTGAACATTTGAGTGTTGAGCTTATGTCGGCAGTTGCATTTAGATTCGCTGCATTGGACTGCGGTACACCACCGATGAGCGCGGGGCATAGTACCGAGAAGTGATGGAAGTTGGAGATTGGGGAGGTTCTGCAAAAGCATTTTTTTGCATATTAATGAGTAAAAACCACACGAAAGTTTCTTCAGCTCAAGATATCTCATTCTTTTACGACTCAATGCTTTTCTGGTGTTTCAAAAATGTTCAGAATCTAAAATCAGTCTGTCTTTAAGAAAGCAATTGGATGCGGAATGTTCGTAATTTTGGGTGAAAGTGCTTCTACACCACACATACGCCTATTTGAACAATTGGTTGCAGTTTTGATCAGATTTGTTGTCATTTTGAATCAGTTTAGTGTTATCTTCGCAATGGTGAATTTAGTACTGATTCCGTATTTGGGACTCTACCCAATTGACCAGTCGACCTCATTCTACAGCAACTACGCAAATGAGGATCAGTCTCTTTGGGTCCTTTTTCATAACAATTGTTCTCGTTTAGTTCACTTTGCTGAAAAAATTTGCAGCCATTCAGTAAATCTTGAAGAGCTATTTTGACAGCGAAAAGTCATCTTTACTACTTCTTCCTCTAAATAAACTTTCAAGCTCGCTGGCACTTGGACTCAAGCTCACATTGACAGCAAAAAAGTTATTAGGTCAATCCAAGTCGGCATTCAGTCAGTCCATTACTTCTCGAAATTGCATTGAGTAAACAGCACAAAACTAAGTAAACTTATTCAAAAACTATATAAAAGTAGACCATTCAGTACCATATAAAAATAAACTCATTCAAAAACTATAAAGTGCTGCTCTTTCAAAATTACGCTTGACAGTAGTACCTGTACCTACTCTAAAACAGCCGCACCGCAAGCGCCCCGCATTAATTTCGCCGAACCCCAGACGAAATCTGTCAAAATATCTCGATGAAAATTCCATTTTTCCTTTTATGGGGCTTTACCATAGCCCTAGTAACAGCATCAGCAGACACAAATTTGGGTCACATGTATATTCTGGACCATATGTATTTGGAATTAGACTCGAAAAATTCGCTTACGTGCCAGTCGATTCTGATGAAGAAGAGAACCGGGTATGAATCACTCAATTTGAAGGTTCTGGTACCAGAAACCATCAAGGACAACGCTGAATTGTCGGTGGTTTTGTTTAGAGCAAAAGAGATCGAGTACCTCAATTTTTACTCGGGACAAAGTCCATCACAGCTCTTTACTATATTAAATCGTGAAACTGAAATTTTCAAAGGTGTTCAAAAAGTGAGTAAATCATACAAAACAACGCTCAAAAACGAGTTTGCAGTGCTCAAAAAAGGTGAAAATCATGTTTTTCAACTATTTTTGGAACAGTCTGGAGTCTACTGTGCGATGGTTGCGGTATCTCCCAAGGTGCCCCCAAAGACATTGTCGTTCCAATTGAGCACCAAGAGTCCAAATGGAAGCTTGAATAGCCAACAAGTGCTTGGATTTGACATTTTGTTGCGCCTGAGTATCGCTGGATTTGTGTTTTTGGCAATTGCTGCAAAAAAGTATTTCGACTTGAAGTCGCAAAATTGGCCAGAGAACCCATACTTTTAGGGGCAGTTGTGTTCTGGATACTAGTACCACTCGAAGCGATTCTTTCAATTTGGTGCTTGTTTCTTTGCTTGCTGCGTAATGCTGAACCATTCACTTTTGCATCCTCGGCCTGGAATTATTGCAATTCTTTTTTGCACTATCTTTTTCAGGTGCAACGTTACTTTGTCCAGTATGGTCTTTTATTGTTTGCAAGTGGCTACGGATTAATTTACAGCTTTCAAAATTCTTCGACTTATTCTAACTTTCCTCCTGGAAAACTCAAATGGCCAAGACGCTTTCTCATTGCTGATATCATCAACAGGCCTACTTTATTGGTGGTTCAGTTTGCTTTGGCTAAGTTACCCGAAGAATCAAGCACGCTATCCATGTCCCTCGGTGCAGCAATAGTGTTCTTTCTGGTAATTATGGCTGCGTTTCAAAGTATAGCTACCATCTGCCAAATATGGTTTCCCTACCGTTACCACAAACAAGTGTTGAAAACCATTGCAATCAGTAAGCAGAAACATGAGAAAGATGAACAAAGAATTAGGGATATCCTGAAAACAGAAAAGGCTTTCAAGAAAAGTATTGCAATTGGCATATTCATGAATGTGTTGCGCCCAATTATAAATGTGATTTTAATGGTTGCAACTCCAGGAACTGAGTTTGACAAGTTGGAATCTAGCTATGGTTCATACTTGCGAGTAGGAGACATTGCCATTGACATTATTCAGGTATTTTTGATTGTGGTTCCATTCGTATATATATGGAGTGCTGAGCTGTGCCGACTGGTATTTGTGGAGAAAAGCAAGGAGGAATAATAAAAGGGACTCATCAACCATGGTTCATTTTTAGTGTATGACATTGCTCAACCAGTCAATATTGCTCAACCAGTGCTGTTGATTAATACCCGAATCATCTTGATTGGCTGAATTGAACCGTGCTGTTCTCTTCTATTAAATATTCATGAAAGCAGACTTTAGTGTCTATACATATGGATCTTATGCGGAGCCGCACGCCGCACGCCAATGTCAAAAGTGATCGAGTATTAACGCTTAGCATTGAAGTTTCACAACAATTATATTCTATGCCTTTCTTTAAGTCCTCCAAATAATCGGTAATTCCTGAAATTTCAAGTAGCGTTTCGTAGAGTTGAATTTAATTGATGAACTTCTGGCTTCATAAGAAAAAAGTGACAGGAAACTATCAATTGAAACCATTGGTCTTCAAAGATACAATATAGACGTTTCTGCTTTCTTGTTTAGACATCCACAGCTTCGACTCCGTATACAAGATTCGCAAACTATAGATTTGTCAATTTGCAGCCGAGTTATTTCTGCGAATAGCCAGCGATATTAAAACTCAACGTATTCAAAAAAGATCACAATATGACTGAAGAAGATTACTCGCTACTTCAAGATCAGCTGCCAGCCACGGCATTGAGCATGAATTTTTCGAAACACATAAATTTTGAGTCGGTTGATATTCGGAGGTAGAATTGAAGATGAAACTTCTTGATATGAAGAAGATATTACCAGACTCCCTCCAAATTTCAATAATGAGTAGGTAGATGTGCCAATGGTAGAGTCAGACTTTTATAATATTGGCACCGATAACTTCTGTCATTGGGCACAACTGTGTGCTCGCTGTGGCTTTTGTCATCTTGAAAATATGACCCTATCGCGTGATTAGCGAGCTTGTGAGAAATTCCATATCAACCGCCAAAGGTTCTTGTACCAGAATCTTTAAACGCTTCTCGTGGTTTGTAGCTACCCAATTGGCATTTGGGATTGCTTCGGCTCGGAGTACCCCCACCTGTCAACGCACCTGCGGGGTGGGCGGTGGGGGGCAAGGGTGAGCCGCACGGTCGCATATATAAGGGTCGGAACTCCCTGAAATAATAACGAAATGTCCCACAAGTAAGTGAATCCTGCGGCTCCAAAAAAGCTCAATGCTAACTCAGATCAACCAAAACATTCACCCTCAACACTGGCGCCAAAATTGCCGGCATTGGCCTCGGTACTTGGCAGTCTACCGACGACGAGGTCTACAATGCAATTTTGACAGCTTTGAAATCCGGTTACACGCATATTGACACTGCAGCTGCATACGGCAACGAAGATGTCATCGGAAAAGCCATCAAGGACTCCGGAATTGACAGATCCAAGATTTTCATCACCACCAAGTTGTGGTGTATCGACCATCGTCGTGCTGCAGAAGCGCTTGATGCTTCACTTAAACGTCTTGGAACCGATTATGTGGACTTGTATTTGATGCATTGGCCGGTTCCCTTGAACCCCAATGGTAACGATCCCAAGTTCCCCACGCTTCCAGATGGAAGCAGAGATATCGATCTGGATTGGAACTTCATCAAAACCTGGGAATCCATGCAAAAATTGGACAAATCTAAAGCCAGAGCAATTGGAGTGTCGAATTTTTCAGTTAAGAGAATTCAAGAATTGCTTGCGGCTCCCACAACTAAAGTTGTTCCTGCTGCAAATCAGGTTGAATTGCATCCACTTCTTCCTCAAAAAGAGCTCTTGGACGAATGCGCCAAACACAATATTCTCGTGGAAGCTTATAGTCCATTGGGGTCGACAGACTCACCACTTTTGAAAGATGAAGTGGTGACGAAAATAGCCAAAGAACACAATGTTGAACCAGCAACCATTTTGATCGCCTGGGCGTTATGGAGAGGTACGGTGGTTTTGCCCAAGTCGGTAACACCCCATAGAATCGAGTCCAACTTTCAAGTGGTGGATCTTCTGGACCAACAAGGTGAAGAATTGGAACAACTCTACAAGCGCCAGGGAATGAAAAGATTCATCAACCCCAACTGGAAGCCAATTGTTGTGTTTGACTAAAATAAAACTCGTAAATACCATTTATACAGAAACAATAACAGATGTTCCCACACTATGAGTCCATCGCATACCTAATATTGTACATCTTTACTCGATCAACTTGACGTAGTTCGAAGGACAGATCCCCACTTCTCCCGTAGCCCGTCTAGCCTGCCACCACTTCCCATCGATATCGTCGACATCCAAGATTTCGTCCTTGGTGAACGAGATCTCGTTGATGTCTTCAGGGTTGGCCGAGTAGCTATAGAGTGCCCTTGCCTTGTAACGGAATACTGGGGCGTCTTCCTCATCAGCAATCACCGTTTGTCGGCGAGAATTGGTGAGATCACGCAGCTGGCGGACATCGGCGGAAGAAAAGTTTTTCAATCCATTCAACTGGGACAGCAGCATGTAGGGTGTCTTGTTTTGCGATTGGCGTAAATTGTTGTCTTGGAACGCTTCCGGAGCTGGGGCTACGCGAAGGTCATCGTCGTGTTTTTCGTCACTCGACAACTGACCGTGGTTATGTGTGTGCAGCTTGATCAGGAACGAGTCGATAAACTGGTTAGTGGGCGATTCAGGGTGGCCTCCAAAGTATACTATCCAAATCAAGTTGAGCATGGATAATAAAATGCACCCCGCAGCGCAACAAAGCTTGCCGGAATTGGACTCATAAACCAACCCGTTGGCGGAATTGGTGGTATACACAAACGCCACGGCTATGAGACCCACAAGCGTGAATTTGTAGAGTTCGATGGTGTTTGTAAGATATAAAAACGTGATGAGCAAAATGATCAAAAGTTCATATACGATGCCCCACCAGGTAAACCTGGGGAAATGTGACTGTGGAGAAGAGCCCGCGCCTGCTATGGCGACTATCCACGCGATGAAGCCGAACGACACCGTGGCAATGGCAAAAGGGTCGCCAATAAAGTTTGAAAGTCTGATTGCCATGGATCACAGGTGGAAATTTATCCAGTAAAAACGAGTGATCTTGTGATAATATGTGATTTCACAGCTTGTACAGGCTGTGTATACGACGTGGGGCCCGGAAAAAATGGGTTTATATGTCCACAAATCAAAACAATAGAGATCAGCTCCTGAAGAAAAGCGTTATAAACACAGGTGAGAAAGTTGTGTTGGGCGCATGCAGTCGCGACCGCGTCGTTCTAGACCGGAATGCGAGGGTGGTGGGTGGATGCGAATCAATTCGCTCTCCGCGGCTTTAGCGAATGAGAACATCCCAAATATCCTGCATATACATGGGCGCAAACCAAGCTCAAACGGTGGTTGATTTCCGAACTGGTGTGTGGGTGTCCATCTGGCCGCACATCCGTAGTTAATTTGCTCAAGACAAAAACTCAAATTTCGAGGCAAAGAAAGCACGTGGAAATTCGGGGAAGTTGGGTGTATCCTCACCATTGCCCAAACTTTATATTTCAGTTGTCTGGACCAAAATCCCCCACTTGCAACCCCCACAAATGTGGGTGATACACCCAGTACACCAGATGTTGTGACTGTATCCGAAAGAAACGCGGAAAGTGATTACTCCCGTTTTTATCCGCCGAGCGGCTTGCTGTAATTACAAGGTATATATAGAGCTCGATTACAGGGGAGAAAATCAGCTAGAAAACATGATAAGATTGGCTGAAATGAGAACTGCAAGTGCCATGCATGGTACATTCCGGTCTTCTGCAATTGGAGTTCCGGTCTTAATGCGCATATCAACGGCTGCAAAATCCACCTCGTCAAACTCATCAACTTCCTTATTAGATATTTCTACCAAGGTGCTCGATGAGTCAGATATATTGAAACATGACGACAAGTCGTTTATCACTCACAATCTCTTTCCTCATCCTAAATTTGGAACCAAAGAATGTGAAGAGGTGAAATATGAGCATAGAGAACCTCGTAATGTTTCTGATAAAATTGCATTTCGAGGAGTGAGTTTTTTCCGGTGGTGCTTTGATATGGTTACTGGGTACAAGAAACCTCGTAACGACCACGATTTGGAAACCGGATTCAAGGGAACAAGATGGGAAATGACAGAAAATAAATGGTTGACTAGAATCATTTTTTTGGAGAGTATTGCCGGGGTTCCAGGTATGGTTGCTGCATTTTTACGTCACCTTCATTCTCTAAGATTGCTCAAAAGAGACAGAGCTTGGATAGAAACGCTTTTGGACGAAGCCTATAACGAGCGTATGCATTTATTGACGTTTATCAAGTTGGGACAACCTTCTTGGTTTACTCGTTTTATCATCTATGTTGGTCAAGGTGTATTTTGCAATGCGTTTTTCTTGTGCTACTTGATGATTCCAAAGTACTGTCACAGATTCGTGGGTTATCTTGAAGAAGAAGCTGTGAGTACTTATAGTCATTTGGTATATGAACTCGACACAAAAAAACTTCCCAAGTTTGACGATATGAGAGTTCCATCTGTGGCCACTCAATACTGGACAGAACTCGACGAAAACTCCACTTTCCGTGATTTGGTCTTGAGAGTGCGTGCAGACGAAGCTAAGCATCGTGAGGTGAACCACACATTGGCTAACCTCGATCTGACCGACAGAAATCCATTTGCTATGAAAATTGAGGAAGTCGACAAGCCTCAGCCAGAAAATGGATTGAAGGTGCAAAGACCTACTGGATGGGAGAAGAAAGATTTGATTTTGTAGATGATTATGATATGATTGAACTGGACTTGTAGGTCAATGCTTTGGTGGTCAATGACTTGTGGGTCAATGCTTTTGGTGGTCAATACTTGATTAGTTTGTGATCTTCAGCTTTTTGAGATTATTTCATACTGTTCTTGTAGTTCAGTCTAGTGCGTTGCACCCAAGAATATCGTGGCCCCTAAGCAAACAACCATCACCACCACTCCCCATATCAGAGAGCCAATCCCCCATATTTGCAAAAACGTTCTAATTTGTCCAAAGGTCCATCGGTACGCTGAATCAACATGTACCCAAAAAGACCAGGCAAAATGAATGAGATGGATGTCGACCCAGTCGACCCCACAAATGCCAAGACATGCTCCAAAGAAGTCACTGTGATAGCCACGAGATACGCCAATACAACAATAAATGTGGTGATGATGTAAAAGTTGCGTTTGGAAAGTGGTACAATCATGGGATCATGGCCGTCTGTATCATGGGCTCCTTCCATAGGAGTTGTGGTGATGAACAGCTCATCAACTTCCTCTACGTTTACCTCTTCTCCCATGTCCTCAATTTGCTGGTATCCACTTTGGCTCTTTATATCATGAATACCATTGGAGATAAAGTAGATGATATGGTTGATGGATCCACGACACGGATGGCATTGAAGAGGAAATGAAAGGCTCACCATGATCACAATACAAAGACGACCAATGAGCGACAGTATCGAATCCGTTGGGTACATGGCTACGATGTTTCCAGTGACTTTGGAACCAAACGAAATGTAGCCACACAATCCAACCACCAAGTATGAAGTGCACGCGGTTGCAATGGCATTACGAATGATGATATTGGACTGTCTTGTTTGGGAGCCCGATGTTTCGTGAGCCTTTAATTCGTTGATAATGGCAAACATGTTCTGATGGCATGTATAAGCAAACACAAAAACTGGAAACGACCGTAAAGTTCCCAGAAATGACAGAGGTCCCCAGTGCACTCCTTCGGCCACCGCTCTCTTTACATGGGCAGTTGCCTCGACGTCATTGGCTATAGTGTGGCCCACAACAAGGCAAATGAGGTATGCTACCGAAAACAAAGCCACCACAGAAGTATACTTCAACGAGTCTAACTTTTTGAGATACGATAATGGAACCACCAAAACCGCCATGAACAAAGATATCCAAAAGTTGCGAGCCATAAGAACGCTTTCGCTGTCTACTTTCAAAGTTTCCATGATTTTCGGCATCAAGTCGCCAATCACCACAAGGTAACTGACACCCACACCAAAGCATTTTATAGCAATTGCCCCGTCAAAAACCACCGATAAATGTGGATAAGTGAGCTGGGACAAGCTGAAATACAGAACAGAGCCTCGTTGATCAACATACTTGGCTACTTTATTTTGAAGATACAAGCCAAACGCACTTGTACACGCCGACCAAGTTATTAAAAGACAACCCAAAATCAAACCATTTTGTTTTATACCATACGGCATGGCAAGAATGCCGGCGCCTATTATGGTGTTGAGAAGATTTATGGTGCCAGACCTAATGGTGGCCGTGGTCATGATAAAGAGTGTTGTAGTTAGTTTTTCGCGATCGATAGTGTGGTTCAGTGTGCAGGCCAGTTCATTGTGCAGTCTGTTGCATAGTCTGCAGTCGGCTGCAAATAGTACTCGAATACATTCGTTATATATAGTGCAATAAATAACACCTAGAAGAGCAACCATCCAATGAGGAACGCAATGATCACCAAAAGAATCGCCACGGGAAGCGAAACACCTTGAACGGCATCCACCAGAAACTGCTTTGACCGCGAACTTCCGCCTTCTAAAGCGTCCAATTTGTCTGCCAATTTGGCAATCCGAGCGTTCGACGCCTCCAATTCCCGTTGCAAATCGCTCTGTGGTTGCGACTTGTCCAATCTCGATGCAGCATACATCCCGCTGGCCGATTCCGCAGCACTGGGGTACCCTTCAACCTTGCCATAGTTTCCACCGTAACCTTGGTTTTGGTAACCTCCTTGTTGACCTTGGTTGTAGCCTTGGTTTTGGTTGTGGTTGTAGCCTTGACCTTGGTTTTGGTTGTGACCTTGATTGTAGCCTTGGTTGTAGCCTTGGTTTTGGTTTTGATTTTGGTAGCCTTGACCTTGGTTTTGGTTGTAGCCCTGGTTCTGGTTGTAGCCTCCGTGGTTTTGATCGTTTTCTCCATGACCTTTGTAGCCCACGGCAGCACCCACGGCAGCAGCAGCTCCAGCAGCTCCAGCAGCAATTCCACCGGTAATTCCACTTCCATGTCCATTGGCATCGGAACCGGAACCGGCACCGGAACCACGCTCGTGGCCGTTGGTTTCACCTCCTTGGGTAACCGGCTTGTGCACGGTGGCAGCAGGCTCAGAATCAATGTTTTGGTCCTTTCCAATGACATACGACACTCTCAATTTTTTGGATACGAGTTGCAGCTTGTTCTTGCTCTCCAATGAGCTCCAGCTGTCTCCCACCTTCAGTGGGTCCGACAACCCAGGACAAGGCACAGACACCAACAAAAACTTGTCCTTACATTTGTAGTCCTCAGGCAATGGTTGCGAGAATCCTTGAAGAATAATCGACACTTTCAGCGAAGCACCAGGCTCCAAAATACTGGCATTTGGTCTTACACAGTAAATTTTGGGCGCAGTGGTCTTGACCTTGAATGCCAAGGGTTGCGAAGTAGGGTTGGAAAGCGTGAGATACTCGGTGGTGGGCTTGGTAAATGAGCCTGTAGTTAGTATGACAGCAACATGAAATTCTCACAGGAACTGCGGGGAAATCGATATCGATATTATGGTGATATATCGACAATCTAGGGGTCAATGGTGTACACTAAAAGCTTTTGGGCGTCTTTGGTGGTTCCCCCACAACGTTTGGTGTATTCTAAACCATTCCTTTTTTCAAAAACATCGTTGTATTGCTCCCTTTGTGAAAAATTACCGCTCCCCAAATTCGAAATAATCCATCAGAGACCACATATTTGGTGATTGCAATGGTATCACATGACCGTAGCGATATCAAACTTTTGCGCAAAACACTTACCTTTAAACTCCAACACACTAGGTTGCACTTCCATTTTGACCAGGTTGAAATTATGTTCGCACTAATATATAGTAATTAGTGAAATCACAGCGAATCGCAAAAGCGCACGACCTGGTGGGGCGGGGTTGTCACATGAAGACAGCGATGATGGGGGTTGGAAAATCTGGGGTGGGGGCCAAAGGGGAAATAAGTGGAGGCCCCGCGGATACATCTATGGCGACGTGCAGCCAGCCGCATGAGCACTTGCTTGATTGAGGCACAAATTTATGGGAGACCGGAACTCAGGGTAGGATCGGTTGTGGCGCGCATAAAGGGTCGCGAGTGAGCTACTTGACAACTTCCTAAACGGGAAGGCAACGGTGATAATGCAAGTGATGGAGATTGGGGGGTAGCAGACAAAGGAAAGAGACGAGATACAAAGAGAGAGGCGAGGACAGGATATGAATGGAACATGAATTGAGATTATATACTGGCTATGAATCAGTGGCATTGACTCAGAAGTACTGTGCATCATACACTAAGTTTACCACAATGTTGAAGTATCACCATAACCAGCACTGAAACAAAGGGTACAAGGCTGTTATACCACATTACCACTTTATTTTTCACTCATTTTCACTTCACTTTTCGTTTCATCTTTCACTTCATCTGTCTCAGTAGTCATCGCCGCGCAGCACAACCTCTTTCTTGTGTGGATGGAGCAAGATTGTGTGCTCGAATTGGGCGGTATAACTTCCGGCCCTGTCGGTGATGGGTGGATAATCTTGAACAGCTCCAGCACGTACTAATTGGTTGAGCGCAAGCAAATACTTTTCTTCGCCTACGCGATCCAAATACCGTCTGCACCATGGTAAAGTACCAAAGTTACTCTCAATTGTCTTCAACAATTGCTTGGCCCTGTCGGTTCCAACCCGGGCCTGTTTGTACTCTTCAGAGAGTGCATAATGCGAACATTCACCCGTAGGTATCACATACCCATTTCCGGTCGAACCAAACGTCTCTATAGCGAACGTCTCACCCTCCTCCATTTTTGTCATGTCTCCATTGGCAACAATAGGTACGGTTTTGCCCAGATGAATCACATAGTCTCCGATATTGTGGCCGTTCAAATTGCGAATGCACTTGATTGGGTAAGTCTTACCGCCAATCTCCATCTCATACAGTTCCATCACCTCTTGCACCGCTGCTCCAATATCGTTAAGACGAACATCAATTCCTGCCTCACGCACTCCCGTATTGGTGGCTTCCTTGACTGCTTTCAAGAGGTTATCGTATTTGTGGTCGTCGTCAAATGTCATGGTGAATGCCGAATCGACAATGTGTCCATTGACATGAACACCGATATCCACCTTCATCACATCATCCTTTCCCAACACCAACTTATCGCCAGCATTCGGGGTATAATGAGCTGCAACCTCGTTAAGTGAAAGTCCTGTGGGAAATCCAATTCCGGCTTTTAAAGTGTGATCGGCAGCGGCATAGCTACGCACCGAATTTTCAATCAAATCGGCAATTTCCGTCATGGTCATACCAGGACGAATACTCAGCTGGGCCTTGTGGCGCACCCGACGATGAATCTCAGCTCCTTTACGGAAATCCTGCCAGTGGTTATTGCGCTGGTTATCGAGATATCGCAATTCCTCGGAACTGGTACGATAACTGTTGATTTCCAATGGATACTCCTGCCATTCTCCCTCGGAAAAACCCCATCCGGATACAGCAGGTCAATGCTGGTAATCTTTTTTTTTCTTGTTCTTCTTCTTTTTGGCTGCTGGTGCGTCGGTTTTGTCTCCGCAGTGGTAACATCAGCTGGCGTCGACACCACTGAGTCCGTAGTGTTCACAGCAATTTCATTTGCCTCTTGCTCTTGACTCATGTTGCTTCTCATCTTTGGATGATGAGAAAATCGGAAAACCCGACACACCCGTGCACCAGGGGCTTTCTGATTAGTATGTAGAGTATGTAGAATTGATACGGTTCATGAATTAGTCCTTGTTTTCGCCATTGAACAATCCCACGCGGTCGAAATTGATCATTTTGCCGTCCACCTGTTTGGCGGAGACATCAGGGGTTCTAGGCACTGGTTTTGCAGCCATCGCTGCTCCAGGAGAAGGAGTGAAAAAGTTGACATAATCGTTCATATTAAACCCAGCCGGCGTGAGTGTGAGTGCCGACGACGGCAATCCGGCTGCGTTGAATGTGCTGAGGAGATTCACCAGCGGGGTGAGGCGCTGTGGGGTTTTCGAGTTGATTACGTGGGGCCGTTTTGGAGTGAGTGGAGGTGGGGCAATAAAGTTGTGCGACGTTCCGTTGGCAGAGTGGTTTCCACCGTTGTATTTGCTTGAACTGGTGGTGAAGGGTCGTGCTGGCGACGGTGACGTGGCGAGGTACATGAGAAGATCCGCTCCCTCTGTGTCATTAAAATTGCCATTACCATTTCTGGGCGTGCGCTGGGGCTGGGTGGGTGTCTGGAGCAACAGGGTTGCAAGCTGTTTCTTGGGAAGAGTCGGGGTTGTTTGCGGGTTGCTGGTGGAATTGAGCACCGGCGAAGGCTCAAGGGTGGGAGCGTCCAGCGCCCCGTCGTGGTGTTTGCCGGGGGTTGACGGTGCGAGCTCCTGGAGCACCATCTGGGGTTGTTTTGCCGAAGCTGAAGCTGAAGCGGAAGCGGAAGCGGAAGCAGAAGCAGGAGCCGAAGCAGGAGCAGAAACCGTAGTAGCTGCCGAAGTGGTTCCCGAAACTGTTCCCGAAGTCGTTCCCGACCGGCCGCGCGACGGCGACCCCAAAAGCGACGAATCGCTGCCGTTATTGCGACGCATGTTGTACAACGCCGACGGCGTTCTCATATGGGTGGGAGACCTGCCCGAAGGCGAGTAGAGGTCTATGGGTGACGACGAGAGAATACCATTCACTGACGGCGACTTGTGCTGGCGGGACCGAATTGCCGACCCAGACGACGCGGTGCTGGTTGCAGAAGTGCGGGTTGCTGACCCGTCGTTTGCCACCCCCGTGTGCAACGAGGCATACGAGATGGCCGACGCGGTGCGGTCTGGGGTCTTGGCTTGCTTAGCAGTGATGGAAGCTTTCAGAAGTCTTCTTTTTAATTGTTGGGCTATTCTTTCTAGCTCATCTTTGCGCAAGGGGGTTTTTGGTTTTCCCACCGCCCCGCCTCCAGACCCTGCCAAAGAGGATGAGTTGTCGTCCATTTCTGAGGTGGGCAGCGAAGTATTGCCAGAGGAGGGAGAAACACCGGTGTTTTTCTCTCGAAGCTTGTGCATTCGAAAAGGAGAATAATTTGCGAACGCGTAGACAATTTAACCAAATGGGACGTGCTGAGGTAAGCGGCCCTGACAGCTGGTGTATCGATGGCGGCGTATCGGCGTATCGCGATGGCTTATGTAACTATCGCGCACTTGACCGAATTATCGCACTGACCGAATTATTGACTTATTTGTTCTTCTCTCCATGTCCCTTTTTCTCACTCTCCTAGGGTTTGTGGCCGTGGTCGCCTATATTCTCTACCAGGCCATAGGAGTAGCTCTCCCTAGATTTTTGTTGGTTCCACCTCATGACTGGAAGGAAAAAATCCAAAAAGTGATGAATCATCCAATGGCGATTTATCTCAAAGTTGGCAACAAACGACTGTGTTATCGTCGCCGGCTCGTCCTTGCGAGTGCCCAGCCTTCGTTTTACACCAACTACGTGAATAACAAACTCAAGATCTTGCCGGAAGATAAGCAAAACGAAGGCAATCTGTTCTTGGATTCCATGACCAGAAGAGAAACAAATGATGTCAATCGAAGAATTATCTATGGTTTTTTCCACCCGTACGCCAACAATGGAGGAGGTGGTGAGAGAGTTCTTTGGAACGCAGTGGCGGCTACGCTTCTTGCTGACCGCAGAAATATTGTTGCAATCTACACCACCAATTTGGACGCCGAGCCATTGGCAATTTTAGAAAAGGCTCAGTCCAAATTCCACACCGGAGGAATTGACTCGTCGCGTGTTGTATTCATATACTTGCGCCGATTTGGACTGTGGATAGATGATAAATCTTGGCCTAGACTCACGTTGGTGGGGCAGATGTTGGGTCTGTTTCTTCTTTCCCTCGAAGCCATGTTCGAGCTTTCGCCTGATATTTGGGTAGACACAATGGGGTTGCCCGGGAGTTACGGCGCGGTTTCGCTGGCTCTCAAAATTCCAATTGTGGCATATGTTCACTACCCTGTTCTCCAGTCAGAAATGTTCGGGAAACTCCGGTACAAGTCTTTTGCTGATTTGAAAACCTTTACTCCTTCATTACAAAACTCATTGGCAGTTGCCAAGTTGTTCTACTGGACATCCTTATATTATCTTTATAAATATTTGGGATCGTTGGTGGACATAACTCTCACTAATGGAACATGGACGTTGAACCATCTTCAGCTGGTATGGTCGTGGAACCGCGGAGCCATGGAAATCTTGTATCCTCCGTGCGGCACCGAATCTACAGCTCAAGGCGAAAACACAAAGCGAAACATTATTTTGTATGTTGCTCAATTTCGCCCAGAAAAACGTCATCTGGTGGTACTTGAAGAATACGCACAATACCTTCAATCTTTCAAAAAGTCTCACGAGCCATTAAAATCGCTTCCTACGTTGGTGTTCCTTGGTTCTTGTCGTACAAAAGACGATACAGCCACACTTGAAGCTCTCAAAATCAAAGTGAAAGACTTGGATCTCGAAGCATATGTGGAATTTGTTCAAGACTGTTCCTACGAAGAATTGGGTCAATGGCTCTCGAGTGCCAAGTATGGCATCGACGCAATGTGGAATGAGCATTTTGGCATTTGTGTGGTGGAATACATGGCACTGGGTGCCATACCGTTGGTGCATGCTTCTGCGGGTCCATTGCTTGATTTGGCTACTAATAGAAATGGCAGTGTTGCCTCGGGCTGGAGCAGTGACAGTGGATTTTTCTTCAAGTGTAAGGAGGATCCAGACTTTGATGGTGAAACCGACAATGAATTTTTGAAATTTGGTGATGTAAAGTACCCTACTTTTTCGCAACTTTTGACACAACTCCAGAACAATGAACAATTGGACGAAATGCGCAAAGTGGGCCGCAACCTTGTCCTAGACAAGTTCTCAGACAAGGTGTTTAAGCAAAAGTGGAATAATTATGCGGGACAAGCTGAGGTGTTGGAAAAGCAGTATAGAGAGGATAGAAGAGAGGGAGTGCATAGAGTGTACTGAAGAATTACAAGTGAAGTGAGACAAAACATGAAGAATGTAAGAATTGTAGTTGACTTGATGGTTGAGAACTGAATTTATGAAACTTATAATTTGAGAAAATTGCATATGGTGAAAATTATAGAATGTGAAAAATGTGAAAATTACGAAAAATGAAAATACGAAAATTGAAAATTTGCAATTTGAGGAACATCCAGCGAGAAGAGTAAAGTCAACGTTAAACAATCAAATCTCAATTTTTCAAGAAACTTGTAAATCGTACGTAAGCCCACTTTGAATCAAGTATACATGGTGTATGGATGCAAATACCCATCCACCACCAATCCACAACTAACAAACAAAAATCCACAATTCTCGAGAAGCACCATCTCACACTCGTATACACTCGAATAAACTCATATACACACCAACCCCTCCTTCCCAACGCCTCAATCCCAATTCTCCTTCTCTACGTCTTCCTGCACACAACACATCCAGTGCACCCATCAACATTTCCACCCTCAACCGCGAAACAAGTCCAATCGTGTCAACTTCATCATGCAGTTGGACGTGCTAAAACAGTTTCTGACGAGGTCAGAACGTGTGAAAGGCATAGATTTTCACCCTCTGGAGCCCTGGGTGCTTACCACGCTTTATAATGGTAAGGTTGAAATTTGGTCCTATGCCACCAACACTCTCGTCAAGTCGATTCAGGTGTCTGAAATGCCAGTCAGAGCAGGAAAATTTATTGCCCGAAAGAACTGGATTGTTGTGGGTGCCGACGACTTCCATCTTCGAGTGTACAACTACAATACTGGAGAAAAAGTGGCACAATTTGAAGCACACCCAGACTACATTCGGTCCATTGCGGTTCATCCTTCGAAGCCATATGTTCTTACGTCGTCTGACGATTTGACGATCCGGTTGTGGAACTGGGAGACTGGTTGGAAATTGGAGCAGACTTTCGAGGGACATCAGCATTTCGTGATGAGTGTCAATTTTAACCCTAAGGACCCCAACACGTTTGCCTCGGCGTGTCTTGATCGTACCGTTAAGATCTGGCTGTTGGGCGCCTCGCAACCAAACTTCACGTTGGTGGCCCACGACGCGAAGGGGGTCAATTACGTGGACTACTATCCTCAGGCAGATAAACCATACTTGATAACCACGTCCGATGACAAGACGATCAAAGTATGGGACTATCAAACCAAGTCGTGTGTGGCTACGTTGGAGGGCCATCTTTCTAACGTTTCGTTTGCCATTTTCCACCCTGAACTGCCAGTGATTATCTCTGGTTCCGAAGATGGCACCGTTCGGTTCTGGAACTCCAACACGTTCAAGCTCGAGAAATCCGTCAACTACTCGTTGGAAAGAGTATGGTGTATCGGCATCTTGCAAAAGTCAAATTTGATCGCCGTGGGTTGTGATACCGGTTACGTGCTTATCAAGTTGGGTAACGAAGAGCCACTTTTCTCCATGGACTCAAACGCAAAATTGGTATACGCCAAAAACTCCGATGTGTTCCAGTCCGTCATCAAACCATCGACTCTGGAAGGCTTAAAAGATGGCGAAACTTTGCCGCTCCAGCAACGTGAATTGGGTCTGATTGAAATATACCCTCAACTGCTTTCACACTCTCCAAATGGCCGTTACGCCGCCGTTTGTGGTGACGGTGAATACATCATCTACACGGCTTTGGCGTGGCGTTCCAAAACTTACGGTAAGGCGCTTGACTTTTGTTGGAATTCTCATGACGCTTCCAATGCAACTACCTTTGCAATCCGCGAATCTCAGTTACTGGTAAAGATCTTCAAAAACTTGCAAGAGCACCTTGCTCTCGATCTCATCTACCAAGCAGACAAGTTGTTTGCTGGTGCTCTTTTGGGTATCAAGCTGGAAGGTTGTATCTCGTTTTATGATTGGGAACAAGGTCTCTTAGTTCGTCGGGTCGATATTGAAGACGACATTCTGGATGTTGTGTGGCTGGACAACGGAGAGTTGGTCGCCATCATAACCTCTTCAGGATCCGCTGGTCAACACTCTTCTCTGGCCTCTAAAAACGATACATATTTCCTCACCTATAACCATGAAAATTTCGAAGCCGCGGTCGCTGCTGATGAATTGGATCCAGAGGAAGGTGTAGAAGACGCTTTTGACGTTTGGTACACTTTGCCAACTTCGGAGCCAATCTTACTGGGAATTTTTGTTGGTGATGTTTTTGTGTACACCACTGCTACTACCAACAGACTCAACTATTTCGTGGGTGGTGAAGTCATTAACGTGGGTCACTTTGATCACAAGTTCTTCATTGTGGGCTACCGTACTGCAGAAAATAAGTTGTACTTGATCGACAAATCATTCAATGTGATATCGTGGTTCCTCAACTCCGATGTGTTGGAATTGCAGACTTTGGTCATGAGAGGCGACTTGGAACAATTAGCGACAAAGACCGTCAATGACGAAGGAGAAGAAGTGCCAGATCTTGCTTCAGTACATGAAGATAAGCTCCCAGAAGACTATGCCAATTTGCTTTCTGGGTTCAACAAGACCGAACTCAATCAATTATCACGATTCTTCGAAAAACTTGGTTATCTTTCCCTTTCATATTCACTTTCGCAAGATTTCGACTCCAAGTTCCTGATTTCCATCACAAGTAAGAATTTGACCCAGGCTTACAGTTTGCTCTCCAAGTACGAAACAGAAAACCCATCTACAAAATTGGCCAATGCAACAAAGTGGAAAAAAGTTGGGTGATCTCGCACTCACAAACTGGAATATTAAACTTGCTCAGGACTGTTATACTGCTGCGAACGACCATGCCTCGTTGCTTTTGTTGCTTTCTTCGAGCAATAATATTAAGGCTTTGTCGCAACTCGCTATTGATAGCGAAGAAAAAGGTCGTTATAATATTGCCTGGCAAGCCAGATGGCTCACGGGGGACAAAGATGCATGTGTCGATTTGTTACTCAAGAGTGAAAGGTATACCGAAGCTGCGTTTTTGGGAGTCAACTACGGCAGCGATCGTTCCAAAGTTGACGAGGCTTTAGACAAATGGAAAAAGACTTTGGCCAGTAGTGGGCGTGAAAAAGTTGCCGACAGGCTTCTTGGACCCGAGGCTTCCAACGGTGCGTTATCGGAAAGTTTGATTGACTTGAACGGAGAAGCGAAGGAGACGGAAACAAAGGAAGAGACGGAAACGAAGGAAGAGGAAGAAGCAAAGGAAGAGGAAGAAGCAAATGAAGAGGAAGCAGAAGAGGAAGTTGAAGAGGAAGAGGAAGAAGCAGAGTAGAATAGGAGAAAAGTGTAAATGTCATTGATAATCGGAATCGTCGTGTCTCGTAATAGTTCTATACTGTAACCATTGTCACCAAATGGTTCTTGGCTCTACGGTATCATTAAACTTTTCTTGGCAAACAAAGAAACGTTCTTGAATATTATGCTGCCTTACAGCAGATTCAGAAGCCCATGGCGTCACCTTCCTAAAAACTCGTCCAAGCCGTTGATGCAACAATGCCAATTCTGGATCATTGTCAGAAACTTTTGCTAATCTTAGAAGAAGCAGTCCCTTCTTAGCAAGCGTAGAGCATGCTAATACCAAAGCAGCATCGGCTAGATCCAAATATGATTTCAAGTCACCTTTGGACGGTCGACCGAGATTTGCATGTGCTCCGGTTCTCATATATGGTCTTGTTTGAGTATTATTGAAGAAGCCACGATCCTGAAGAAACGGCGCTGCCAAGTCCGACATCATCAATTGAGGTTTCCAGTCAGAATCCAGATTTATGTTTAATTTTTGCAACTCAGATACCAATTCTACCTGCTGTTGTTCTTTGGCAAAGTATGCTTCTGGCTCAGCAGATCTGTTCCTTTGAAGTCTTTGTACGTACTGTTCACGAAAATGATTTTGTATACCGATATGACTGGACTTGGAATAAATATCTCCTTGTATGGTTGAAACACCAAGTGGACCCTGTCCAAATAGCATATCAAATCCAAGTATATGGCACTTTGAGCTAAATTGCGACTCTTCCAAGCCATGTACCTGACATAATCGAAACTTTGCAAACTGGGACCAGTTTCCAGGAACAAATCCAACATCCAAAACAGTATTTATGTGAGGATTGAAAAGTTTAAATTGGTTATCCAAATGATACAATTTAGCATGTGACGCCATATTTGAACGATTGATCCTGTCGGCTCGTGTGGGCTTTCTGCCAGGAACCTTTATATCGCCAACTACCGTGCCGCGCGCATAATGGCGCACCGATATGCGTACCTTCATGGCTACTGTTGGTATATGGTGAGGTGCACGGATGGAAAGTTGCGAAAACTGGAGTGAGTATTGGTTTGGACACGCACGAGAGAGAGAGAGAGAGAGAGAGAGAGCATTGGTTTCTACACGCATTAGCGGTTCGCGCACGCCGGACTTTTTCTCAAATTTTTTTTGTTGCAAATTTTTCATCCTCGTCGAATCAGTTAATTTACCAAATCAATTTGGGAGACGAAAAATGTCAAAGATCACCACCTCTCACGTCCGTGAGAACGTCCAGAAGTTGTTGGCCTACTCCAATGACACCAAGAAGAGAAACTTTTTGGAAACCGTTGAGTTGCAAGTTGGTTTGAAGAACTACGACCCTCAAAGAGACAAGCGTTTCTCGGGTTCTTTGAAGTTGCCTCAGGTCCCAAGACCTAACATGACCATCTGTATCTTTGGTGACGCTTTCGATGTTGACAGAGCCAAGTCTGTTGGTGTTGATGCCATGTCCGTGGACGACTTGAAAAAGTTGAACAAGAACAAGAAGCTTATCAAGAAGTTGGCTAAGAAGTACAACTCTTTCATTGCTTCCGAAGTGTTGATCAAGCAGGTTCCAAGATTGTTGGGTCCTCAATTGTCCAAGGCTGGTAAGTTCCCAACTCCAGTTTCGCACAACGATGACTTGTACTCCAAGGTTACCGATGTCAAGTCCACCATCAAGTTCCAATTGAAGAAGGTGTTGTGTTTGGCTGTTGCTATTGGTAACGTTGAGATGGACGAAGATGTCTTGACCAACCAAATCATGATGGCTGCTAACTTTTGGTTTCCTTGTTGAAGAAGAACTGGCAAAACGTTGGTTCTTTGGTCATCAAGTCCACCATGGGTCCTTCTTTCAGAATCTACTAAATGAACGATTGAAACCAGTAACTGTAGTGAGAGAAACCTACTAACTTTCGAAATATTTCTTAGCTTTACGATTCTTCTTTTTTGGTGTATTGTCTATCCAGTAATCCGTTTCTGATTGTCTAGTATCCAGTAACCCGTTTCTTCTTTTCCGCCTTCTTGTTCTTCTTACCATGCTTCTTGCTGCCACTTCCCGATCCCAACTTGTGGAACGGAGTGGAAAACTTTCCATTGACATTGTTCATCTTGAAAAATTCCCGGTCAAGATCGTCACCGGCACTTTCCAATGCCGCTTGTTTCCCTCCGTAAAATTTGGTCTCTCCTGTTTCTCCTCCTGAATGCATAGAAAATGTGAGCTTAGCCAAGTCTCGAGAAAGATCGAATTCATTAACATCCATGTTTTTGTGTGAAAGTGCCGTCTCGATCTGTTGCTGTCTTGACTCTGGAAGATGGTCCAATGTGAACAATTCCTTATTAAATTCACGCCCTTCTTCAACCAGGGCAAGCTCCCATTCACCGTTCGTTCCCTTCTTTGGCGGTGGATTCACAAACAAAAGTTTTCCGGTGATATAATCTTTCAAGATATATCGAGCAGCACGAGGCTCATCAGCACTACCGAAACCTTGTGTCATGTATCCACGAGCACGAGCGTATGCATTAAGAAGCTCTCTCGCAGTCGGATATGTTCCGTTACCTCCATCTTCTTGCTTTTGAATGGGAATATGTATACCGTAAACCGCCTCGAGGAAGAATTTGGGCACTCTTTGACAAACCAAAGACACAGGTGGAATATGCTCTCTTAATTGATCAATAGGAAGTACACCATTACACACCAACTCTCCTTTAGTATAGGCGAAATTGGGGAACACAAGACCAGGACAATCGCACAACAAGACTTCAGGAGAAAGGTGGATGGTTTGGAAATGTTTAGTTTTACCTGGAGTAGCCGATACGGAAACCTTCTTGGCACCGACAAGGGCATTGATTGTGGAGGATTTACCCACATTGGGGTAACCAACAAGTCCAATTTGGAGCTTTGATTCGTCAGAAGGAGATCTAGGTGACTCGGAAAGGAAAAGAGCTTCGAGCTCATCGACACCCAAGATACGAGTTGGGTCTTTAGCTGAATCTTCAATTACAGCGTCACTTTGCTCAGACTCCTTTTCAGGTTCAGAATCGGTCTCTCTTTCAGCAGCCGCTGCCTCAGCCGCAAGCTCTGCCTCAGTTTGCTCAGCAGCCCGAACAGCAGAGAAAAACACATAGTTGATGCCCACGTCGTTAAAGTAATCTGCCCACTCTTTACGCTGAGTTTCTGTAAGCAAATCAGCCTTGTTCACCAACAACAAGTTACGTTTTGGCAGTTCTTCGGTGCTCAAGCTGTTCACGTAGCGGTCCAAATCCACCGATCTGAAAAAAAGTGGAGCCCTAGCATCGACAATTTGCACCACCAAATCACATCGTTCAACCACACGCCAAAGCTGTTTCCACACCTCCAAATTCCGCTCAAAAGGAGTTAATAACAAGTCGTTATTCTCTGTTAATGCTGCCAATTCACGACGCCAGTCCAAGAAAGCAAGGTTCTCCTGACGGTCGATTTCGATACGCAGTTGCGACTTGTTCCATTTGGGCCGTCTTGGGATCGTCAACTTGTTTTCGAAAACCTGGTGCTTTTTACGAAGCTCAAGAACCTCCTCGGGACTCAACAACCCAGTTTGGGGCACCACAGTATTATTACCAACCTTGATGATTTTCACCAGCTGATGCTTCTCAGCCGTGAAATCTGTATCTGCCATTTCTGCCGTGTTCAAAAACTCATCCAATGCATTCTCCTGGGTCACACTACGAAGCTTGACCCAGTCAGCCTCTCTTTTGTCGGTTGTAAATCTCATTTCGCCATCGGGGAGAATTTGGACTTCATTTTCAGTCCTCCTTTTGTTTGCGATGGAACGTCCTAAACCGATCAAATTCTTGTTTTTATGGGCAATCGGCTTGGGTCCCTTGGGGACCTTGAACTTCTTTGGTTCAGGGTGAAGAGCACCTTTGTTCAAGCCATCCATGATGTGGAGTGAGCTGAAAAAGCAGAAATGAGAGATGAGGTCACGTGACGGCGATAAAAGCGAAAGAACGAGGGAATAGCAAAAGAGTAGTAGCAAAGTAGAAGCAGAAAAAGCAAAAGTAGTAGCAAGAAGTAGCAAAGTAGAAGCAATAGCAATAGCAGTAGCAATAGCAGTTTAGCAGTAGCAGTGCAGGCAGTGCAGTATGACGATAGCGATGACGATTAATATTATAACGTTAGATGAACAGTGACAACCATTTGAAGCCTTCACCGTACCCCATGCGCATCACCACAGACACCATGAACACCTCGATTGGTCTCTGGCCCTCGGGCAACTTGGTGACGTCCTTACCTGTGGTATTGTACAATCCCAATGCCGACTTTAATTCCATCTCACCAATGGCGGTGGATTTGTCGATTTTGTTACCCAAGATGAGGAAAGGAACCTGTGACAACTCCTCGATGCGGAAGAGCGACTCCAATTCCGCCTTAGATTCGGCGAGTCTTTCGGTATCGGCGGCATCAACTAAGAATACAATGCCATTGACTTCAGGGAAGTAATCCTTCCACAAACGACGAGCCTGTTGATGGCCGCCCAAGTCAAAGGTGGTGAATCTCACAGACCCAATGGCCAATTCTTCAGACGTAGGATGAAGCGTAGGCTGTAAAGTGGCAAGACGGTCGTTTTTGAGCATGTGGAGAAGGGTTGTTTTTCCGGCATTATCCAACCCCAAAAACAACAATTTAGCGTGTTTATTCCAAAGACCTAAGGAGGCCAACACATCTTGGACTACTTGTTAGTTTGCAGCAGCATTATTGGTTGGTTATTACTTACACCAGTCGAAAATCCACATGATAACAGCAAAGAAAAGTTCGCGACAAATTCAGGGATCGGACGCTGGTGTCTGGCTGGGGTATATACACGAACGGCTGCAAAAGAGAAGAGAGACAAGAGGATGGACAGAAATATAAAAATCACGACTTGAATATAAAGAAATAGAAAATATTCAAGTCGAAAGGGAATCGGATACAGTGAATCCAATGAACACGTTTTTTCTTTCTGGTCTCTTTTTAGTTGTTTGTTTGTTTTGATTTCTTTGGACTTTGGTCTTTCTACACCACGGCCTCCGTTATTATATTTAGCCTCGCTTCTAGGCCTCATCGCCGGAGTGCTCTCGGCATTGTCTTGTGAAATTGCCTGGTCCATATACTTGGTATCTCCTGCACTTGCCAAGCTATACGGACAAGCAATTGCATGTGACAATCAGCCATCAACGCTCAGACCACATCTAGCCCCTTACTGTGATCTCGCCACTGCGTGATCTCGCCACTACCGTATATCTCGGAGAAGCTCCGGAGGGGAGCACAATCACATGCATTTCATATGCCCAGACGCTTTTTTTGACGGAACCAGTTCCTGGTTCGGATGCTGAATTGGTAATTCGCGTCGGAGGCTTGCAGATGATACAACATTGGCACTGCGTTGCCGTGTGTGTTTTGCCGTATGGGTCAATTGTATTATCACAGGATGACGTTTTAGGTCATTTTCTGCAGAGAAACATGTGGAGCAACAGATAACGGTAGCCGTTCCGAGGAACCACGCATGCATATATATATGGTGCATATATATAGGGCATATGGTGCAGTTGATTTCGACATGCTTCACACCGATAATGTTTGGGGCCGTATGGTTCGGCGATTGAACAAGCGTCGAAATAACAAGCAGAAAAGCAAAAAGACGATGGTGGTGTATCAGTGTGAGAAGACTTTGGACAATTATTATGCTGATTATGATCAATTTGGTCCGGTAGAAAGAGACCCATGGCCTACGCCGGTGAACTCTGAGGCCAGTTCGGTGTATTCAGGTTGGACAGACAGTGAAGAAGACGAAGAAGATGAAGAAGACGAAACTGTCAGCTTGAAAGTTGAAAGAGAGGAAATCGAGGTTGATGGAATTGAACTTGCTTCAATTGAAGCAATTGACATTGACAATAATGACCTCCTCAAACTCAACCTGAAACCTCTAATCAACGGAACCGATACAAATGTGTCTCGGTACCTTTTTCCTTCGCTTCCTGGCCAGGGCTCACTTTACTTTGGCTAGCTGAAATCAGACGTAAGACTAGCTGAAAATTTATGATTTATGATATATAGAGTCAATATACAATAATGCGATACAGTCAACGCTCAAGTTTTTTTTCAGGAGTTGCCTGTCATCTGCAACCCTTCGGTGATTACCGCCGCTCGCTAAAACAGGAACCACACCCGTGCACCCTCGCTTTAACCGCCCAGTCTGTAAAAATAGAATTAGTTTTGAGCATTGCACGGCTACCATCGTGTGTCGATCTGGTCAAAAACAGAAAAACAGAAAAAACAGAAAAAACAGAAAAAAACAGAAAAGTAGCAGAAATAAGCAATTGTGATCAACTAAATCAAATAATACTGTTACTCATATCCATTTGACCAATTTCAATTTTTACTTTGTTCATCTCACTGCATCTCATTCGTACCTTTAGTCGCGAGGCACCGCCTGCACACAAACGTACAGCCTCGTGGACGCCCGCGCGCGCCGCACACGTCATATATAAATGCATTCCCCTCCACAACACATTTATTACGCTTCACTACCTTCACAAATATTCAACAAAACTTTATCATGTCGCGTGAACGTGCAGTCTCCGTTACCAAGAAACCTACAAAACCTTCCTAGGAAAACCTCATTCCGAGTCGGTGGTCCCCACCATAAATACGGTGTCGGATCTTCCGCCAAAACGGCTTCATTCCCAGTCGATTTCGTCGGTGTTGTCCAACGATAGCCACACGGACGTTTCTGTGCCATATCCTGCCTCGAGGGGCAAGATCCAGTTGATGGACGACGAGGATCTCGAGAAACAAATGATCATTACTGCGGGCGGGAAACGAGAACATGTCACAGCGTTTGTGGTTAAGCTTTTGTTTTTGACCACGATAGTGATAGGCCTGGGTGTGTTGGTGTTCTACGCTTTGTAACCGCTGAATCCATTGAACTCAACAAAGAAGTCAACAAAGACCAACAGTAACGACCGATACCCAACGCCAATACCCAACACCAAGCGATTCCTCGCTCAACCCTTAACACACTCCTACGCTTAACACCATTCCTCGCAACACCCTATGCTTGGAACTTCCCACGCTAACACCATCCCGCAGCTTATGAGACCAAGATCACGTCCCTTCTCGGACACTTATAGACCCAGTACACCAAATGTATACTTTGAAATCAGTAGTTCTCAGTTCTCACTATGCAACGTATTTGCCACCTCCGTCGGTTTCAAACCCTGGCCACCGCCCGCCAGTCGGCTTTGTCGGAGCGGTTCCAGCAGATGCTTGAAGACAAACTAGACCAGCCTCAACAGAAATCAATTATTGATGAAAACCCGAAATTAAAGGAACTATATGATAAATATTCTTCTGAAAATCAAAAAGATTCAGAGTTTAAACGCCAACACCAGGCCCAAATGGCACTATTAGAGCGTGAAGACCTTCTAAATGGAAACAAACATGCAAAAGATATCGCTGATACCGTCACAAAACCTCCTTGGAAAGGTTCCGAATCTCCCCTTGATGCTCATAATCGTATGATTTTAGATCTGATGCCGCCTCCTAAACCAGTCAATAATCACAATAGGATCATGTCACCCCCTAAGGACCCCAAGACTCGAATGGTTAATGCCAGAGAGGGTAGTTTGGACTACAAAACTGGGGCTCGTTCTGAGGAAGACAACTTTCGTGAATTGTACAAAGAAAGGCTTTTAGGTCCTTCAATGCTTATAAACTCCAACTCGCCCACAGCCACTATGGGGCTAGCTCAAACTATGGCAGACGTAAGGATAAACTCGACAATCAACAGAAAAACTGGCAAATTTGACTCGCCTCTGATGGACTCAGTTCGCGGTAAACCGTTGGACCCTAAACATTTGGCAAATGCCACCGATACAAATTACTTTGTGAACCAGATTCTCAACAATCAGGACGTGTTGCCTCCGTGGATCGAGTCGCAACAGACTCTCGAGCGGGAGATCAAACTGTTTCGTGAAGGCTTGGATAATCTTTGGACAAAACATATGCTCTCACAGTTGAACCCAGGTTCAAACTCCAAGCTAGACGTACTTGCTAGAGCACGTCCGTTGTCGAAATCCGCTTACGATAACCTGTTTGCTTCGAAGCAAATGCCATATGTCAACGAGAAAATCAAGCACATAAACTCCTCCATCAGGAACTACAATTTGATGTGTCCATCGCCCCATTTGCACAAATTCAAGCTTGTTTCCGACCTGGAGATCAGAAACCTGTTTAAGCGTTCTACGGAAAACTTAGAACAGTCTGTCGAGGCATGGTACGAGCGTGAAGCCAGAGCTCGAGAAGTTCGTGCAAGGATGAACAGCTCACGATCCATGTTTCTGTTGTTTGACACCGCAAGCTCGTCGTCTGGACCGTCTAGCTCACCCAGCTCACCCAGCTCACCCACACAAACCCAACCGTTGCATTTCTGGAAATCTATAAAGGAGATGATGCGGTCATGAATCATGATACATAGACATAATATACTTTTTACCGAACGCCAACATCACTGCCACCAAGAGCAAGATCCATTCGAGGTTGCCGAGAATCAACACCAAAAAATTGCTCTTCTTTGGCAGACTCGTCAGGGCCATCAAGCTGTTTGAAAATTGTTCAGCCATTTCCTGTCTCAGGAATTTTTCAGCCACACGAACATACCCATTTTCACCTAGTGTCTGTCTCATCTCGTCAGAGTATTCTGTGTAATAGGAAATAATAACTTCGCCCCATGTACCAGGATTTGTGGGACGACAAAACCAGTCGCAGAAGACAAATTGGTGCCATCATAATCCTCGATAGTTTCCGTTGGACCGCCAGTATTTGCAGCAAGAACTGGTGTTTTATGGAGCATACTTTCAACGGGAACAATACCAAAATGCTCAAATGTGGGAGTGTATAACAAGAGTATGGAATGCTGGAGTAAAGCTTCTTTGACAGGTCCTGAAACTGATGGAAGGAACAAAATATCGGTGGAAGGAGGCATCACAACTAACTTTCCACGCATAGTGAACGACTGGAGCTTGAGTTCATTACATAACTCGGATAATTCTCGCAAATAGTCGACATTTTCAGCCACACGAGGATCGTAACCGCCGGCAATTACTAGTCTGGGTTTACTGTCTGTGACCCGATGCTTCAATTTAGCAAACGAGCGGATTGCAAGGTCGATATTCTTGGTTCTTTCAAACCGATTGAGCGAAAGAAAGAACTTGTTTGTACCAAAAAACTTCTGCACATCTTCACTCGCAACTTTTATTTCTGGAGAGGGATCTTTATTGTGACCTTCCACATCCACACAGGGATAGATAACTGTTGGGTCTACGTCACCGAGGTGCGTGAATGTCTTGTGAAACACCGATTTTGTGAAGTTGGAGTTGACAACGAGAACATCGCTGGTTCCAGTGGTTACCTCTTCGATAAAATTGAACGGCTTTCTATAAGCTTTTTTAAGCAAGCCGCCCTTCCCAGCAAGCAATTGGTCGGGAAAATGACAGTAAAAAAGAATTCTGGACTCTGGACGGCTGAAAGTAGTGAGTAGAGGGACACAAAACGACAATTGATCCACAACAAAATAATCGTATTGCAAAATTTCGCAGCTCAAAACAAGTTTTATCACGAGATATAGCTGCCGCAAGATCGCAAACACGATATGGAACCTTCGGAACAAATGAATGGGAAAAAAATCTCCATAAACTTTCACACTCAACGTGTCGTTTTTGACCTCATCGAAACAATGAGACTTGTCACAATGAGAAGTATATATTGTGACCTGGTGGCCCTTCTCCTGGAGTCCTACAGCGGCATCCACCACCAATCGCTCGGCACCGCCTATTCCAAGATCTGGATGGATAAAAGCGATCCTTTTGCAATCCATGAGAATCTCAACACTACAGTAATTGAGCTAAGTATTTATAGGTTATGTACAGGAACATATCAAGCCTCCATTTCTTCCCGTTCCAAACGGCGCCGCAACTTCTCTGCCTTTCTATCGAACTTGGTGTCGTCAGGGAAGAAACCTGCCTCGTCAGAGCCCCAGAGTGCCCATTCTGGAGTTTCCTTGACATAGTCCAAATCCACGAAATCTTGACCCAGTTCAAGCAACTCAAAGAACTTTGGATAGTCGATATGTGTGTTCCATTTCCCATTGATTTTGAATTTGCCATGTGCCATCAATATACAACACGAGTGGGCGTGCTCGGCTGCAATCTGGTAGTCCAGACCTCGAGACTGCAATTCTTGTGCCAAAGATTCGACAAACGATTTGCACTCTTCGTAAAAGGGAATATTTTGCATAGTGAGTGGGTTCCCATTGGAGTTTGACGATCCACAGAAAGTGGCTCCCTTGATCTCTATCTGCGAAGGACGAGCTCTTTCCACCATATCGGCATAAGAAGCCACATCGTTCATATTGAAACCTTTGACCAAAGTTAACCGGAAAACAGTTCTTTGGTGCGACTGAACCGTCCGCAAGATATCCAAGCACGACATTAACCTCTCCCAGAAATCGGCGTTGAGCGGACGGTCCACCTTCTTCAAGTCTGTTCTCGTGGGAGCATCAATACTGACATATAATTGGGTCACTTTGGCCAACTTTGCCAACTGGTCAGGATGCTGGGCATTGCACACCAAGAACGACGAAATGTGACTTTTGTGAAGCATTCCTACAAGCTCGTTGATGTAGGGGTAGAAAATGGGTTCTCCCACAAGCGAAAGAGCACAATGGCGAACCGTAAATGCTTCTTGAAACCGGTCCATTTGAACTCCTGGAACTCCTCGCAACTGCTTGATTTTCTTATAGTGTCCCTCCAATGCTCCTTCAAACACTTTTTCTGGGGATCCACCCCATCTCCACGTCAGCTTGGCCACAGGGTTTGTTCCATGGCGCCAACAAAAGACACACTTGTTGGAACATGCTAAAGATGGAGTGGTTTCCATACAAAGATGCGACCTTATACCGTAAAATGCAAACTTGTAGCATGAACCTCTTCCACGCAATGCACTCTTGGTCCACCGACAAATCTTCACTCCCGAGTGAGACCCGACTATGGTATAGCCTTGTTTGGTCAAAGATTTGTAGGTTGGAGAATCCTGGGCCACCATTTGCTTGACTTCAGGTTTATCACCCAGCTTACGTATAATATCTCCCATATCCTCCACATCCACCAAAGTATCAGCATCGTCACTACCGGTCTCGTTATCACTGTCTTCAATTTCTCGGTCAAGATAAAACGGTTCTGGGTCGGCCACCAAGCTTGCAAACTGCTTGATCCATTCTTGAGCTTTTTCCTCTCCATTATGCTTTATCGACATTTTTCCCAAAGGAAAAACCCTGCGCCCTCCAAGCTTCGCAAGCCACTTATCGGCGCTAGTAGCCTGATAACAAAACTTTTCTGGCCAAGATTCCGAATCTCCCATCCCGAGAACAGCGTACCCTACAAGTTTCTGCAATGGGTATTTGTCAACCCTAAAATCGTTATAGGTTTCCCGGAGGTGTTCTAGGAAGTAGTCTATGGGCGAATCTGTCTCATATGATGGAAGAACCAAAACGTAAAGACTGTTGGGTGGACACCGCAAAAAGTATTCTTCGAGGTCGTCTACATCGTCATCAAGACTGACGAGTTTTGGCTGAAAATCGAGTTTGAGTGTCTTCAACTCCTCCTGGAGTGACTGGGCAACACGTAGAGACGTTCCCGTGAGTGTTGTGTAGAAAATGTGGATTTTGGTATTGGATAAGTTTGTAGATTCTGTCAACGAAGATTCAGTTGGGGCTGCTTCTTGAGCTGAAGGACGAGATCCTTTGAAGATCTTGGGAGTTCTCTTCCTGGGAAGAGGTCTGGGAGTATTTCTGGGAGAATTTCTAGAATAATTTCTTGCTGTTGAGGTTGTAGTGAAATCTACAGCGACAATGGGACTTGGTTTTTTTGTGGTTTTTGGTGGCAAAGGTACATTTTTGTTAGCTTTTTTCGTGGAAGCCAAGAATATTATACCACCAGCTAAGACGAATGTCCATCTTCCGCCAGATAGAAGGTATAAGGCACAGCACAAGGAAAAGAGTGCTTTGCCAAACATGGTTGAAGAAGAATTTCGCGATGAGCCTGCAGGAAAAAGAAAATGGAGGGAGAGAGATTTAGTAGAGTGATTTATTGGTAGAGTGATTATAGTGGGAAATCGAAGAGAAAAGTTGAAAGCATTTACAATTTTTGAGTGATTCGAAGTCCTTGAACATTTTATCCAATTTTCATCATTTTATTTGCAGCCGTCAGTGATGCGACGCTCATGATTTGCAAAATGCGAGCGAACTATAAAATGGGATAGTAAGAGAAAAGTGATGGGAAGTAGTAGTTCAGAGAACCAGTCAATTCTTAAGAAGATGAGACAGAAATGGAGAATAACGTGAAAATAAGAATAAGATTTGAAAGTCAAAGTTTTCAATAACTTGAAACAAAACTCAAAGTAGAATGTTTCAATCAATACCTCAATACCCAAATTCTACCGTTTACGTTCATTCCACTTTCCTAGGTCTCTCTACCTGCTCGCAGCTGGCGCTGCTCGCAGTCCTGCACACACCCTCCATTTCTTCAATCCTCACCAACACTCTCAACATATGCACCCCTCTTCCCAGGTAGTCACACTCTCTAGTGTTCTGGCGCTCTCTAACGACTCAAAACCCCTTGTTTGGAAGGAGTTCGGTAACTACTTGGACAAGAAGGTTGACATAGTCACCACTTCCCATAACGATTCGGCCGTCACCCACCATTTTAGAAGTGCTTCCGACGAGCTGCTTCTCTCGCAAGTGGTCAAATATCAGATTTGTAACCTGTGCCAGCGACCAATAGGCGAAAAGAGCCTTGCTTCCCATTATCCTCGTTGTGTGGAAATGAAACTGCGTTCCAATGATGACCATGGCAGTGCCAATGGGTCCAAAAGAAAACGGGGAAGAATGCCCAGATTGCTCGATGTAGATGCTTCCCTGGCAGACCTGTCCACTACCGGCACCCCCATGAACGGCACTCCAGCGCCAGGAACTCCCACCGGCTCTACAACTCCGGCGAGACCAAAGAAAAAGTACAAGAAGAGCCAGTCGCAAAAGGAGAAAGAAGCCGCCAACGCAGCAGCAGCGGCAGCAGCAGCGGCAGCCGGTGATGGTCCTCGGCGTAAAAAGACCACCAAGAGCAAAACACAGGCGAAACTGAAGGGTCCCATTGATGTAGAACGTCAATGTGGAGTGCCGTTACCGTCGGGTGGATTCTGTGCTCGACTGCTTACTTGTAAAACCCACTCTATGGGCGCCAAACGTGCGGTTCCCGGACGGCTGGCTCCGTACGATGTGCTTTTACAGCAGTACCAGAAACGAAACCAGGCTAAAATGGCACAAACCAATGCCTTGGCTGCCCAGCGCCGTGATGGACCTGGAATGGATTATATGGATGAAGGCGGTGTAAGCCTGAGGGTCTTAGATGCCGACGAAGAAACCCACTTGGTGCTCGAAGGACTCTCCAAGAATTACCCTATGCCTCTCGAACGAAAGGTAATGGTACTGCAACGTTCGCGACATCGGTTCTTGTACATGCGAGAAGCCTATGCCAATGCACTAATTACCTCTGGACTGCTGGGCGGCCAGAACGACTCTACCCTTGCCAACCAGGCTATATCTGGCTCCATCGGTGGGTTACAGGGCCGGTGTGCATTGGTTAATGTCGATAGAGGCAATGGGCCCACTCAGTCGTTCGCACTGATTCCTGGAGAAATGTACCAAATCAGAGCACCACTGCGGGCAATTGGGCTTACGGCTCAGTATAATGTGATGCAACAGCAGATGTTCCAGCAGCAGGTGATGAAGATGCAGCAAATGATGAGGAAGAACGAGGCCAAGTGAGAAAAATGATGATGCTATTAGATGCTAGAGTAGCTGTACTATATAATGATTGGTTTCAATAACTTTTTTGTAGTTATCTTGCTTTTTGTATGATGCTTGCTTTTTCTTGTTATGCTTGCTTTTTGGTGGTGATGCTTTGAGCTTTTAGTTGTTCCAGTGGGGCCGATTCTTCACTATCCATGGATGCACGATCACTTCAAGACTGATCCGCTGGCGTGGATTCTTTTGTAAAAGACGGATGATCAAGTCGGCTGCTTCAGGACTGATATAGCTAGGAATGTGTAGATCAACTTGGCAGATTCTTTTATATGTGGTGTTTTTATCATGCTCTTCAAAAGGTGGCTTACCCGTCAAAAACTCATAGCAAAGAATCCCCAATGCCCATATATCAACCAGGTAGTCGTGTTCCTTGGTATCGATCATTTCTGGTGGAAGATAGTCCAAGGTGCCGCAAACGGTGGTTCGACGTGAAGAAGGTGTGGATGGACGATGCTTGACGGACCAGCCAAAATCACTTAATTTGAGCGAGTTGTTGAGAGACAAGAGGATATTTTCCGGCTTGATATCTCGATGAATAATATGTTTTGAATGTAAATAACTCAATGCCACGGCCACTTGGTAGATATAATATGAAGCGGTGGTATCACCAAACCGGCGACTGGACTTGAGATGATGGTAGAGCTCACCATAAACGGCATACTCCAAGATGAGATAGACATTTTTATCGTCGTAAAAGTACCCATACAACCGGGAAATATGGGGATGAACCAACTCCAGTTGGATTTCAATTTCCCTACGAAAATTTCGTTCCAATTTTAGCTCGACCAAATCTTTCTTGGTCATGACTTTGAGTGCACAAACGTAGCCTGATTCTCTGTGTCTTACGCAATAAACCTTGCCGAGTTTACCTTTTCCGAGCACTTTTCCAAGGTCAAAGTCGTCCAAACACAACGACTTGAAATTTTTGGCCGGAAGAGACTCGATCGAGTCATTTGTGGAGTTTGAGTTTGGAGCTGAGGGACGTGAACCTGTGGCATTTGGAACCGAATTCTTGAGATTACGCGTTCTTATATACGGTTTCGAACGGACTATTCGGTTTTTGCCCACGCGCTTTATGGGAACGTTTGCCAGAAACGGCCTGAGGGGCCTGCGATCATCCATGAAAACACAAGCTTAGTATGAAGAAAAAGTCAATTGTGTAGTATGGATAGTTTTCTAAAATCTTGTTGATAGTTTTCTATGTTATGGATAATTCTCTAAAATCTTGTTGATACCTTTGATATTTTTGATAGTCTCGCTCGTGACTTATTCAATTAGTGCTGTCTGATCTATCTCGTCTCAATCTACCAAACAAACAAACAACCGCAGTGCGCGAAACACGACCTTTGTCCGCCACAGTGCGCATGATAAAATCCTTTCGCGTGACCCGAAAATCGTCCGATAAAGATCAGCGCATGCAACTATGCAGGGAGAATACCATAGATAACAGTGTCCGGGAGCAACGAGCGACAACAATAGTAGAATAGCTGCAACATTCCGATATGCATTTGATGTGCGTTTGATGTGCGTTTTAATGTACAAATCCGATGGTTATATGGCGCAGCGCCGCGGTCGCGCCTCAGCCGTGCGCAGCCATACGGCTGAATAGCCGGCGATGAAAAGTAGATCATGATGGATGTAATTATGATGGATGTAAGTATGATTGTAATTGTAATTGATGATTGTAATTATAATTGATAGTTGTAGTGATTAATGATTGTGATAATATAGGTAATTCTAACTAACTTGTACTGCCATGCATCCTCATCGGAACAATCTAGAGACGAGAGCGCGCGGCGGCAACAGTAACCGGCACCACCGGCGTCTGCATTGTTTGTGTGTGCTGCGCGTGACACCACTATATAAGGACAGCGATCCCCAAATCCTGACAGCAAAATGGGAATTAAAGACAAGTGGAAAAGAACATCCAAGATTTTTATCAACGAGAAACAAGACAAAGAAGCTGTGCCTGAGGCTACTGAGGAGGTGAAGTCTACTGAACAAGCTGAGGTTGAACCAACCGAACAAGCTGAAGGTGTCACTGCGGCTGCTGAGCCTACTGAGGCTGCCGAGCCAACTGAGGCTGTTGCAGCTACTGAGGCCGAACCAGTTGCTGAGCCAGTTTCTGAGCCGGTTGTTGCTGCTGAGCCAGTGGATGCTGCTGAACCAGTTGCCGCTGAGCCAGTTGCTGCTGAAGCCGCTACTGAGGCCGAGCCCGTATCTGAAACCGCCGCACCTGCCGCCGAGCCTGCCGCCAAAGAGTCCAAACCAAAGGTGCCCTTCTTCAAGCGTTTCGTCAACAAGTTGAAACCCGCGCCAGCCGCCGCTAAAGCTTAATTTAATTTATATTTAATGTTTCGTGTACGTAATGAATTGAGATACACCGAAAATAACGTAGCAACAAAAGCAATACAAACTAAAATCCATAAACTAAACTTGAAGTCCACAAGTTTCTTAACCTCTTTTCTGTCTATCTTCCTCTCTATCAGCCCCTCTTTTTTTCTCTTTTCCTCTATTCTGCCGTCTCCTCCCACAATCCGTCCTGCAGACACCGTTTCTTTTGCGTCGTTTCGAATTCAACACCATTTTGCGCGGACTATACAAACCCATTACGTTACCCCCTCTACGTATTGTCAGGTTTTGACAATAGATCTCGGCTTTGCGTTTGGTATACTTTTTGCGTAACACCACATCTTTAGGCAAAACCACTTTTGAGCATCCAAATATTCTCGGTTGTCGTTTTTTGATCCCGTGGTCATTTTTGTTTCTGTCATCGGTTTCTGGTACAAATTCCACGAACACCCCTAATTTTTGATTTTCACTATTAATCCTGCCACTATGGACCTCAGGGTAGGGAAAAGTATCGAATCGGTCGTAAGATTGGATCCGGATCATTTGGTGATATCTACCTTGGCACAAACATCATTTCCGGTGAAGAAGTTGCCATCAAGTTGGAAAACACAAAAGCAAAACATCCCCAATTAGAGTACGAAGCCAAGGTTTACAAGGCTTTGAGTGGGGGTGTGGGTATCCCGTTTGTACGATGGTATGGTACTGAATGTGACTACAACGCCATGGTGATAGACTTGTTGGGACCTTCTTTGGAAGATCTTTTCAACTATTGTAATCGAAAATTCACCTACAAAACGGTGTTGCTTCTTGCAGACCAACTCATCTGCCGCATAGAGTATATCCATGCCCGTTGCTTCATCCATCGGGATATTAAACCCGACAACTTTTTGATGGGAATCGGCAGACGGGGGTCCCAAGTCAATGTGATTGATTTTGGTTTGGCCAAGAAATATAGAGATCCTAGAACCCATTTGCATATTCCTTATAGAGAGAACAAGAACTTGACGGGTACCGCAAGATATGCATCGGTGAATACCCATTTGGGGATTGAGCAATCGAGAAGAGATGATCTCGAAAGTTTGGGTTATGTATTGATTTACTTTTGCAAAGGGTCGTTGCCATGGCAAGGATTGAAGGCTGCTACCAAGCGTCAAAAATATGACCGTATCATGGAAAAGAAGATGACTACTCCCAATGATATTTTGACCAAAGGTTTACCCAAGGAATTTTTGGATTATATGAATTACATTAAGACTTTGCGGTTCGAAGATAAGCCTGATTACCCTTACTTGAGAAAGTTGTTCCGTGACTTGTTCAAGCGTGAGAATTATCGTTACGATTATGTCTTCGACTGGACCCTTTACAAGTTCCAACAAGAGAAACAGAGGGATATGGTCAAGAATCAAGGAGAAGAAGAACGCGATGAACAGGCATACCAACAAGTACAAATCCAACAAAACCAGTCGAATCAAACTATGCAGCCACAAAGCCAGGTTCGCAACCAATCGCAAATCTTATCGCAACAACCCACTCAGAACATCCCTGCTTCCGGTCTGCCAATGCAAGGTATCACACCGCAACCTTTTCTGTCTCGGCCTCAACAACTGAACCCTACAACTCAACCACAAGCTTTCTCTCCAATGGTTCTGAAAAAGCCAGGGTATGCCAGCCCTGCTTACCAAAGATCGTTTCAAGAGGAGAACAAGCCTAGGATCTTGGGACGTAAGGATACCAAGGAGACGTCCAACGAGGATCGTGATTTTTGGTTGTAATGGGGTTGTTATTGCATAAATACTGCTAGAATCAATGTTTAAATTTAAATAATCTGAATCAATCGCTAATCAAATAATCTGAGTCAATTTGCTAATCTACATTATCTTGCGCCTTTACCTCCACTGGCTCTTCCTCGTAGCCACCAACAACATTACCGTTCTCATCGAGACCCGATTCTAAAAACCGCTCCCAAAAAGTCAAAAATGTGCTTTCCTTCCTTCGAATCTCCGCCTGCTTTGAAGGTATCGATGAATCCGAAAAAACCATAAAAGGTATTTTCCTTCACTTCTTCAGCATAAATTTTGTCATAAATGTACTTCATCTTAAAGGCATCCATTTCCTGCTTGTACTTTTCAAAGTCAATTCGGTTATATCCAAATTTTTCTAACATTCCGTTGTAGCCTTCGTACACTGGATTTTCAAGTAAAAGTCCAAGAGCAGGAGCCTTGGGAATGTTAATTTTTGTAGGTCCAAAACAGTCCTTGATTCTGGTGATCGGACAGCCGGTACGGACCACCAAAACAGCCATGGCTATCATTTTTCTGATTTGGTGGAGCATAAAGGATTGACCATGAATCTTGATCGAAACCCATTCTGTTCCCTCAATGATGAATGGTTCTGAGACGGTTGTTTCCTTCATGTATCTTCTGGACGAAGCGTCTTTGAATGGTTTTCCAATGGTGAAATTGTGAAAGTTGTGTGAACCTTCGTACAATTTCATGGCTTCGCGGAACAAGTTGAGTCTTTCATCTGAGACATTATAGGCTCTTCTTTGCTGGTTTTCAATTGCCTTTATCAGTTTAATAAGTCTTCCCATATCGGTAATTTCTCCATTCTCGTTGTGTGTCTTTATCTTGGTTTCTCCAGACAGACTGCTGGACAGTTCTAGAGCCGCCTGGGCAGCATCCAAATCTTCCTGAGAAATCCCACCGTCGCGAATGGCTTGGGCAGTATTTTTCCACCACTCGGAACCTTCAGTATCTTCTCTTAGGACTCCAGGATGGTCCTCTCTGGCCTCGCGCACAAGCTCAGCAAGAACAGTTTTCGGTTTGGGAGGAAGCAAACTGTAGGTTGGCAACAAATATTCGTATACTCTCGACGAGCACATTTTTCTACAGTCGAAAGATTTGTTTGTTCTTTCAATGCCCCACACCCGAATCTGGTCTGGCAAGTGACTGTTGATCCTCTGCAAGATATCCTGGTCTTCTATGATCAATTTACAAGAAATTACGTTTCCTGCTGCGTGAACACCTTTATCGGTTCTAGCCGCTCTCATAAACGCATTTTTCTTCAAATCGTCAGCATTCTCGGGCGAAATGGCCCCTGCCTTCACAAAAGCATCAAACAAGTCTCCTTCGATAGTTTTCACATCAGGATTGTTTTGAATCTGCATTCCATTGTAACCGGTTCCACAGTATCCAATCATACATGCCACTTTTTTCTTTGGTTTTCTCTCCGATTTGGGTATGGGATTGCCGTTTTCGTCTAGACGAGGAACATACTCTCTGCTGTTAGTAACGACCATTTTCAATGCAATTGAACATACCTACGTAGTGTAGTCTCTCTCTCGTTCCCTCGGAACTCGAGGCTCTTTGCCCGGTTTGGCCCGCTTACGATCGCCGCCATTCTGACGGTCTCCTTTGCGCCCGCGAGTCCATTTGCTCGCCTGGCCACGCTTGTACACACTGTCATCACCTTGTTCATTTTCCCGGACAGAGCTAACGTTTTCGTGGCCCGTGGTGATTTCTTGTCGTGGGTCCATAACACTTCCGGTCGCAGCGCCGGCCCAAGGCCCATCTCATCGCTCATCGGGGTCGTGCCGCGACTGAAAAATTATCCCAGCCAACTTTGTCTTTACTGAGACTGAACTATCACGATGAGGGCACTTACCGAGGAGGAAACCAAGGTTGTTTTCGAAAAGCTAGCGAGCTACATCGGTAGAAACATCACTTTTTTGGTCGACAACCCTACTGATCCACACGTTTTCAGACTCCAAAAGACAGAGTTTACTACGTTTCTCAAACCGTTGCCAACTTTGCAACCTCAGTATCAAGACACCAGCTTATGTCGTTGGGTGTTTGTTTCGGAAAGTTCACCAAGACTGGAAAATTCAGATTACATATAACGTCGTTGACGTATTTGGCTCAATATGCCAAATTCAAAGTCTGGATTAAACAAAATGGAGAAATGCCATTCCTCTATGGTAACCATGTATTGAAAGCACATATCGGAAGAATAACAGAAAACATCCCGGAGCACGCTGGAGTGATCGTATACTCGATGAACGACGTACCTTTGGGATTTGGAGTCAGTGCGAAGTCCACCAACGAGACGAAAAACTTGGCGCCTACAGGCATCGTTGCATTCAGACAGGGAGACATAGGAGAGTACTTGAGAGACGAGGACACCTTGTTCACCTAACGTGTACATTAGCTATTTACATGGCCCTTGGGTCAACACGATATCTCATGGACAGTGTAGACAATAATCTCTTTTTTTTGCTAGTAGCTTATGTTCACAGCCCTGACAAGATGTCCAGGGTTACCTGAACTCATGACATAATGGGTGTTGACTATCCGCTCAAACTGCTGTTCGGCATCTTCTTCGGGAGCAGATTCAACAATTTCTGACGCCAAGCGTTCTTCTCTTTCTTTGATGATTTCTTCGGATGTGCGATGGTCGGGTTTACTTGGGTAGTCTCGTACTTGCAAAACTCCCGCAGCCTCCCAAAACTCCATCAACTCTCTAGTTTGGTCCTTGTTCAAAGTCTGGACTTCAAACGGCGTTATTCCGCCATTCAGCAAGAGAGACTCAGCTACTTTGCGGTCACATTGGTTGGTTTTCCAGTATGGATCGTATTGTTCTTGATTCAAGGCGACTGGTAAAGTGTGAGAGTAAGAAATGTCTTTGCTTTCAGCCATCAAGATTCCTCCCTTTTTGAAGCTGAGGTCTCCACTAGCCAACTTGAGGAGAAAAGATCCCATCTCGAACTCGGTGAAGTGAATACGAGTGAAGTCGGGATGACGGTATTGCGTGTATGTATCGAATGTGAGAGCATTGAAGTTATCAATGGTCACAAGAATAGGAAATTGGGCCGAATGATGCATCAATTCCTCCACAAAGAACTGGAACGCAGTAGAGGGTCCTACCTTGCCGAAATCATGGTTGTAAACCAAGAAATCATACAAAGTGTTTTCCCCCTTCTTCAAGTTGTACTCCACCTTTTTGGCAACGAATGAGGAGTCGCGGGTCAATGGAAGTTTACGGAGTACGGTCTCGTTTGCTGCACGCAACTTTTTGATCCATCTTTTAGTGAACATGGGTTGCTGGTATAATCCCAATCTTTTGTTGAAAATGTAGTCGCTTGAACCTTCTATGACTTTCTCAGGATAGTCAAGATGTAACAATACCACGTCACCATTGAACTTGGAAAGCGCTAATGCCTGTGCTTGTGCCACCAACAGCGACTTTCCTACGCCTTTTTCTCCAACGAGACACATTCTATTGGTCTTTGTTTCTTGCTCCAATTTGGACATAAATGTGTTCTGGAGGTTCATTGTGTTATCAGAAACCATGGAAACTGGCTTGCTGAACATTTCATGGTGCTGGTACTTCTTAAAGGTGTCAAGCTGGGTCAAACTTGATTCTGCTGCGTCGGAATACTTGACCACTTTATCCTTTAGGTTGTTGAGCTTTTCGAAATTAAGAGTCCCTATTTCCAATTTGGAGAAATCCACCGCCAGTTTTTCAAAGTTGAGTGCTCGGACGGCGTCTCTGAAGGTGAGATGGGTCATACCTCCCTTTTTAACCTTTTTAGCTTTTGGGTCTGATTTCAACTTGAACCCTTGTTTGACCTTTTTCTTGCCGTCTTTGCTTGGAGCCGCTTTCGCGAAGCTAGCTGACGATACTGTGAACGAACGTCGAGAACATGGTCCCAAAAGTGCCCGATTCGAGGCTGGACGCCAGCATGACCCAAAGCCTAACATAGTGCGGTATGGAAACTTTGGTCTCAAATTTTTCGACCAGTGAGCATTTCGCGGCACTGCACACAGCACCAGGTTTCTACAATAATTTTCGCATCGCCTTTTTCTTTAACTTCAAACGATGATATGAGTTCATTTTTAACGACAATAACGCAAAATTTTGTGTGCACGTCGAGGCTGCAAGTCCGGTTCTACGCTAAGCGGGCCTACAAGAAGACAAAGAATGCTCAGCTAATCCGTGCACCCTCTCGAAAAACCTTGGAACAGCCCCGCCAGGTGTTTCTGTTTGGCAACTTTTCTGGCTTGCATCTCCCCCAAATAAAGACAATTGAGACCTCTCGGAAAGCCATAGAGTCCATTTCGTCATTCAGTTCACTTAGGATTTTTCCCACCGTCAGGGCAGCCATGGTGCAAGAAATCAAACGAGGTTACAACTTTAAGAATACTTATATGGCTTCTAAAGATGACCTTGAAATCAAGCCTTCACCGGTTCAGGTGGCTGCAATTCGAAAGATCAATCAACCACGAAATACCAAGTCGACCAAGTCACGTACACCGCAGCTGGGGGCAGAAATATTCAGTGAACTCATGGCTCAAAATGATGCCAAAAGACTCAAAGTTTTCACCATTGCCGCCGAAACTGGTTCCGGGAAAACCTGGGCATACACGGCTCCTATGCTCACAAAGTTAAAGGAAGAAGACATGGAGCTCTACAACATATCTGAAGCTACATACGCCGAGGCTAAGGCGGCTCCTATAATCAGGGCTTTGGTTCTTTTGCCTACTCATGAACTTGTGGACCAGGTTTATAACACGCTCAAGTCAGCTAATGACCAGAAATTTGCCACTGAAGAAGTGGTGGACCCCAAATTGCTGTCGGATGCAAAATATGCCCAGTTTCTAAAGGCGCCAGATCAGGTCAATGGTCTTCATCTTAACATTAAAAAGTTTGGTGCCGGTGACTCGCACCGGGTTTTGTTTGATGGGATCAAGCAACGGGTAGACGTTCTTGTAACCACGCCCGGAAAGATTCAGGGACTTGCAAAATTACAAAATGTGGACCGACCATTTCGTTTCTTCAACCATGTCCAATATTGTGTCGTCGACGAAGCCGATACTCTCATGGATAATTCGTGGGTTGACGATACTACGGCGGTGCTTCGAAGGCTCACCAAGTGCAAAGATCTTGTTTTCTGCTCGGCAACCATTCCCAAACAATTTAACCGTACACTTTCCAAAATGTTTCCCGATGAAAAATCCATTATACATATCAACACTCCAGCATTGCACAAGATTCCTCGCCAGATTGTGGTCAAGATCATCGATGCCCAGGTCTCACCTTATAATGGGTCCAAGACCCGGTGTCTTGCCCAGGCGCTTTATGCTATTCATAACGACGGTACAGAAGCCGGTTATGTGAAGAGAATACTCGTTTTTGTCAACGAAAAGAAAGACGTAGCTCCACTTGTGGACGTTTTGGTGAAAAAGTACGGCAATCGGGCCGAGGACATTGTTGGTATAACTGGAGATACTAAGCCAGAGGAGAGAAAAGGCTTACTAGAACCATTTTTGAAGCCGGCAGAGTTGGTGGAAGACGATATAGACCAAAGCAAAATCAAGGTCTTGGTTACGACCGATCTCATGGCTAGAGGTATGAATTTTGTGGGCATCAAGAATGTCATTTTGATGGACTTGCCAAACACATCTGTGGATCTCATGCATAGAGTGGGTCGTACGGGACGGATGAGACAGTCGGGCCGAGTATTTGTGATCATAGATAAGAAGACAGGAAAGTCGTGGATCAAAGGGTTGCCAAATGTGGTGAAAAAAGGCATTACAGTGGGATAGTAAGTATGATGATGATACCAAAGATTACAGACGTTAGACTTCTGAAATCCAGGAAGAGAAAGTCGTTTCTGAGTACTAACAAAGGAAAACAGAAAATTACAGAACTACAACTAGTACAGTCAGCTGCTATACACAGCGATAGACAGCTATAGACTCCCAGCGCTATCAGCAGTTATCGGTACTGTACATTACACCTGTATATAGTGATTACAAATATCGCAGCCAATGCATCCGCACTATGAAACCCAACCTTCGTTTGCCGTCTTTAGGGTTTCGGTATTATTCTCAGCCACTCAAACGATCCCAGATTTACAGCAAGATGTCTCATGTATATAAGAGCTTGGAGGAGCAGCAGAAAAGTGTATACTTTGGCCATGAAACTTTGAATAGAATAAGTTTTATGCGTGAAGAAAGCGACTTTATCACATCGGCAATATTCCATGAATCGGCCAAGTTTATATTTTTCAAGGAAACCAATCCGTTGGTTCTGAAAAACAGCGATAAAAAACTCGTGGTGCTCGAAAATAGTGTTCTTCGAAAACACGATTTTTGGAATTCAGCAATCACAAAATGGTCCAAAGATAACGCCGACCAAGAGCCTACCATGAGAGACGGCGAAGCTCCCACTATATTGTTCATGGGTATAGAGGACGAGAGTGTTGGTCTTGACTTGAAATCGTTGAAACTGCAAGAAGACGACGATAAAGAAAAGTTTCTTGACTACCAAGGAAGGTACCAAGGGGTGCCGTATTTTGCTGTTGATTTGACCAAATCCAGTCAACTCGAGAACGAGATCATTGCTACAGCTTACAGTTCGCTTGGGGTCGAGAAAGACTCGATCTTTTTCACGTACTCGAGAAAACATTTTTTGGGTTCGAAGATAAAGAAGGTGCGTTATTCTCTCATGGAAAGCAATTTCTCGACTGGTTAGCAAGAAATCTTTTTTGTCCAGGTTGCGGATCCAAGGTGATCCCTATCCATGCGGGAGGTAAACTCAGGTGTACCAACCCCAAAGAGGAAGGCGAGGGTGCTTGTCCTGTGAAAGCAGCACCGATTTCCAATGTATCTTTTCCGCGCACAGATGCGGTGATTATCACTGCTATTACCAACCAAGACAAGACCAAAATGCTTCTTTCGTTATCCAAGAGATACGCAGACCTCAAGATGTACTCGTGCACGGCTGGGTTTATGGAACCAGCTGAGACCGTGGAAGTGGCTACTGGTCGTGAAATATGGGAAGAGACCGGAGTGGTGTGTCGCAAAATTAATATCATGTTGACACAACCATGGCCATTCCCTGCCAATCTCATGATCGGATGCTTGGCAGAAGTCGAATTCAACGGCGTGAACGAAAATATCAATTTGGGCCACGACAAAGAACTCGCCGATGCTCGGTGGTTCGACATGGAATTTGTGCGTCAATTGATCTACGAGGAAAAACTATGGACAACTCAGAGGGCATAAACTTGCCCAATCCCGAGTCCATTGCGTATCTGTTGATCCGGATGGTGGTTGACCAGGCTGGAAAGGGCAAATTGTAATGGAAGTTGCCTAAAACGACTTTGGTGCGGCCGGTTGGCGCAGAGAAGCATCACGTCATGACGTGCAGGACAATAAGCCTCGAGGTGCGGTATATAGGTGAAACGTGGAGAAAGAATGTGGCGTAGAAAAGGGGACATTCTTTTTAGAGAATACACTAGCTATTAGCACTTTATGAACCTCCAGCGCTCCATATAGTCGGAAATGAGTAATACATCTTCTCTGGTTCCAGATCTTGTGGTTGCGGGCCATCGCGGATATAAGGCCAAGTTCACCGAGAATACTCTCTATGGATTTTCCAAGTGTTATGAGTCAGGGGCTACCAATATCGAGACCGATGTGTTTTTGACCAAGGACAACGAGGTGGTAATATCGCACGATGTGAACACAAAACGAGTGTTTGTGGAACCAGATGGAACACCTGCTGACCACAATATCTTGCAGTCCAATTTTGACGAATTGAAAGATTTGAGAACTAAAACTGGTGAGAAGCTTTTGAGGTTTCGTGATGTTCTAGAATGGTTCGTCACGTTCATAGAAACCAAAGGAAATCAGAAAGAGTACAAAATCATGTTGGACATTAAACGACTTAATCCTCCTAAGATTCTCCGGTACTTGTGGTTGAATATCCTTGAAGTGAAAAACGATATCAACTGGTGGCTTCCACGCATCCAATTAGGAGTCTGGGATCTCACTATGGTCAAGTATTTGAACCAGCACCAGTTTTTCCAGAAAACTTTTCACGATGCCAAAAGTCAAGTAAATCTCTTTCATGTCTCAGTATCCTGGAAGGACTCCTTACACTATATTGCGTTCAACGAGTACCTCGAACAACAGCCAGACGATAGAATCAAACTCAAAGTTTCCGGCGTTTCGCTATTGTATTTACTGACATGGAACACCGACTTTGTCTTGAAGTTTGTTCCCTTACTTCGAAAGTACAACATGGGTCTCTACTCATGGACCGTGAACACCAAAGAACAATTACAGTACGTTTTGGCTTTGCAAAAGGCTTATAGATTGCCCGAAATGGGTGTGATTTCCGACGATCCAGCAAAGATGGTTGGTTTCGTTTCCGAGCAAGAAGAAAGACTGGAATCAATAGACGATTCGACATCGCTTCTAAAAGAAAAAAGCCCACACTACAAGGTCAAAATCTCGCTTTGGCAGAAAACAGTTAGCGGTTTATTTCTGCTTTTCATTCGACTCGCAGCAGCGAAAAGAATTACGAGTGACGACCTAGTCTTCGACAAACCAGTCGATGAAAATCATGTGAGGACATTGAAGCTCAACAAATTGGGCATATGGATATTTCAAACCTGCCAGAGATTTGGCATTTTCTAGAGTAGAAGTTGCAACTGTTCTTATGACACTTATATGCAGCACTGAATATTTTCAATCAAATTGAGATTGTAGAACTGACACCAAACTGATGCTTAGTTCGCTTCTTCCGAGGCCCAAGCACTCGGCATACTTGCAGCCAGTACTTGTGGCCACTAACAACGTCTCTGAGGGCTCTGATGGACGTTTAGGCTGGAAAGAGCAAACTGATAAGAAAATCAATAATTCTTCAAGAGAACTAAATTTATATTCACTGAATCAAAAAATGATTTCTGCAACAGAATTAACTACCAGAAAGGTACAAGCAACATATGAGGATTCCATTCCGCTATAAAAAAACGATACCCCAATCTCAAGCATCATTTTCCAAGATATACATTGGAAACATGTCCGGATGATTCAGTCCAGAAATGTGTTTCTGCAACAAAGCAGGTGATTGATAAGCTATTGGGTTTCAATAGAGACGATTCCAAAAAAGACCAGGAAGTTTCAATCAAGTATTCCACTGGAGATGCCGATGAAGAACGAACAATCCAAATACGAACGCTTCAAGAAGATCCTATGCTCCCACCCAAATTCAAGCTTCGTAAGAACCGCCACCGTGAGCCATCACCCCCACCTCCTATTCTCAAAGATACCTCTTTGGCTACGCATAAGTTGACAAAAGAAGACCGAGAAAAGTGGAAAATTCCAGCTGCAGTTTCCAACTGGAAAAATAACCAGGGATTTGCTTTATCGTTAGAAGACCGTATTAGTGCTGCAACTGCTGGAGAAGAACACTCTCAAAGTGGTTTAAATGTTGAAAAGTTTTCGGCATTGTCCAATGCTCTTGAAAACGCAGATAAAGAAGCGAGAGTAGAAATTTCGATGCGCAACAAAATGAGACAAGAACAAGCTCTAAGAGAGCAAAAGGAAAAAGAGGAAAAGCTACGTGAACTAGCTGTGCTTGCTCGTAACGATAAATATAGGCGACACGACCATGGCTCTGGTGGAAAGAGAGCGAAAAGACAATAATACTAATGACAATTTATGACATTTTGACACCGCTATAATACATATATATTCACTTCTTCTTCCTTCCCTTTGTTTTTGCTTTGTCGCCTCCTTCGTACAACAGTTTCTCTAGTTCGTCTCTCGCCAAAGAGTTCATCCACTCGAGTGCCCTATTGAGTTCTCGAGTCATAGGTACTCTCGTTTCCTCATCTGAGCTGCCCGAGTCGGAGATATTCGCTTTCTTTCTCCTTCCCGTTGATTGTCTGTTTCGCTTTCCAGACGACACATTTATCTCGTCGTCACTTTCAGCTTGCTCATTTTCTGTTTGTTTCGTGCCGTTAACAGTGCCATTATCAGTTGCAAGCCACATGGCCTTTTTTCTTGCTTCCATACTCAACTTAATAGCATCACCAACGACCACCAACTCTTTGCGAAGCTGCGACTCGCGCTTTCCCCAGAGATTGAGCCAGCTGAGAAGCTCTTGGATTTGGTCTGGTTCTGTGTAGACACGCCAATTGTTTCCGTTGAATAGGGACTTGGGTATTCCTCAATAATTTTCTTTGCACAGGTGTTATCAAACGATGATCTCCGCGAAGACACCCCCATTGGTCCAAAAAGCTTTCTTCCTTCAGTCCAACAAAAACGGAGTTTTTGTCAAAAGTTACTCCGTAGGTTGCAGCTAAAGTGCTAAAAGAAGCAGGGATGTTTGTGAAATCCAAGTCGTTTAACACAACTTTATCTTCAGATGGAGGAACATGGAAGTTCACATCCTTGTTGAGTTGTTCAGTGGAGTTGCCGAGTCGTTCAGCTTCTGTCTCAGAAAGCTCAAGGTGAATACGAACATCATCCTTGGATGGTCCTTGAACCCATAATGTTCCCATAAGATATGTCTCGTCGATTATTTCACCGTCATCTACGTCGGAATCGTCATCATTTCTCTCAGCAACTTCTTCATCGTCATTGTCTTCATCTTTGGATGTTCCATGTAATGTAGGTAAGCCGTTGTTTTCAAACCACCAATATCTATTGAACAAACGATCTTTTCCCAAAAGCTTTAATCTTTGGCTGTCAAGTTCCACTAGTTTGCGTTCGATTTGTCTTCTCTCCTTTCTAATCTGCTCCATTTTTTGTAATGTTTCTTTTCGTGATTCCCATACCGTTCTATAATCGTCGCTCACATCGGCAAACTTCTTGTCGTCATCATTCATTTCAAACGCCAACAAATTCAACTTGGCACGTTTCTTATCCTCAGATGTGTTCTTCGTATCCTTAACTTCCTCAGCAACACCTCCGTTGTTCTCCTTGTTAAGCTTGTCCTCCAATTCAGCTCGTACCTGCTCTAGTTGCTCATGATACCCGATAGCGACATCCATCATGGCCTTATAGTCTCTTATGTTATCCAACCGGCTTCGGCGGTATACAGTAGACTGCTCGAGACATTCGTCAATATAACGACGCACTATGGTACCATTGGATAATAGGGTGACAAGAAGGCATAGTGTTTGTAATCGCAGCTCAAAATCAAAAGCATCGTAAAACTGGCTTAATGTAGTGCTGGGATTCGCTGGTAGGTCTGGAGGTGCAAGTATCTTGAATACACGAGTAATCAACTGCTGATATTCCGGAACGTATTCCACCATTGATAACACACCTAAAAGGATACCTTGCCAATTTCCTTCTTTGAAATTACGTTTTCGAAGTCGATCATGCCATGGAGTTCCTCTGTAGTTCATTATTTTATAGGCATTATGAGATGTCTCCTCTTCTTCGTCTTCCAGAGAATCGCTTGGCGATTTTGTATCTCGATCATTTTCCGCATCTTCTTCCTTTTTCACTTCGTTCACGGGAGTTTCCTCCTTTAGTGGAGTCAGAGCCTTGAGCTCAGGTTCCTCAGGTTCCTCAGGTTTATCTGGTAAGTTCACGAGCAAACCAAAGACCTCGTCGTCATCGTCATCATCATCCAGAGAACTGGGGAGTTCATTGGAGACAAAAGCACCCAACACAGCACACCAGATTTCGTCCACGAGCTCACATCGGCCTATATCTTCGTACTCCTCCCATGTCCACCCCATTGCGTAAATGAAATCATCAAACGTAAAGGTATCCAACTTGAGTGCACGGTGGTAAATGTTGAGAAACGACCAAGTTTCAATGCTTCTTGTACACAAGAAAAGGAGAGTGAACGCTGAAGCCTGGAAATTTCCAGTTCGCAGAACTCTCGGTATGTGGGGTCCATTTTGACTTTTTCTGACCCTTCGTCTTCGGCTTCACTGAGATTGTCTATTTCTTGTTGGCGTCGAGCGATCAATGCCTGTGTGTGTTTCAACGCATTGGCGCTAAGCTGGGGTGCCATTGGTTGTGGTTTGGTATTCTGTAGGTCGAATCTGAGGTCCAAGTCCTCAGAAACATTTTTCTTGGTGGGTTGAATCGAGTCCAATTTTGAGTCGTCGAAATCGAGTTCACGTTGAAGTTTATCAGGCAAGTAGTGTGTAGGAAGAGGTTTTGTAGGATCTGTGGGTTTGAAATCGAGGGCATCTCCGCCGTCTGGGGTGGAATCGTCCAAAAGATTATTGAGGGCGGGTTTCTTTCTTCCCTTACCTGCATTTTTCTTGTTACGTTTACTGGCTTCAAGAGCCCGTTTAATTGCCAAGGATTCCTGTTCGCTGTCGGGCATTTCTGGAAGAGCCGAGTCGCCTTCAAAGACAACGTCCGCAGTGGGCGTGGACCATTTGTAGTGGCGCAAGTCGTCTGGAAATTCTTGTGGTATACGGTACTTTTTGGCATACTTTTCTTTAACCACCCATGGTGCACCAACTTTGGGAGATCGAGTCATGGTCAACTTGATAAACGTCTTGATTAGCCATTTTGTAAAGTGATTGCGGTCCCGTGAGATTTTGTCTTTGGTGACAATTGCCTGTTGCATATCGTGGAGTCGCACCACCAAGTATTTTGTGGTGAGTCCATCGGCAGGGTTGGAGTACTGAACTTTTTCACGAATGGTTCCACGTTGTTTACCCACGGGACCACCAGCCGAAGAGCCATTTTGATCAGGAACGATGGCACCTTTTATGTAGATAGTTTCACCAGGAAAATAGTCATTTCGAAACGACAGATACACCTTATCCACCAAATGATCGAGTCTAGTGATGCGATTAAACTGAAGAAACCGAAGAATATGCTCCCGAAGAGCTTCGGGGAAGTTTTTTTCCACTCCCTTGATCTCTCGCTTTTCACTTTCAAGAGCTTGAAAGAACGTCAAGCATGAGTTGCCGGTTATTTCACAAACGAATTTCCGTTGTTGGAAGAAATCTAGCCTCTTTATATATTCCTCATAGGTGTAGAACCACTCTTTGGTGGCGGGAATGTAAAATACTTGTGTTGTCAAGTCGTCGGGAATTGGCGGGGGTCGTACGTAGGTGACATGTTTGCGTTTATAGAGGACCATGATTGGTATAGCTGCAAAACGTTGATGGCAGCGAGACTCGGGATTTCCAAAACAGGTCTACAAAAACAAAATTCAAAGTGATGGAGGAAAAAGGAACAAAGTGATTTTCGCTGCAATCGTAGCCATGCGCACTTTTTGGCATGCACCAAAGGGTATGGGTATAGACGCGACATGGACACGACATTGTGAATCAAGCGATGCGGCGCGCACAGCGAAGCTAGAAACGTAAGAAAAAGTAAGAAGAAATGGGAGAAAGCTTGGAATCAGGTGGGAGCAATACAAGAATTACAGAATGTGATTGACCTGTAAATTTGTTATGGAAGTCACTAGTTGACTAGTTGATTATACTAATGCTTGTTATAACTTGAATAGTGGTTACTAGTATTCACTGTTTCTTATTGGTATAGAGAAAATCACTTACTAGGTTTGATTGAAATTCTTAGAGTAATTGAACAAGTTTCGAGTCGGCGCGAACAAATTCAGCATTGGGTGCGAAACGATTTATATATCAGCATCTGAGTTTACTCCTTAGAGAGGCATCTTCGCTTTAGCCGCAACTCTGAAACTCACAAAATTTTGGATTTTTGCAATTACACAATGGAGTCTCACTCTCATCAGCTTGGTTCATTTGAACCTCCATGATAAACTTATAGAGAACGTGGTGCCATCGATACAGAAAAAATCATTTGATAGCAAGTCTTCTATTCTCATAAATTTCATTCCATTATCGAGCCACGATTGAAACCAATTAGCTAAATTATCCACTAAACTACGATTGGGCTGAAATTCAGCTATGATAACTTGAGAATAAGCACAATTTTACCAAAATTTTAGTGGTATTGCATTCAAATTGAAAATTTTGATCAACCATACAGTCTACTTAATCACAAGAAATCCACAATAAGGTCTCACTGGAAAGAGATAAAGTGAGGCAAAGATGTGGAGTTACGAAGTACTCCTTGAAAGTCAATTATGGTGAAACAAGAATTTGCAGCCAAAATTGGGTTTCAAGAAAACTCAGGCAATCCTGACTATCAGAGAAAGGAAATTCATCCAGTCTCTTCATTGAGCTAATTGTAGAGAGTAGAATCTTAGTCGGAGTTTATACATTGATTTTTGTACAGGAGATTGAGTCATTTTGATTTCATCAAGAAGAGCTAATAATGGCTCTAATTAGGCAAATTATATAGATAATGGTAAAGTTCTATTCATTGTTAACCATTACTTGTTGCACGTGATGAATACTTATCAATTACTTTTCTAACTTCTTTGTATACCACCCCTTCTATTTTACGTCATAAATCTTGCACTATTAAACGCCGTCATATTTTCGCCGTTACTTTCACCGTTAAACGCCGTTATACGCCTTCGGCGCTTACCTGCATAGAGCAATTTTGACAGCTCCGACTCCGAAACTAAACTATCGAAAAACCAATTTTTCCTCTGCTAATTAATCTGACTGCTTCGACTCTTCCATCACTCTTCTCATCAATTTTGTAGCGTTCTCTTTTTTTTTTCGTTTCGTTAACTCCGTTGCAGGCTTTGTGCCGTTATCTTAACCGACATTACCTCATCGCGCGTCGGCTTTGAAATTCCGCCGCAACCGTCGCACCATTTAAGGCGCGACTACAACGGTATATCCACCAAGGTATTTTATTTTGTATATAATGTCCGTTCCCGATAAGTTTCAAGGTTTTGGAGTCGACAGTAAGGAAAACTGGAATAAACCCAAGTTGGTTGAGTATGATAGAAAATCAATTGGTCCTAATGATGTCGTGGTAAAGAACATTGCTTGTGGTTTGTGCTACTCGGACATTCACACTTTGCAAGGAAATTGGGCTCCTTTGAACCGTAAGGGTCTCGTTGTGGGACACGAGATTGTGGGTGATGTTATCTCTGTTGGTGACAAAGTTACACTGATCAAAGTTGGTCAGAGAGTTGGTATTGGTGCCAAGTCCAGTTCTTGTATGACTTGCCACCGTTGTCAACATGATAACGAACAGTATTGTCGTAAGAGTGTTGGAACCTATAACAGCAAGTATCAAGACGGATACGTGTCGCAAGGTGGTTACTCATCGCATTCCATTGCCAATGAAATGTTTGTTTTCCCTCTTCCTGAAAACTTGGATCCATACGTTGCTGCTCCATTGATGTGTGCTGGCTTGACCGTATTTTCTCCTTTGGTGAGAACCTTGGGTTATGACGCCAAGGGTAAATCCGTAGCTATTATCGGTATTGGTGGATTGGGCCATTTGGCTATCCAGTTTGCCAATGCTATTGGTGCCGAAGTATGGGCATTTTCCAGAAGCTCATCCAAAAAACAGCAAGCTTTGGATATGGGTGCTACAGGCTTTGTTGCTACGGGCGAAGACAAGGAATGGTACAAGAAATACACGGACAAATTCGACATGGTGTTGAACTGTGGTTCTGGTGTTGATGGTTTGAACTTGGACCACTACTTGAACGTTTCCAAAGTGGAATGCAAGTTCATTTCCGTTGGACTTCCACCAACCTCAGAAAAGTTTTCTGTTAGTCCCTTCACTTTCCTTTCTACCGGTGGTAGTTTCGGAGCTACTGCTTTGGGAAGCAAGAAGGAAGTTTTGAAAATGTTTCAAATTGCTGCCGATAAGGGTGTCAAGCCATGGATTGAAAAGGTTCCTATCAGCGAAGAAAACGTGGCCAAGGCTTTGGACAGATGTGAGGCTGGTGACGTGAGATACAGATTTGTGTTCACCGAGCTTGAAAAGGCATTTAAGCTTTAATCGTGTAGAATCGTGAGATAATCGTGAGATAGAATATACCGGTTTAGCTATTGCTTGTAACACTAACTAAGGGCTTACTTATTTAGAACTTATGCTTGACATCAGCCGCAGTCGTTGTCGGTAATACCCACTTGGGCTCCGCCGAACCAACTGACCTACTGAAAGCAGTAAGAGAAAAACTGCTCAACTACACTTTTTTAATACATTGTCTAGCCAATTGTCTTTTCTTGCAGATCTCAGAAGATTCTAGTTACGTGTCAAAGCCACTTTTAGCAATTGTAGCCGAACCGATATCCGCGGCAGAAATTTTTCAGATCTCGGCTAAGCATTTCGGACATATCGGCATTTTCATGAAGGACATTTTGAGGTTAGAGTTCAAAAAGTAGAGACAAAGAATTGTGATGAGGTTCCGACACCGGAAATATCATAGTAGTCTGAATGTCACAATAGTCTACATTTATATTATGGTCTTTATTGGTGAGTTGCTCGATGTCCCAATGCGGTAACCGCGAATGCTGCGAATTTGCAGCAAAATTACAAATGTAAGCATATGTGTAATCGGATCTGAAAGATATCGGCAATTTGTAATTGTTCCGATGGTATATAAGGGCTCAAATCACCCTCAGCATCCAACAAATCATGAGCGTAAACATCAATCCCTTAGGTGAAACACAAGTATTCCAACCAATCAAGCTTGGAAAGAACACCCTTTCACACAGAGTGTTTTTCCCTCCAACAACAAGAACCAGATCTTTGGAGGACCACACTCCATCTAACTTGGCATACAAGTACTACGACGAGAGATCAAAGTTTCCAGGAACTTTGATTATTTCTGAGGGTACTTTTCCATCTGCTCAAGCTGGATTGTACGAAGGTGTTCCTGGAATCTGGACCGAAAGGCAAACAAAAACATGGAAAAAAATCATTGACAAGATCCATGAAAACAAGTCATTTGCATCTATTCAACTTTGGAACTTGGGAAGAACCGGAGACCCAGCTCTCTTGAAGAAAGCAGGTAAACCATTCTTGGCTCCTTCAGCAATTTATTTCGATGAAGAATCTAAGAAAGCTGCTGAAAAGGCAGGTAATCCCATTCGTGCTATGACCGAAGAAGAGATTAAGGACATGATTTACGAGCAGTATACGATTGCTGCAAAAAATGCATTGGAAGCCGGTTTCGATTACATCGAGCTTCACTCAGCTCATGGTTATTTGTTGCATGAATTCCTTGAAGAATCCAGTAACAAGCGTACAGACAAGTATGGCGGATCCATTGAGAACCGTGCAAGATTTGTTTTAGAGCTTGTGGACCATATGATCTCCATTGTTGGAGCTGATAGACTTGGTATTAGAATTTCACCTTGGGCTACTTTTCAAGGTATGAAGTCCGTTCATGGCGAGGTGCACCCATTGACCACTTACAGTTATTTGGTTAACGAATTGGAAAAGAGAGCACAAGCCGGAAACAGATTGGCATATATCTCTTTGGTGGAACCAAGAGTCGATGGTATCAATTCCGTCGAGAAAAAAGACCAAGCTGGAAACAATGACTTTGTCAAGGAGTTGTGGAAGGGAACCATCTTGAAAGCGGGAAACTACACCTATGACGCACCCAAGTTTAGTCAATTACTTGAAGATGTTTCCGATGGTCGTACACTCGTTGGATTCAGTCGGTACTTTATTTCCAACCCTGATCTCATTTCAAGGCTCGAAAAGGGTCACCAGCTTGCTCCTTATGAGAGAGAAACATTTTACGGTAGAAGCGACTTTGGATACAACGACTACCCCAAGCATGGAGAGAAGAGGGAAGATGCCGAGGTTGCAAAAAAGAGAGTTCCAGAAGAACTTGTGGTATAGAATTCATATTATAGAATTATTTAATACGTCATCATATTTTGGTAGAGATTGTTTTGAGCTGGTATTTCTTATATCACCTAGATATTATATCACCTAGATATTCAAGTACCAAAATTAATATAAATTGGTCTCAAAGAAACGTTAATCAATACATTATAAATACTTTCCTATGTAGCGGTTGCATTGCATGTCATTGTGCTATACCAATACACCACTGCAAAAATGTTTTGAGGCTGGGAAGGCACTCCAACCAAAAACGGCAGATTGATAGAATAGAGCTAGGTTTGTCATGGAGCTCAATGACCATCAATAGTGGGTGCAAAAACCCAATTAGTTTCAGTCGCACATATCGGCAATTTTAAGAATGGACTTTGAAACATTCAGGTATTTTCTTCGAATGAAACATATATAGATTACAGTAGATTCATGATATAGCTTCGTTTAGTCCCTCCAGGTCTTAGTGGTGTACATCCCGATGCAACGCGAAACGTGCGCACAATGCTGCAAACTGCATGAAGGCCTGCAGAAAATTTGCAGCAATTACTAATGCAAGCGAAGTGTCGTGATTCAGCATGATATCGGCGATTTGTAATATTTTCCGGGATATATAAATAACCAAATCCACCTTCGTCATCTAACCAATTATGTCTGTGAATATTTCCCCCTTAGGCGATACAAAAGTTTTTCAACCCATTAAGCTTGGAAAGAACACCCTTGCTCATAGAGTGTTTTTTCCCCCAACGACCAGAACTAGATCAGTTGAAGACCACACTCCCTCCAACTTGGCAGTCAAGTACTATGACGAGAGATCCAAATTCCCAGGAACTTTGATTATTTCTGAGGGTACTTTTCCATTTGCCCAGGGTGGTTTGTACGAGGGTGTTCCTGGTATTTATACCGAAAGACATGTTAAAGCATGGAAGCATATTGTCGACAAGATCCACGAAAACAAGTCATTTGCAGCCATTCAATTGTGGAACTTGGGAAGAACCGGAGATCCTGCACTTTTGAAAGAAGCCGGTTTACCATTCTTGGCTCCTTCGGCACTTTACTATGACGAAGAATCTAAGAAGGCTGCTGAAAAATCCGGAAACCTTCTCCGTGCTATGACCGAAGAGGAAATCAAGCACATGATTTACGACCAGTATGGTCAAGCTGCAAAAAATTCTTTGGAAGCGGGTTTCGATTACATTGAGCTTCATGCCGCCCACGGCTACTTATTGCATGAATTTCTTGAAGAGTCCAGTAACAAGCGTACAGACAAGTACGGTGGATCCATTGAGAACCGTGCAAGATTTGTTTTAGAGCTTGTGGACCATATGATCTCCATTGTTGGAGCTGATAGACTTGGTATCAGAATCTCACCATGGGCTGCTTTCCAAGGTATGGAAGGTGTTAATGAGTCTATTCATCCAGTAACCACCTACAGTTACTTGGTTCATGAATTGGAAAAGAGAGCACAAGCCGGAAACAGATTGGCATACATTTCCTTAGTTGAGCCAAGAGTTGCCGGTAACCTTGATGTCGAGAAGAAGGATCAAGTTGGTAGCAATGACTTTGTCAAGGAGTTGTGGAACGGAACAATTTTGCAAGCAGGTAATTATACTTACGACGCACCCAAGTTTGGTCAATTACTCGATGATGTTTCTGACGATCGTACACTTGTTGGATTCAGCCGGTACTTTATTTCCAACCCCGATCTCATCTCAAGGCTCCAGAAGGGCCACGAGCTTTCTCCTATGAAAGACCAACTTTTTATGGCAGATCCGATTTCGGATACAACGACTATCAAAGTATGGAGAGAAAGAAGATGCCGAGATTGCAAAAAAAGAGAGTTCCTGAGGAGCTTGTAGTCCAATAGACATAGAAGTAGATGCTTATAGATGCTCATAGATGATACATTTAACAATTGAATACATTGAGTAGTCTTATCTCGTTCTCATTATTTTCGTTTCTCGTTTTATTTTCGTTCCCGTTTTGGTTGCAAATTGTCTTACTAATGCAGCCGCACACAATAATTATAGCGAAACATTGTGGCATCAATTAGCCCCTTTAAAAACACAAATAAGTTGCCGTTTCTTGCTCAATTGTTATCAATCCTTTTCAATGTCCGAAATAAACTTCACTCCACTTGAAAACACCAAGGTTTTCCAGCCGATTCAAGTTGGAAAAAACCTCCTCTCCAACCGAATATTCTATGCCCCCTCCACAAGAACCAGAGCCTTGGACGATCGGACTCCTTCGGACTTGCAGTTGCGCAACTACGACGAAAGAACAAAGTATGCTGGTTCGCTAGTGGTTACCGAAGCCACTTTTTCGTTCCTCAGGCGGAACCATGGCAGGAGTTCCGGGAATATATACCCCAGAACACACCAAAGGATGGAAAAAAATTGTGGATAAGGTTCACGAAAACAATTCGTTTATTGCAATTCAGCTTTGGAACTTGGGACGACTTGATAGCCCCAAAGATTTGAAGAAAGCAGGTTTACCCTACTTGGCACCTTCCGCCATTTATGTCGATGAAAGTGCTCGTGAAGAAGCCGAGGCTGCGAATAATCCTATTAGAGCATTGACCGAAGAGGAAATCCACAACCAGATTTATGTGGAATACACTACGGCTGCAAAAAATGCCATTGAGGCTGGGTTTGACTACTTGGAGCTACATGGTGCTCACGGCTACTTGTTGCACCAATTCTTGGAAGACACTTCCAATAAAAGAACAGACAAGTATGGTGGATCCGTAGAGAACAGAGCCAGGTTTGTGTTGGAGCTCATTGACCATCTTATTCCTATAGTTGGTGCAGACAAGCTTGCAATTCGTCTTTCTCCATGGGTCACTATTAAAGGTATGCCTGGTATTCACGGGGATACCCATCCATTGACCACCTACAGCTGCTTGCTACACGAGCTTGAAAAACGAGCAAAAGACGGAAATCGGTTAGCCTACATTTCCATTGTCGAGCCCAGAGTCAATGGGTCTACTACTCTTGAAGCCAAAGACCAAACTGGAGACAATGGTTTTGTGGAAGATATTTGGAAGGGAACCATTCTCAAGGCGGGAAATTATACTTATGATGCTCCAAAGTTCAATCTGGTGATTCAAGACGTCGAAAACGACCGTACGTTAGTCGGTTTCAGTCGCTATTACGTCTCGAATCCAGACTTGGTTCAGCGATTGAAGGACGGTAGTCCACTCAAGCCTTACGACCGTTCTCTCTTTTATCGAAAGGACGACTGGGGATACAATACTTATCCATATGAGGGACAAACAGAAGAGGAAATAGAGGCTGCGAAAAACAGAAAGCCACGACCAATTGAGGCATAAGATTTCTATTCGTAGAATAGAAATCGCTCCACGATCTACCCACGATCTATATCTTAAGAAATCTCTTCTACGTTTCTATGAGATTCTATAGTTAAAGTATATTGAGTCCATTGTATTTGTCATATTCATGCACCATTTGTCAGTGCACTACCTGATATGGAAAACCCGCGGCTCGGAATTCTTGGCCGATCTCCGGGACCGGTTGCAAATGCTTACTAACGTTTTTCAACAAATCTTATAAATACCCATCCCATTATGTAACGGCATTATGCTGGCAATTAAAGTTAAACCCCTCGGGGAAACAAAGGTGTTTGAGCCTATACAGGTGGGAAAGAATACTCTTTCCAACAGACTTTTCATGTGTCCAACTACAAGACTCAAAGCTTTAGAAGACGGTACTCCATCGAATTTGGCATTGCAACTTTATGACGAGAGAAGCAAATTCCCCGGCTCGCTTTTGACGACTGAAGGAACTTTTACCTATGAAGAGGGTCAAGTTTGGGAAAGAACTCCAGGAATTTATACTGAAAGACATATTGAAGCATGGAAAAAAATTGTTGAAAAAGTTCATGAAAACAAATCTTTCATTTCACTCCAGTTGTTCAATTCGGGCCGTGTGGCCGACCCAACCATTGCAGACAACAAAAATCATCCATTTGCTGCTCCATCGGCTATTTACCACGATGAGGAAACGAAAAAAGCTGCCATTGCTGCTGGCAATCCTTTGCGAGAATTGACCTTGGATGAAATCCACGATATTATTAACAACAAGTACCCCAAAGCTGCCCATAATGCTCTTAGAGCCGGGTTCGACTACGTCGAAGTCCATGCTGCAAACGGCTACCTTCCCAACCAATTTATTGACGTTGCCAGTAATCAGCGCACAGACCAATACGGTGGTTCCATTGAGAATAGAGCCAGGTTTGTGTTGGAAATCATTGACAAATTGACTGCTGAGATTGGTGCCGACAAGATTGGACTTAGAATTTCTCCATGGTCGACATTCCAGGGCATGCTGACCAAAGGTGCAGAAATCGATCCATTGACCACTTACAGTTACATTTTACACGAATTGGAAAAAAGGGCTCAGAAGGGTAACAGGATAGCCTATGTGTCCATTATCGAGCCTAGAGTCGATGGTAACTCCACTGTCAAGAAAGAAAACCAAGTTGGTGATAACTCGTTTGTCTACGATATTTGGAAAGGAACAGTTTTGAGAGCGGGTGGATACACCTATGATGCCCCAGAATTCAAACGAGTTGAAACCGATCTTGCTAACGATAGAACAGTCATTGGTTTCTGTCGTTACTATATCTCCAATCCTGATTTGGTTGAAAGGCTTAAAATTGGCTGGGATCTCCAACCATACGACAGGCCCTCTTTTTATAGAAGCGACGATTACCGCTACAATACCTATTCGTTCCATGGAGAGCCCCCTAGAGATGAAGAAGCCGGCAAGAATAGAAAACCTGAGCCAATTGCTGCTTAATAGAGATAGATATGATAAATAAATTAGTAAAGGTACTGATGGTTTAACATTGAATGGAATATTTTTTCGTATTTTGAAAACTGACTTTAGGTATGCTTCAATAAAATAAATTAGTAAAGAGTAATGACGGCTATATGAGTCTATAACTATACGGATTGATTTAAAGTATTCATACAAAATATATGATTGTGAAAAAGTAGATATTTCTTGACTTGGTCAATGGCTGCGAAATATTTAGGAGATGTTGCAACCACTTTGAAATCTTTTCTTGAGAATTCAAACCATGGAGTACTTCTCACAAATGACTTTTGAAATTGGTCTTCTATGAAACTGTATAGTGATACGATTCAATATAGGCATATTTTCGTTAGTTCCTACTCGCGTACAGAGCTAATTCGTTTACTACTCTGGATTCAATTAAAAATATTCATTAATTTCTTAGTTACTGGTCCACTTGATTTTCAAATTGTTTTAAAATATTTACAATTTTGTCTCAATCTTTTGGTTTATTGTCATCATCTTTATACTCATTCGGATCATATCCATAATATTCCAATAGCACGTCAAAGGATTCACCTTGCTTCTTACAAAATGTTCGATATGTTTCATCATCGACGGCCAACTTTACCGAGTATGCATATACACACCCCAATATACCATGAAACGGTGTCATTAGCAAGTAAGGCACAATCGGTATAAGGTCCCAGTTTGTCATTGATGAGAATTTACCGGTGCTTTGCTGAGGAAATACAAAAAGAAAATACTGAGGGAATAATTTGAGGGAACTAACGTGATTATCTGTCAAAAAATCACATACAGGCTCGACTATTAATAGAATTTTGCCACTTGACAAGTGAAATTGACTCAATTGTATTAGGGTATAGCGCATTCTTCTACAATTGTATCAATATTCTACTATTTCAAAAGTATTTCAAGAGTGTTTCTTCATTAATGCTATACCGCTTTGTTAGTGTATCCTAGATTAAACCTGTCAAATTTACAGCACCGTTCTTGCAGAGCTACGCAAGTTCTTCTTTCACACGAAGCTTTTTATTACCATTTACTGCTTACCTGCATCACCATTATCTTCCAAAAAGTATCTCATAAGTACTCTTAAAGATTCATTTCGTATCTCGCAATGTTTTTGATAAGTTTCTTGGTCTACGCCCAACCTTATTGTGAAGCCGTATATAAACGAACTAACAAGGTAAGGGGGAGTCAATACTACCAAAGGGATGATAGTTAGGAAATTCATGGCTTCATGTACTAAATTTATGCTTGGTGGTAAATGCGACTATTTATGCAGTGACTTGAAATCGGTATGCATAATGCATCTAAATTTAGCCTCGCATTGTGCAGATGCTAAAAGTCAAAGTGTGTATTTAGGCCGCAAAAGTTATTGGTGAATTAGTCTACAGTTAGGAGACCACCAGGCTATAGTCATCTACGTCTAAAGTTTCTTTTCGCTATTTCTCTTTCAGCCCACTCAGCTGGTTAACTCCTGTCAAGGTGGCTTAAATTTAAGCCTCTTTTCTCGGGAATTGCACTAAAATAATCAATCGAGAAACACTGTACTACTTCGGGATTGAAGGTCAATTGACGGTCAAATAATTTATATTTCATAGCATTAATCCACTTGGACTTCTAAATTGATTTATTAAGAATGTCTCAATCTTTGGGATTACCTTCATCTTCATACTCATTCTCATAATATCCACAGTATTCGGCTATCACACGAAGAGATTCCCTTTGCTTCTCACAATATGTCCTATATGTTATATCATCTGCGGCACACTTTACCGAGTAAGCATATACCCCCGAAAATAAAGCATGAGCCGGTGAGATTAGCAACAAAGGCACGATCGATAAAAACCCAAAAGTTCGAGAGGTCATTGATGAGGAACTTTACTGGGGAATTTACTCTCTCCTGTCAATGTACCTTCAGCCGCACTTGATGCATGAAGAATGCAGTGCTTGCATTACGCATAAAAGACGAATCTGTCATTTTGATCGTTCGGTCCACTAAAGAGTTTTCTGCTTGTGATTTTAGTGGGCATAAATTCGATCAAGATCTCCCATCGAAATCCAGAACGATATATGAAAATGGTGCTCGTATGACTAAACACGTGATCCCATCTTTGAGTCTGAAAGGAGTCTTGAGTAAGCCTGGAAGTTTTAATCAAGTGCGCGGTATAGTCTTCTCAACTATGTAAGTCTCGTGCAACTGTGTCGCATCGAAACTTTATTTGGTCATTAGCTTAATACGATATTTGAAGAGATTGTGTGAGAAATTCTGTGCAGTCCACTTCATTAGCCACACAGTCTAAGTATTTTCCATTTTATATCCTATTTTCCTCATAGAATCTTTAACAATTCTTGACTTACTAACTAATAAGATCTGTAATCTACTTACAATTTCTGTTTATAGCACGTTGTTTCTTGGCGTTGAGCAGAGTCAACGGTTTCTTAGTCAGCCGCGCACAAAATTTCAAATCTCAAATCTCAATTATACTGCAATGACTTTGGCGCAAGATGTCAATAAAAAGGTTTCGCTTGTGGATAAACTACTCCCACTTTTGATCATCTTGGCGATCATAATCGGTATTGTGATCTCCGTATATGCTCCAAATGCACAGTCTTCTTTTGGTGGTGTAACGGTTGTTGGGGTTTCCGTGCCGTTGGCAGTGGGTATGATCATTATGATGATCCCACCATTTTTCAAAGTTAGATGGGAATTTTTGAACCAAACCATGTTCACACGGCTGTTCGCAAGGTCCATGATGATTTCGTTAGTTCTCAACTGGATTATTTGTCCACTTTTCATGCTTGCACTCGCATGGCTCACCTTGTTCGATCAACCTGAATTTCGAACAGGAATTATCATGATTGGTACCGCCAGATGCATTGCTATGGTTGTTCTTTGGAACGATATTGCTGGTGGAAGCACTGATTTGTGCGCTATAATCGTTGTGGTTAACAGTTTGTTGCAGTTGGTATTGTATGCTCCATACCAGCTTCTCTTGTGCTACGTTATTTCTGGCGATCCTATTCCATCTATGATATCTTATTCTTTGGTGGCTAAAGTGTTGGTGTTTTTCTTGGGTATTCCAATCGTAGCGGGAATAGTATTGAGATTTCTCGCAAAGATTTCCATTGGAGTGGAAATGGGAACCAAAATTCTTTCACCTTTTGCTCCATTAGGACTTCTCTACACAGTGATTGTGATCTTTATTGAAAAAGGTAAAGATTTTCTCCATGAAACAGGCCCAGCTTTCCGGTGTTTTGCACCACTTTTTGTGTATTTCGTGGTGGTTTGGAATGCTACATTTTTTGGGTTACGGTGGCTTTTGGGTAGAACCGTTCTTGTGCAAGAGGAAAACGACCCGCTTTTATGTGGCTGTGAAAAAGAGAAGGAATCAAAACCCAAAGCATGGAAAATGTGGTGCTCGGCTCCATACCAAGAGGTGGCTACACATGCATTTACTGCTGCTTCAAATAACTTTGAATTGAGTCTTTCTGTTGCAATTTCGCTCTACGGAGCCAACAGCAAGCAAGCTATCGCGGCAACCTTTGGTCCAGTGTTGGAGATTCCTCTCCTTATGATTCTTTGTTTCGTCTCTCTTTACTTTCGCCGGATCTTTTTGTGGCTGGATGTTCGGAGTGAAGTAGCTGAAGAGCCTGTTACTTCACACAGTTCATAATACATGCTACGGAGAAGGCTCAAAAGAAAGAAGAAGCCTCAGAAGGAAGTTAAGCTATCAACGATCAGAGAGCAATTGAACTCGATAAACGCTATAGTGGTTTTCACGAAAAGAGAGAATTAACCCAAGCCAGTAAGAACACAATGAACTGTGACCTTACAATCATAAATTGAAACTGACTAGAGATATCATTATCAACCTTCGTGAACGGTCTGCTCCACACCTTCCATGCGTCTGCCTGCAGATGACCTATTATTTAAAAGAATCAGTGGTCAACTTCCCAATTCTCAATAATGGACACCTTCACCTTTTCCTTTTTTAGGGACCTTGGCACGTTCCGTCAGTCCTTCATTATTCGCAACAATGATACTTGCTAATCGGAAGTCCATGCAGCAATCGAATAGTGGACCTGCACATTCCCCGCGGTGTCCCGCATATTTCACCTTTTTTTTTCGAATCGATTTTCCTTTTTCCGATTAATTGCACATTTTTCCTGCATGTCTGACAAACCCTGCAGCATTGGCACACAGGTGAAAATTGCTCCGCTTGAACCTTATCCGGGTCGTATAAATATACCCATTGCCAAAAAATATTCGCAACTGGAAAAAAATGTCTCACGTTAAAATATCTCCCCTTGGTGACACCAAAATGTTCAAGCCAATTAAGGTTGGAAAGAACACTCTTAATCACAGAGTATTCTTTTGTCCAGCAACAAGAACCAGATCTTTAGAAGACCATACACCCTCCAATTTGGCAGTAAGGTACTATGACGAAAGAACAAAGTTCCCTGGTTCCTTAGTAATTAGTGAGGGTACTTTTCCATTTGCTGAAGCCGGATTGATGGAAGGTGTTCCTGGAATTTGGACCGAAAAACACACCAAAGCATGGAAGGAAATCGTCAAGAAAGTCCACGATAACAAGTCTTTTATCTCGTTGCAATTGTGGAACTTGGGAAGAGCTGGTGGTGACCCAGCATATATGAAGAAATCTGGTGTACCTCTTGTGGGACCATCGGCCATTTATGATTGCGATCAAAACCGCCAGCAAGCTGAAGAAGCTGGAAACCCTCTCAGGGCTTTAACTGAGCAAGAAATTAAAGATCAAATTTACAAGCAATACGATCAAGCTGCGAAAAATGCGTTAGAAGCTGGCTTCGACTACATTGAGTTGCACGGAGCTCATGGCTACTTGCTCCACCAATTCATAGAGTCTGCCAGTAACCAAAGAACTGACGAATATGGTGGTTCCATCGAGAACCGTGCGAGATTTGTATTGGAACTTGTTGACCATATGATCTCGATCGTCGGTGCCGACAAATTGGGTATCAGACTTTCTCCATGGGCTACTTTCCAGGGTATGCCATCTATCCACGGCGAGATTCACCCATTAACTACCTACAGTTATATCTTGAATGAGCTTGAAAAGAGAGCTCAAAAGGGTAACAGATTGGCTTATGTTTCCTTGGTTGAACCAAGAGTCAACGGTAATCTTGATGTCGATAAGCAGGAACAAGTCGGTAGCAATGCTTTTGTTGAAGATGTGTGGAAGGGCACAATTCTTAAGGCTGGAAACTACACTTATGATGCTCCTCACTTTACCCACGCAATTAATGATTTGGACAATGATCGTACTCTTGTTGGATTCGCTCGCTACATCATTTCAAACCCTGATTTGGTGTACCGGTTGAAAAATGGATGGGAATTGAACCCTTATGATCGTTCAACTTTTTACGGAAGAGACGATTTCGGATATAACACTTATCCTACTCATGATGAAACAGAGAGATGACGAAGAAGCCAAGAAGCGTAAGCCCGAACCTATTGCTGCCGCTTCATGAGACGATATAGATAGAATCTAGATGAATAATGTTTTCAAGACTTTGAATTAAAAATAATGGATAGTTTTAGTGTAGGCTTGATTATATGTGAGAATGTTCGTAATTACGAAAGCTAGGCTTTGGATTAGTCGCGTAATTACGGTACGGATTTAAGCCGTAATTACGGTATCCGCGAAAATGGCTGCAACTATAAAAAGAGTAAATGTTACACTTTTGCATAAGAATGTTAAAGTATAGCTTTGTGAGTACGGGATTATCAAGCGGTATTGGAGGAGTGGCTAAACGTTATATTGATGTGGACCAAGCTGATCTTCATCATATTATGTTATGTCGCGACCCCGAAAAAGTTGCAAAATCGGTCAACCTTTCTTTGGTAAAATGTGATCTTTCGTCCATTTCCAGTGTTAAAGAAGCAATGAGTCAAGTCAAGAAACTAATTGACAACGGCAAAGCTCCCCCAATTAAATATTTGTTGAACAATGCTGGTGCTTCGTTCAATAATCGCACAAGGGCCACAGAGGACGGTTTCGAAGCAACGTTTCAAATCAATGTAATTGCTCCTTTTATCATTGTCAGAGAATTGTTGCCATACTTGAGAAAGGTATCTGAGCCTAGGATCTTTGTGACTGGAAGCAATGTTCATTTTGCTGATAAAGAGCACAACCATGGATTCGTTCCTCCGCTCTATTGGAACGACAACGACGTTCGAGAAATAATGCTTCCAACGAAAACTGGTGGAGATCCGGATCCTACTACTACCACAGCAGGCGGCAGAGCATATGCAGTCAGCAAAATGGCTGTTCTTTATCTCATGTATAAATTTGCAGCCGATAACGAGGATATCAAATTTATCGTTTATGAGCCTGGTTTTGTTCCAACTAGTGGCTTATTCAGAGATGTTTCTGCTGCTGGAAAGGTAATGTTCACATTGGGATCTTATGTGTTCAGAATGCTTGGCTGGGCTACTACGGTTCCCAAGGCTGGTAAGCTTCTTGCAAAGTGTGCTTTTGATGAAAAGATATACCAGCAAGCAAACAATGTTGCTTATTGTGACCAGGGAAAGATAATTAGGACTTCTGACGATTCGTATAATAAGAAGAGACAGGACCAATTGTGGAATGAACTTATCAGTGTAATTGAGGCTTATTAGGATAATATATAAAGAAATAGTAAACTGAAAAATAATCAAATGTTCTCTCGGTTCTAAGTTTTCATGTTCTTTAGTCTTAGCAACATTGCACTTTTATCGATTGCGTGTCCAATAATACTTTTTTTTTTTGCAGTAATTCTAATCTCATTTTTTGCAACATTCTCAGAAATTCAATCTCATTCTCAATCTAATTCCTATGGTCTCCGATCAAAGAAATTTCAAACGGAACAGGGTTCCGTCGACCTGTGCTCGCTGTAGAGCCAGGAGGCTCAGGTGTGACAGAAATAAACCATTTTGTGAGCGGTGTATCTTGAACAATTGTACGGATGAATGTGTTTATGATGCCAAAGAAATCAGAGAGATCACAGAAATTTCTACAAACAGAGAACTTTTAACGAAAATAAAGCATTATGAGGAGATCATGGCCTACCAGAAATCACTTTTGGATACCTTGAAGCAACTACAAAAATCTCCTGGTTCCAAAAGTCCTTCAAGTGAGATCGAACCATCGAACAAAGACGATATATATCACCAACGATTTGACGGATACGCGATATTCGAGTCCAATCCTACGTATTTTGAGCCCACCTCAAACATGGGTCTTATCTTAGAGGACCCCAGTTTGACTTCCTTGATTGCTGGTCCCCATAATAGGTCACAGGAAAGCTGTTATAGCGAAGCAGATTCGGTTGTTCCTGAATTTACCGCAGGTTTGGGCCGACTACCGCCACTAAGACATATCCAATTGATGTTGGATCGTGTTTTTGACTTGTTTTATCCGTTTCTTCCTTTTTTTCGATAAGGATATTCTTCTCACACAACTTCACCATTTGTTGAAAGATAATGGTGAGTGCAGCACTATAGATGGGTCCAAGTCCAACGAGAGCTCGCTTATCGCTATCTTGCTCTTGATGCTAAGACTTTCATTTATTACTATGAAACAACTGGACGGTTTTATTGTCAATGAATCGTATGTTGAATGTGCCATGGGATTATTGATGTCTCCACAGTCGTTCAAAAATATCAAGCTACTGAAGATCCAGGGTTTGATACTTCTTGTTGTGTATAAAATGTACTGCCCGGAAGACGACGACACTTCTTTTTCAATTTCTATCATCATTGCAGCATTAGTGCAATCAGCCCGAGTCTTGGGGTTGCACCAACCTTCGGAAAAATACCCCCGGCATCTTTTGGATAAATCTGATCTTGTTGCCTGGGAAAAGGCATGGAACTACATCTGTTACTTGACGTTTCGTATGCCTTTGATAAAGGTGTAACTCCGCAACCCATGTCTCGGAGGTCCCGCAACCGTTGGCTGCGAATTTTAAGCAGCATGAAAAGTTATTTCAATGCTCCAAAAGTATCCGAAAATACTTGAGTGGCCACATAAGTCAACGAGAAGTCAATAAAGCCGAAAACGAAGAACTTTTGAAAGACTTTTCTTGTTATCTTCTGGAAATTAGGTCTTTTCACCAACTCACCGACAACAATACCTCACTAACATCCACCGAAATTGGTGAGAAAGCAAGAGAGTTTGCATTCAGATTGGATCTAGTTCATAAAGAGTTTCGACTCTATTTCCTTCTAGGGTCCACCAACAATGTCAGTATAAAAACGACTTCATTAGCATTTGAAAGATGTTTGGTTCTACTTCGAATTCTTCATGAAAAAGTGGTTGAGTGTCGTACTTTTTTTAATGCGGAAATCGACAAGCTACTCTATCCCAGATTGTGGATAGGTCCTCGAATGGCGGTTATTTACTTGTTGCGGATCATAAAACGAGTCATGGACGGTGAACACTCTCTTTTGGAATATTTCAGATACTTCAATTCTGCCGATTCAACTGGCTTGATGGACTGGATTGAAATTGATTTCAAGAGCGAACAAGTTTGTTTGAAGAACATCTTGACAAAATTGTCAGAAATCTACAATAGTGGGTTTGAGTCCAGTACAGTGTACTATTCTTGTTTCAAAGCAACTATGTTCATGAAGTATACCTTGGACTATGTCGAACAGAAGTATCCTCAGTTCCTTACTGTGGAAAGAAGATCTTTACAAGCAGCACCGTTCGAAACCATCTTGGAGGGATGGATGAAAAAGGACGAAAAGAAGAATATGGCTAATCTCGAAAGTTCATTCAAGAGTTTGAACAACGATTTGGCGGATTTTTTGGATGGAATGGATGAGTTCTGGCCCAATTTTGAATAAATGGTGATGAAGCAATACAAGAAAGAATTGAGTATCAGATTGCAACAGTGAAGGTTTATTAGTTGAAAATGGCTGCAAATTTTCCGACAATTTCAGAAAGCTAATGCGAGATTGTGCATTTAATCGATATTGATGTTCCAGTGCATCTTTACGGTGGAAATCACGAAGTACTTGTCGATTTGAAAAGGAACACTTTTGAGATTTTTGTTGGAATTGTTCGTTTATTCATGCTCAGAATAATCAAAGCTAAATTTAAACCAACATATTCTGGATCATGTGGGCATTGGCACGGCTTCCTTGCAAAGTCGTACTCTGGTAAATCTTTTCAAGCTCCTCGAATTCGGCATCGGTGAGTTCCACAAGGTGACCAAAGTTCATGTCAGCCTTTTCTTTGGTTGAGCCCGAAGGAATTGGGATGATCTTACAAACCTTTTCAATACCCCACAAGTTCTTTGCTTCTGAAACCTTCAAGATCCACGACAATGCCAATGCTTCCAAAGAGGTCTTTTTCACATCATGAGCAAAATCGTACAACTTTTTGCAGGCAGCAATGTTTGCCTTGTAATTTTCTTCGTTAAATCTGTCCATCATTGATCTTATATCCTTCCTCGTGGTCTCATAGAGTTCATCAGCGTGCTCTACCGCATAGTCTGTCAACATACCACGGCCAACGGGAGAGTATGCAATGATCGGAATGTTGTTTTCGGAACACACCTTGAGCACACCATCTTCCACGATATCTCTGGTAAAGAAGGACAATTCCAATTCGACGCAGGAAATGTTTGCCACCTTCAATGCCTTCAATACAGTCTTTCCGCTGGTTTCAGAGAGCGAAATACCCGACAACAAGCCCTGCTGGACATACTCATTGATATAGGACAATGTGGTTTCGATAGGAACATTTTTGTCAACTCTAGCAGTCTCAAACAAAATCTTGGGTCTGTTTTCCAATGGAAAGTGTGCAAGCACATTCTTTACGGATCTGTCTATCGACTCCTTGGTTCCGTCAGGTCTAAGTGTTTTCAAATCAGAGGCTCCTTTGATCGAGACCACCAATTCTTTGTTCTTTGGCGAGTTGTATTTTTCAAAGTATCTTTGGAAAGCCTTCAAGTTGGCGTTGTCTGGACCATAAAACTCTCCTCCGTTGAGAAATTTCACCCCGTGTTTGGTCACCACATAGTGGATCATATCTGCGGCATCATCGGGATTCATGGGCTCTGGTTTCCATGTAAGGGACATGGTACCATAAGATATTTTGTCATTGAGTTGAACTGGCATTTTGTTGGAGTTATCAATTGTGTTGAATGTGATTTTTTAGGTTGTGGCAACGTCCTTATATAGTTCCTTGCTTCTATATCTCCGTCAAAATCAGGCATTCTGCAGGAAGATAAATCCGCAGACCTGCAGATTGCGGAGCTGTCGGCCGAGCGCGTTTCAGTCAAATACTATAAATACGGGACATTTAAGCTGCGAAAATTTCCAAGACTTATTTTCACATTATCTCCGTGGCTAAAATCACCATTTTGCCACCGTATCTGTAGCTCTGGTGGCAAAAGCATAGAAGCATAGCCAGTCGGCGACAACACGGAGATTATCAGAATGATTTAGTACACGGAGATTATCAGAATGATTTAGTTCCGAATTGAGAGTTCTGATAGTTTCCACAAGTGTTAGACAGCTTCGAAAGCTAATGTAGCATTCTATTTTCAGACCCGAAAAAACTGGTGTCAAGTAGCACCGGACGCAGACGATTATTCGGTTACTTTCGAGCTACATTTTTCTACCATCTCTTTGGTTATATGTCAATGAGTGGATTGAATACCTGCTCAGATCTAACCCATAACTTGTCAGAATCTCGAAGCCAAAGAATTGTAGGTTGACAAATATTGAGTATTGAATTGTGGTCCACACTTGTATTTCTGTCAGCTTATTGAAGCAATCAAAGTGTCTGACGTTTGGATAGTTTCATGTACTCTGAATCTAACTTATACGTCGAAACATCTATCAGAGTATCACCCTTTTTGGAAGTTTAGGCTTTTCACAATTGTCTCTATTCTCACCCACTTTACTATAAATTGGCGATAGTCATTATCGCGATCACATTTGGCTTCTTGAATCAGAATATGAACCAAATCCGACTATACGGTACTACTTCTTTTTTCAATAAAATCGTAACCAAGCTCCTTTCATCAATAAATCGAGCACTATTGGAGAATGTGTATTCTTTCTCTCCCACTCTTGCAGCCATTTGTTCGTCCTGCACGCAACCCATGCCAAAAATTCATTCTCAAAATCCTCATCAATATCCAAAGATGGCATACTATACCAGAGGAGCTCTTAGATGCTCAGCTGGCTCCAGCACACTTCTGTATGCTCCTGCTATACGAAGGTTTCAAACCCAAACGTTTTTGAGCCAATTAAAAGAGTCGGAAAAAGTCGATGCTCCCAGTAAAATAGCCCAAGAATCGTCGCTTCCCACCATCGAACAAGATCTTAAAATCAATCCCAGACAACCCAAAAAGAAGTCCCAGTTCTTGTCGTCCCACGAGATTGAAGCTGACCCAAACTACAAGATGGCTGGATGGAAACAGTACATTGGACAGTCGCTTGTCAGAATGTTCAACATCGACATGGATAGGTCTCGAGCTGGTCCAGTGGCGGGATCTGTGTATTTCGGAGAGTGCAAGCGCCAGGGAATGGTTTATCCAAACGAGGAGCTTTCTGTGACGGCCAAATACTACTATGAGACCTTAGGACTTCCTAGGTCGTTTTCTCAGTGGTTCCAAATCACCGCTTTACACTACTGGATTTTATCGGTTCGTATGAGAGCGATGCCGTTCAAGTATGGACGGAACTACCAGCAAAAGTTGGTGGACCGGATCTTTAGCGATCTTGAGTTGAGAATGGCAGAAGAATTAGGAATTTCTTCCAATCGTATTATTGAAGGCTATTTGAAGGATTATCATACCCAGCTTCTTGGAGCAGTGGTTTCTTACGACGAGGGACTTATGACCGACGATATTACGTTGGCGGCGGCGTTGTGGCGTAACATCTTTAATGGTAACCCTAATGCTGATATGAGACATTTGGAGTCGTTGGTGGAATACGTGCGGGCTCAATTGTACGTTTTGAACAAGATGACGGACCGTGAGTTTGGGTTTGGAAAGTTCCGGTTCGTGCCTCCGGATGAGGTGGTGAAGCCATTGACCAAAGCTCAAGAGGAGCAACTTAGGGAAAAGGCCAAGGCGGAGTTTTCCAACCTCAAGTTGCCGTCACAAAGAAGTGTATTGTCGCTCGACGAATAATGTATATAGGTAAGGGCAATATGAGTATAGCAATTGAGCTGAGAGGTTTCTGCTAAAGAGGCAGCTAAAGAGGCAGCTGGCTAAAGAGGCTTCTAGCTAAGTATAGGCAATGGGCTGTCTGGCTAGTTTCTGGCTAAGTTGGCTAAGTTAGCTGTCTGGCTGTCTAAAGCTTTTGCAAGTTTCCCAGCTTTCGCCATTCCTTCCCACGAGTATCTCTAATCATAACGCTCATAATAGCGTAATCTCTACCTTCAATCGCACCCTGGTGTTTTGAACCAAGCATGATTTCCTCAGCAAACTGAAACCCGAATCGGTTATAAATGGGAATGTTTGTAGGACTCGAGCTCTCCAAGTACGAAATGGTGTTGGGTTGGTTATCGATATAGTTTTCAAACATGAAATCAAACATCTTACGCACATTACCCTTTCCGCGAGCTTTTTCAAGAGATCCCAAATAAACCAATGTAAATACTCCTTTATCTTTGAACTGAGGAGTGGATAAGATTCTGTGACACGAATCGTGCAACAAAGGCAACATTCCTCGAAACACTTTTTCGCGGCCCTCTTCGCCGTATGCTTCCCATACTTCACCGTAACCGGCTTCCATCAATGTATGGAAAGAATCCAAACCTTCTTCTTCCGAAGTAGGATGCGACCAAATTGCAACCGTTTCGAAATCGTGATCGCTTTCGTTGATTCCCAACACAATTCCCTTGTTGATATGCTGGCGCAAATACGCCTCGTACAACATAGTTTCGCAGCGAACCTGTTCCTCTTTCGTGGGGAAATGGCACACCAATAATCTGGCGAGAGAGTCCTCACGAAATGCTTCAGAAAGCGTGTATGCTGCCTTTGGCACGTCGTCGTAGGTGAGACGACGAAGCCCGGCGTATTTTGGTGGAGATTTGACTTGAATGGTGGACATGGATCGATAGATAAGAATTGACAAATTTAAAGAACAGATCACTTAACAAGCCAAGTGATTGTTTGTTCGTTTCAACCTTTTTCGTCTTTTTCGTCTTTTTCGTCTGTTTTCGTCTTTTTCGTTGTTTATTTCTTCGTTTCTTCCTTATCAAAATGACAAGATATACTTGTATTGATAACTTAACTTTACGAGCCTGCCGAGTATGGCGGTAATCGTATCTCTGGACAAGAGTTGATCCAGGTAAAATCCCATGCAGCTAGCTAATTCACAACAGGAGCAGAGTAAAACTGAATGAGCAGCAGAAAATGGGTGGGGTTTTTGCAGTATATATGTGGGTTGCCGGATGCGGCTTCCACATTTGGCACCGCGCGCCAGACGAATCGGGCAAGTGGGAGCGGATGAGCCGATCGATCAGCGATAGAGTAGATGATGAAAAATTAGAGAGTAGATGATAAAATTGGAGCAATTAGAGAGTAGATCATAAACAATAGAGAGTAGATGATTTGCTGGGTATTGCGTATTGTCTTCGTTATTTAAACTTTAGCTTTGTGTTCCGTATTGGCTTTCGCGGCTAGGGTATCGAACAAATAGTGGATCTCGAGTAAGTGGCTTGGTTATGCAATGAAATCGTTAAATTGGTAGCTGTCGGGTACAGGTTAATATGGCTGCAAATAAGAAATTTAGTATCAACCTTGGAAACCTTGGATTAACCTTCCTGGCTATCTTGTACACCTCTTATGTTGATGCAATCTTAAACTGCGGTCTTGAGATCAATGGCGCCCGTGCCTCGTTACGGCCAACCGACATCAGGCGCCGTTTGCGGATGCGGTTGTTTTTCGAAATGAGCCGCATTTCCATATCGAGTTCCGGATCCAAATCGTGCATATTACTTCGGTAGAGATACTTGGATACAAGGGCATCGGTACCCGGGTCGGCGTACGTTTGGCGCAACTTGGTGGTGGCCTGCTTGCGGGGCGGAGTGATAAATGATGGCAATGCAAGCTTTTTATGAACAGAACGATGACCATTATCACAGTTTGGTGGGTGCCATAATTGAGTGAGTTTTTCATTGATAACTCCATCAAAAGATATGTGTCCAGTGAACTCGTTGGTGCTCAATGGTGCCAATGGCTTTCGATTGTGCAACTTTCGTTGAGGAATCACCACCAGCTTGGGCTGTAATGCGTTTTCCTGGTCCACAAACTCGGTATTCATGGACCCCGACACCTGGTCCAGAGGTCTATTTTCGCGGCCGCTCACCGCCAAATCGGGCTTGGCTCCGCGGTAAGTTTTGGGGTCTTCAAAGATGATAAAGCCGGGTCCGGAGCTGCCAGAACGGCCAGCCAGCAATTGCGAGATTCTGCTGGGCGATCTGGCTGGTGATCTTGTAGATCTGGTTGGAGACATGGATCTGGTCGGAGACATGGACCTGGTTGGAGACCCTGGGGAAGCATGACGGGACTCACTAGGAGACAGCTGAAACGACTGTCATGCAAGAGCCTGACGTGGTTGACAAAAGGCGAGTCCACCTTTGACTTTGAGGGCGACGACGAGGCGGAATTGCTGTGTTTTGGAGAAAGGGGAACACGCGGCGAGTTCATGATAAAGTCTAAAACACTTTAAGTAAAGGATATGGATAATGGAAATGGAAAATGTCACTAAAAATTAATGGCAATAAATGAAATTAAGGCAATAAATGGCAATGAAAATGTATTGCAATAAATGAAATTAAGGCAATAAATGGCAATGATAATGTATCGCAATTAATGGCTTGAATGGCAATTAATGCAATGTATCGAGTAATACGGAACCACTGAAAAACCTTCGATCTTTATCAATAAGTACCAAGGAAGTCTCTTCACTTTTCAGTAAATTAATTCGTTTTCTAATCAATCCTTTTAAACTACCGCGCACTACGCGATCCACTCCTGGCAGCCGCGGAACACGATTCACGCGAGAATTCATTCTACACGGAAAAAACCTAAAATTCGCGCGCACTGGCTGCGAAATTGTATTTATCCTCTGTAGAACTTGGCGCGAATTGTATTTATCCTCCGTAGAACTTGATTTATCCTCTGTAAAACTTGCTCTCCACAAATGGCATCTTGGCCACAACTGCTTCTCTCTTTTTTCCTCTCAGTTCAAAAAACACTTTTGTACCTGATTTCAACAACTTATCAGCATATGCTTGCGCAACATTTCCCCCAAGTGTAGGTGAAGGTGAACCCGAAGTAATGTATCCAATTTCCTTTCCGTCTTCACTGAAGAGCTTGTTTCCGTCACGAGGCGAGGGACCTTTCGACAACAAACCAATTCTCTTTTTGGAGCACAAAGTCTTGTCTTTGATCTGACTCAAGATCTTGGAAGCCCCATTGAAAGTGGCATTTTTCTCGTCTCTTCTCAGCTTGGGAATCAACCACGTCAATGTGGCTTCAATCGGGGTGATATCCTCCGCGAGCTCGTGGCCGTAAAGACACATCCCAGCTTCCAACCGCAACGAGTCCCGCGCTGCCAAACCAATGGGACGAACCAAATCTGGGTAATCTTCAAGAAGAGATCTAAAAAAGTTTTGCGACTCTTGGGATTCCTGTGGGGTAGAAGAGGGAATCAGAAGCTCAAATCCATCTTCGCCAGTGTATCCAGACCGAGCTAAATGGACATCTGCACCAATCAGGGACAACTTGAGGTACTTGGTATTACCGAAAGTAATCTTGCTCAAGTCTTCGTTGGTGAATTTTTGAAGTAATCCTGCGGCTTCTGGGCCCTGAATTGCCAACAAAGTGCCCTCAAAAGTTGAGTGGTCTACATCAAAATTCGCAGCCTCTTCTTTGATGAACTTGACATCTTTGGCACGGCATCCGGCATTTGTCACCATATAGTAGTCATTTTCTCCATGTTTGGTGATGATACAGTCGTCAATGACTCCACCATCCTTATTTAACAATACCGTCAACGACGAAGAGTTTATGGGCAAAGATGCCAAATCTATCGGGGTGATTTTTTGCAACAATTCCCGAGGCTGGGCTCCTTTAAATTTGTGCTGAAGCATGTGGGACACATCAAACAACCCAACTTTGCTTCTCACCCAGTTGTGAGACTCAACATGAGTCTGTCCCTTGTACAAAACCGGCATTTCGAACCCAGCATAATCTACCATTTTCCCTCCCAATTCAACATGACAGTCATACAAGGGTGTACGGAGAAGCTTACTCGCGCCACTGGCAAATCTCTTGGTAACAATCGAACTCATTAGCAATAAATTTGTTGGAACAGTGGAAGACTCTTATACTGTAAGCTGCGGGTCCCGAGTCAAACCTTCGTTCCTGTATGTCGACTGTCACTTTGACTCGGAAGGCATCCGAACATCCATGTCTCGGTTTTGCAGCCATAGAACAAAAATGGCAGCCAACGCCGCATACGTAATCGCGGAACACACCGTATAAATAAACGTGTCAAAGGCCTGAGCTTGGAGCTTTTTGTGAGGCTCTCCGTAACCTTTTTTGTTCTTTTGAAGAAAATTTGCAAATAGAAATAAAACCACAATCCATGCTGGAGGAAACAAGAAACCAAGTTGGAAATAACGACGAAAATTTTTCTTTCTACTCAGTAAATAATTGCAAGAATCACACTCACAATCCACCAATTCTTCGTGGCGAAGTTCATAAATGGAAAAATTCATAATCTGGCAAAAAGTCAGAAATTTCATGTTATATATACAGACGATCCCCTTTTGGGTGGCTGCCTCACATCCATCTCAATTCCCCTTTTGGAGGCGACAATAAACCACTACTATCTGATTCATCACTTTGAAACCAATATGAATCGGGTGTTCGGGTGCAGACACCGATCTAAAAACCACTACACCAGACTCCACTTATCAGACACCCTATGAATGGAAACGCAGGTATTCAACCAACTTGTAACCCTTTTGGTGTCCTCAAAGGCACGAGACCGAAACGATGGGTTGGAATTGTTGGAACAGGTGGGTTCAGCTGAACTCAGTTCTCGTCAATTTGGGTCGATTTCCAGCGCTCTTTTAGACTTGATCAAAATCGAAAAAAAGGCTTTTTTGACAAATCCAACGCGGGCAGTAGAGGATAGACTCATCTCCGCAATCCACAGTCTTCGTGCCACTATAACACTCAGTCTTTCAAGCGCAAAAGTTGTTCGTGTGAAGCACTATACCAATTTAGTTAATGGAATAGTGGTGCTATTTAATGGATCAGAAGATGCCGTTTTTGCTCCTGCGAGCCTCCATTTAGCACGAATTGTTTCCATTTTGCTCAAACAGTGTTTCATAAAAGATCATCTTCTGAAAAGTGATTGGATATCGGTGTACAACCATCTACTTCTCACCTTGGAAAATACAATGGAACAAAAAGGAAGCTCGTTATTATTAGCCGAAGCGTGCCAATCCATATCCCACTTGATATACGCTAGTAGCGACCAAGAAGTTTGTGTGTCGTACTTTTTCCATGATGAAGTATATCTTCGTTTGCTCAAACTGCTTCGGCAACTTTCCAATTTTGGGTCAGAAGAGCTACTAGCGATCCTGGTGCTTCAAATCGTAACGAAACTGATCATCATGTTGTCAACGGAAAACACAGCATTTATCACCGACCTCATTCATATCGGATTGCAAGTTATTGCGTCTCACATTGATATTTCCACACATGAACTTCAACTCCAAATTTGCATCTTCTTGAATGTTGAAGCTGTGCATATGTACCCTTCATCTTCCACTCAATTGCACAGCTCAAAAGTTTCGAGTACCTATGTCGTTGGTTCCTTGATTCGCCAATTGATACCCAAGTTGAGCGGGTATGATTACTTACTACAAGTAGAAGATATCGGGCTGAATTTACCCCAGCGGTCCAACAAGTTTTTCTCAACCAATTCGTTCTACTTGAAAGATGTGGCACATGATATCAAACCTTGGTTGTTTACTAGAGGTGTGGCTCTCCTAACGAGAACATACTTTTCAATGACAAAGAATTGTGACGTTGCGCCTCTTCCCGAGACTCAGGATTTCAAAAGACGTAAAACTTCTTTGAACAACCTGCTTTATCAATCGTCAACCGCAATCGAGTACTACATGAAACTCGTTGAAGATCCAGATCCTAAGGTGCTGCGAACTGCTTTACTCGTATTGGCTTTTTTTATCGATACTGAAGCGGAAGCCAATCGAGTAGACGTAACAAAATGCATAACGATTGCTTTGAGTTCAATCAAAACCACTAATTTACGCGGGAACTCCTTCCTTGTCATTAAGGCAACCCTAGCCTACATGGTTCTACACCGAGCTCTCCTGCTCTCATCAATGATGTTCAACCAAATCCTAAAAGTCACCGTTACACTGGTCAAGGACGAGTTAACATCAGATATATGCTCTGAGATCATATACCTCCTATCGTGCACAAACTTGCTGTCTGTCAAGTTGGATCCAAATAGCGTCAATCTCATTAAGAGCCTCCTAGATTCGTCAGGAGTCAATGGACCGATCCAGCTATCAATTTCGTCATTCAGATTCTGGTATGGACTTGAAAGAATTGCCTCCACATTTGGTCATGAATCAGTTATCATTTTGAGCAGAAGCATCCAAGCCTGGCTCTTCGAAAGATGGGAGAGCTTCCATGAAATTGTTACAAACGACGCTGTTGAAACCGCTAATTTTGTAGCATGGATTTGCGGCTCGGATATTGGTAACTTGGTACACAAGAAGCTCCATGACCAAGTTGAAGCGTTACAAGGGTTGCAACACTTGCAAAATCAGCATTTGAAATTTGCTGTTCATATACATCATGTCTCCAAAGATGAAAAATCTTCAAACTCTCCAACATATCCCACCCAGGCTATCAGGAGTGGTGACACTGAGGAGCTAATATCTCGCTTGATTTCTACTGAATCATTTGCAGATTTTGAATCCAAGGTTCTGTGGCATCTTTTCTTAGTGCACCTTTTATCAGGTTTAAAGAGGACGGCAATTGATAGTGCTTTGAAAACTTCCCTTTTTTACAGCTCAAAGTCGTTGTTCTCAAGCGATGTTATCTTTCTACCAGATTATGATGCAATCAAGACAGTCACTTTCAACTTGAGGTCCTCAATTGCATGTCTGAAGGAACTTCAACTCGAAGATTTATTGAGATTAATATCTATAAAGGATTGCGACAGGGCCGTCAAAGTTGTCAGGAAACCAGATGGATTGGGACGTCGAAATGAAGTTCCCAAAATACTTGATAATCTGGTTCGGAAAATCGAGGTGCTAGTAGAACTTCTAGTATTCTCGAAAACTCATGGTGACACCTCTCATTGCTCACGCTGTATTCAGCTTCTCGAGACTTTAAGTGATCCTGATTTTGCTGTCGGTATTTTTAAATTCCTTCGGTTGGCCGAAAATCTTTCGCTAGAAGAAATTTCCATTCTGACAGCGTCTCGAATTGTACGTTGTATTGGCGAAAGACTACTCGCCAACGAAAAATATGAGAGATGCGAGTCCACATATCTGACCGTTGCTTTAGCAATACAGTCCCTTCTCCCTCTTTTCTCATTGAATCTCAATTCTGATTTAGGAAAGGACTGTCAGGATATTTGTTTGTGGTACGTGAAATGCTTCAAGATGGGGCTTATTCAAACGGAAAACTCTACGTTGGAATTCTTCAAGTTTGTTGAGAGCATGATCTTGGAGGGAGAAGGAAAGATTTGGTCAAATGAAGAACTCGTACAATTATTACTTGAGGGCCTCGCAAGAGCACCGAATAATATCACTTTCCACATTTCCAATTCTATCTGCAACCTTTTACTGCAAAGGGGACGGTCGATTTCTTACGAGAGCATAATCAATGCGTTCGATACACCACAGAGGTCAATTGAGTCTAGCTCATCGTTCTTGTACTTACTTCTGCGATTAGGATGTCTGTCATTTTCTAATTTTGCAACATCAGTGTACAACATAACTGAGTTTGCTAGCTTCAAGCATGCCGAACCCTACGTTGGAGAGAATTTAAGCTTTTTAGCCTCCCACTGGAAGATTTCAGACGTGAGAAGCTTGTTCTCTCTATTCAAAGTTGACATCATCAAATCTTATTTCTTGAGAGGCGCTACAATTAATGATATCCCTGTTCACATTTATGGATTTGAAAATGTCGACACCTTCATGAAGCATGAGTATCCCATCGCAGTAGGTGTGGCCATGTCGCTCGGTCTCCCCGAGACAAAAGAGATTATTTCCAAGAGTACCGACCATTTCACCACTGAAGATCGTGTTATTTCTCACTCAGTAGATGTGGCAGTTGCACTTTCATTTACTAAGGGTGGAATCGAAAATGAAATCTTTGCCTTTAAATTGTCTTACAAGGGCGGGTTTTCCCAAGTTTTGCAAGTTCATCGACTCGAGATCATTCTATTCATCGTGAGAATGACGGCTATTTTTGATGACAACTCGATCAAAGGTTTGCTTACTAGAGAGAAAAGCGACAAGTTTTCATCTCTCTTTTCATCTGTGAATATGAAAAGCAACGGTGAAACCTCATCCATACCTATCAACACTGCGGTACAAACTATTCAGCAGTTGTACAACGTTCATGATAAGAGCTCAGTATGGCTGCCAGAGAACGTGTACTTTCTTGTGAGAAGACTCTTTGTTGAAATAAATGAGTATCAGATTCCCGAAAGGAAGTTGAAGCTTTTCAGGAAAATCAAGTTGGTGTTGTTGCTAAGCGATGAAGGAGATCCATGCGACAAGTTGAAAGTACTCTTGGTCAAAGTTTGCAACCACATGATATGGGTCAAAGATTCTTTTAGTGAAGTTCATGCTATGATGATTTGGATTAACGTTGGTGGCTTGTCGCTTCTGAGCTCCGTTCTGTTCATCAAAGAAGTGATGTTGTTTCTTAGAAACATTCTAAGGTTTGATCTTCAAGAACAGATGTCTCTGACATTCATGAGCAACTTGAGGACTCTTAGTGCTTCATTGAACGACGATGGTCTTACTTTACTTTTTTCTGCTGTTCTAGATGTCATTGCAAATCAAGAGGCACCACTTTCCGGCAAAAGCCTAGAGTTGTACATTCATCAATCCTTGAATTCTGGTGTTGGTGTTGAAACCATCTTCCGCTTTAGCGAATGTCTCATAGAGAAGGCGACAAGACAACCTTTTGCATTATACAGCAATATCGCTGAGGCATTGTTAACCTTACCTCACTCCTCCGATTATTCTGACCAATTTCGATCATGGAGTGCGGATTATCTTGCTTCCTTCTATCTTGGTGGTTCCCTTACCAACATCAAGCCATTTGGTTCAGTTCCATCAAAACATTCTGAGTTACATGATGAATTCATCCGCAACGTTTCCACTCTTTCACACACTATCAGGGAAGCTGCAAAGTATTGTCACGATCTGAATCCAAGGACAGCGGGTGCTGCTGAGCTTTTCATTGGAGGAATTCTTACGGAAAAAGGTGAAGTTTCGAAACTGATAATGGATATGAAAGACATCGTGCTGTGTATCAAACCTATTGACTACCCTACAATTCTCAAGTTTACAAAAGATCCACCCCAATTTACAAGTGAGTTCGGTTTCGACTCTTGTATAAAGGAGTTTCACACCTATACTTCGTTTGAACTATGGCTCGATAACATAATCACTCTGATCCTAGATGAAACTGTCAGCGGAAGCCCATTTGCAGCATACCTAGCAGCTTTCATTAAAGAGGTACCCGAATTCCAAACAAACTTGTTTCCTCATTTGATTCTAAATTACGTTTATTCCTATGAGGAAGGAAGAAACAACGTATTAAATTTAATTAGTACCGTTTGTGGTACATTTCATCAAAACTTCAATGAACTTGATAGCCGCAGGTGTGCAGAGCTTATGTTGGAAACGGTACTTTTGATTCGAACTGGCTCTATCAAGAAGGTGTCTCCATTCCCAGAACTATACACTGCACTCAACAAGGCGATGCTTTATCGATACTGCGCTGAATATCATATGCCCAAATCAGCTTTATTGTTTTCTGAAGAGTTGAATATGAGTATGAAACATTGGTCGATCGATTCGGCCCACATCCATGACATCTATGCACAAATAGACTGTCTTGACTTGTTGGCGGGAATTCCTAGTAGCACCTCGTTTGATTCTGTGTTTAGTCATTTCTACAAAGGTGGAACAGACGGAGATGATTTTCAATACGGTACGGGTCTTTTGGATACTGATATCATTCTATCATCGTCCCTGAATCAGGACATGAAGCTGAATTTTGTGTCTTCAGGTTATCTTGGTCTAGCTAAAATTGTGAGTCAAAACCATCATAATGAAGAACAACCAGGAATTTCCGAGGCTGACTACGAATGGTCGTGGAAACTAAATACGTGGTCGTTACCTACACTGGATTCTACCACGGAACATGCCACCATCTATCGCACTTTGAAGCATATAAAGGAATCGCCCACTGATATCGAACAAATTTGCCAGAGAGGTCTAGTTGAAATTTGGAAACAACGTCCAAATGTTCAGGCTTCAGGTTTGGGACTAAGCGAGTATACGAAGAGTTGGCTTCGTCTATTAGCTACAATGAAAGGAATATCAACAATATCCAGCTCAGATTTGACTGCGATAGATGACTTTGCTTCAACTACTGGTTGGTTCAAAGATTCCGAAACTAACGACGCAGAGAACATATTGTTATCGAGAAGCATAGCGTTAATGTTGAGCGGGACTGCAGCTGAACCATCTTCACAACAGCTAGAAAATGTTTTCATTGCAACCATTCACGAACTATCTCGCTATGTTGCTTTGACCCGGTCCAACGAGCAAAAACCACAAATGGTTCGCAGCACCCTTTTGATTAGCAGGATGATTGAAAGCAGAAAAGATAGTGCTTATCAGGAGCAGCTTGTAAATCTTGCAAAGTTTGAATCTGCCCGCTCACTCTGGAATCAAGGCGAGACTCAATTCCCACTTGCTATTGCCAAAGAATTAGCTCACACTGACATCATTACGCCTTTTCGAAAGACAAGCTATTCCCGATCTTATATCACATCAGTGTTAGTATCGTGGCTTTCAGAATCAAAACACGATCTTCCCGGGAACATCATGGCCGACCATGTTGAAAGGGCAGCGAGAGAAGCACGTAGCAATGGCGACCAACGCCAAGCGGAAATATTTCGAACGTTTGGAAAATTTTGTGAAAAAGAGAGTCGATCAGTTAACCTCAATGATGGAATCGCAAAGTTAGAGAAGCAAGTGAATCGCAAGAAGAGCGAAATCGACGAGCTCAAGGACCACTATGGCAAGACTGCGGTGTCAGCAGCCGAAAAGAAAAGTGTACAACGCTACTATTCAAAGCTCAAGGCTCTGCACATTGCCGACTTGGAAAACTTGGAGGCTTTAAGATCACAACGAAGCATGTTTTCACGGAAAGCTGCACAGTTTTACTTGTGGTCGATGCGAGCAGACCAGCATAATTCAGAAGACTCAGATTCCTTCTTTTCCGTATGGTTGAATTTGTCTGAGGAAGACGATTTTTGCCTCGAGTTGGAACTGGCTTTACTGGCAATCCCCAGCTTTCAAATTGTAAGTTGGTGCACTCAGCTTATGTCTAGATTGTCCACCGAGAATACTCCCTTTCAGTCTCTCATACAGCAGCTTGTATTCCGAGTCTGTAGAGACCATCCTCACCACTCCATTTACGGCTTGATCTCACTAAGAAAGCATGCAAAGTACGCTAATGAAGATGTCAACCCTTCTATGGCTCCAAAAACAAGCGCCGCAAATGAAGTATGGTACAAGTTGCAGAAGATCAATGACAACATAAGCGAAGTACAAAGGTACGCTGACGAGTTTGCTGACAATAGTGTCAAGTTGGCAGAACATAAAGTCAAGCGAGGTAAAACTGTTGAACTTGGGTCTTTGAGTATTGGCGATTATTGGATCCATCGACTTCCTGCGATTCCCTCCCCAGCGATGACGGTTCCAATTGACTACACATGCAAATATGAGGATGTTGTATTCATGGAGCGCATTGACGGTAACATATCTGTGGCAGCATCTGGGTTGAGTCTTCCGAAAATTGGCAAATTTCTTCTTTCAGACGGAACTTATCACCGGGCACTTTTCAAGTCAGGTACTGATGACTTAAGACAAGACTCTATCATGGAACAAGTTTTCGAGAAAGTTAACACAATCCTAGAGAAAGACTCAGCTACCAGAAAGCGAAATCTTCGAGTAAGAACATACAAAGCCATTCCATTAGGACCCAAGGCAGGTGTCATTGAGTATGTTCCTAACTCGGTAGCCTTGATTGATATCATCAAACCTTATCATCTCAAACATGATAGTATCAAAGCAGAAAAGGCACGAGAACAAATGAAGTCGTGCCAGAACAGCAGCAATAGCGAACGAATTGAGGTTTTCAAGTCCATTAAGGACAAGGTCCAGCCGGTGCTCAAAGAGTTTTTCGCTGACACGTTCTTAGAAGTCGAGAATTGGTTTGAAAGCAGAGTCTTGTACACACGAGGAATCGCTACCACATCGATTGTAGGGTATGTTCTTGGTTTGGGAGACAGACACTGCAATAATATTTTGCTTGACAAAGAAAGTGGTGAGCCAATTCACATTGATTTAGGAGTTGCATTTGACCAGGGAAAGAAGTTGCCGATTCCAGAAACGGTTCCCTTTAGACTTACTCGAGACATAGTTGATGGTTTTGGAATAAGTGGTGTCGAGGGAATCTTCAGAAAATCGTGTGAACATACCTTTAGAGTGATGCAATTACACAGCGACCACATTTTGGTGATCCTAGATGTGCTAAGATGGGATCCACTATATACCTGGAGCATCTCGCCAATTCGGAGAAAGCATCTTCAACAAGAGGCAGACGTTGGAAATATTAAGTTGCAGCCATTAGACGATGTATCGGAAGCCGGCAAGGCTATATCTACAGTTGGCGAAAAACTCTCTGGAAGAGGACTCAGCGTGGAGGCTACTGTCCAGACGCTCATAAATGAGGCTACCAACGATGATAATCTTGCTTTGATATACTGTGGTTGGTGCCCATTTTACTAGCTGCAAAACCATGTCGCAGCCGCACCTAGCAGCACTTAGTGCAGGTTTGAGAAACAAGATTCAACTGATATACCATGACCGAAAATGGTCTTGAAGGGAATATTGTTTCAGTTCCTCTAATACTCGAGGATCATGCATCGCATACGGTAATAAAAACTACCTCTCTTTATATACATTCGTATTTCAAGCCCGCAACTAGCGAAATCTGGATAACTGGAATGTGTCAGGAGGGTTGTTTCCACGCTTCAATTGACAAATCTACGATTGAAAAAACTATCAGCAAAGACTTTACGCATTCACAGTGGATGGAGATTATCCAGCTGCATTTTTGTGGCGCAGAAGACAAAATCGGGTCACTTACTCTTAGCGCAAGATACGAAACTCTGAAAGATTACTACGACGAAAAATTGGATCTTCGAGACGATGAGGAAATGCCAGTCATTTCGGAAACTGTGGTGTTGCTGTTCAAGACTCTGGAAGCTTTGGCAAAAACTAAGGCAAAATTTCTGTTATCGATGGTGGATTCTGTGGAAGATGGTTTAATTCAAAAAGAGCAGAATTTGTTCAATTGGATCGAAAAGGTGTTGCAGGACAACACTCTCCTCAAGAATAAGCTAGCGGCGGCCACTGAAAAGATGGAAACGTTTTCAACAATTAGCAAAAATCAGCAAGAAGAGCTCGAGAACTCACACAAAGAACACAAGCAAATCATTCAAGATATTCAAGAAAAACTCTATGCGGTACTCAATGCGAAGAAGGCTCGTATATGGCAGCTTGAAGGCAAGCATTCGGAGCGACTTGACTATCTAAACGAAATATTTGAGGCTAAACGTGCACACGATTTGAATAATAGACGCATTGATGTTGATAATATTCCCACAACTTTGGATAGTATCTACGTTCGGGAACGAAAGCGAAAAGGAAAAACGAAAGAGGTTGCAAATAAAAAGATAAAAAGGAAAATGAAGACGAAGAAAAATACCCCAACAAACTGACGAAAATGAGAGCACCGAGACCGACCTGGAACCTCAAAAAAAAGACAAGGTTGCGACGTAGAGAATTGGGCACTGTCACCTCACCCAAAGATGATATTGATCTGGAAAGTGGTTTCGAAAAGATTGAGAACTCGGACACAGAAAGCGAGGCCAAAGAGTCTACAGATTACGGCTCGGACTAGTCTTTATTAATATACACTTACTTTTGCTCTCCAACCTCCAAAGGAGTCAAACGCAAGTATGGCTTGATGATTCTGAACTTGGGAACAAAGTCTTGGCTTCCTCGTTGGAAACGGTAGGGTGCACAATAACATCATCTCCTGGAACCCAGTTGATAGGAGTGGTGACTCTGTACTTGTCACCGGTTTGCAACGAGTCAACAACTCTCAAAACCTCAGCGGTGTTTCTACCAGTAGAAGCTGGGTAAGCCAAGATCAATCTAATCTTCTTCTTGGGGTCAATGACGAACACGGATCTGATGGTGAATTGAACACCCTTGTCATCAACGTTGGAAGCGTCTTGGTAGTCGATCATGTCGTATTTCAAGGCAACCTTTCTTTCTGGGTCAGCAATGATGGGGAACGACAACTTGGATCCGGTAACCTCATCAATGTCTTTGATCCAAGCCTTGTGAGACTCGGTACCATTGGCGGACAAACCAATCAACTTGACACCTCTCTTGGTGAATTCTGGCTCCAATTTGGCGAAAGCACCCAATTCGGTGGTACAAACTGGGGTGAAATCGTCTGGGTGAGAGAACAAAACGACCCAGTTGTCGCCAATGAACTCGTGGAAAGAAATTGGTCCGTTGGAAGTATCAGCTTCGAAATCTGGGGCAGTGGAACCCAAACGCAAGGTGGTGTGTTCAGACATAGTGGTAAATAAGAATAAAGGTAATTTTTCACGACAGCGTACCTCTGGCTTTTATCTTGCAGAATCACCACTTGTCACGTGCCATGAGCCACTTTCCGGTGCAATGGGCAACTTGTGGCACGGGGCCTATCTGGTGGGGTACCAAGACAATTGGTCCGGTAAAAGTGTGGCTTTTCGTTTGTGAATGTTTAGTCTTGGATCAAGTAGCGAGGCATTGATGGCGGTAGAATTATCTGGAAAATGCTCCGAAAAGTCATTGCATCAATGCACCTGAAAGTGGTTCGACGCAATTAACTGCAGAACTAATTGCAAACTCTCAATTTCAAGAACTAGCTTCGGCGGCTATGTCAACACCGTAGTCTTGCAATGTCTCACCCATATCGTTGGTCCATTCGGAGCTGCCGTCTCTATATACATGTGGCTCACCTCCGCTTTTAAATCCTCCATCTGGAGGCCATGGAAGATCGAGTTGTTCATCGTAGTTAATTTCGTAATGTATACCATCAGTTGAGGGTCCGCTCCATGGAAGAAGCCATTTCCAAGGTGGACCCAATGCATTGACTGTGTTCTTGTAAAACCCATGGTCATAGGGGAAGATGATGTCATCGGCTCTCATAGGGCTTCCTGGACGAATCCACGATTCTAATTTAGGCAATTCTCGGCCATGGAACAGTTTATAGTTTTCACCTACTTTATCCCAGAACCTTTGTGTCGTTACTTGATTTTCTATGCGTTCTTTTTCCCATGCCTCTATCTGGGTGGTGCCTGTAACCACATGAATAATGCATCGTATGAGGAGGATCAGCACGCTTAACCAGATAAATCCAACAAGTGGAAGAAGAAATATCACCGCTACCATTTCGCCCTTGTTAGTGAGGTACATGGGTAAGTTTCGATCATGATAGAACGATATAGCTCGTTGGAAAAGCTTGACAAAAGTATAGACCGAAGTGAATACCACCCACACGAGAAAGCGAAGAAAATGAGGCAAGTTTCCATGACCAACACAATTGAGAGTCCATGGGCAATGATGGTCCATTTGAAGCACACATTTGTTGCACGACTTGCAATGGTGAGTTCTGGGTGGTTTCTGAACCTTGCACTTGTAGCACCATCGTTTCCAGTGACCACGTTCGGGAGTGTAGGTTTGCGGAGGAGATCCTGGCAGTTTCACAATGGCCACGGCGTACGATATCCATACCATGGTGACATAAAGTTGGTACCTAATCTGTTGAGATTGGGACATATGATGGAAAAGACAAAGTAATGAGACCCATACCCAAGCGAGGCTATGAGAAGACAAGGTATCTGGTTAGTAAACAAAACAGAAACAAAAGGGCACAAAGAGCAAAAAAAGGACAAATACTTTAAACAAGACCAAAAGTGAAAGACAAAGTGAAAGACAATAACGAATGATTCCACTTGTTTCATATTTGATTCTTCTAGTTTATTTTATAGTTCTTTTCAAAATACCAGAGCTATATTCTTTCGCTCTAGAACTCTTAACTTGTACTTACTATCACCCCTAGTATGGGCCATTTGAACTTCACAGCCATGTTCGCGTCTCTCGTTCCAAATCTCATATCTCTTAGATCCCGGTGCACGGGTGTGCGACAGTGGGATTGAGCGCCAACACCTCAATCAATTGCCACTAAAACCCATTGATTAGATGACGTCAATTGGTACGGGTTATGACTTGTCCAACAGTGTTTTTTCGCCGGATGGACGCAACTTCCAGGTGGAATATGCCATGAAGGCAGTGGAAAATGGAGGCACTTCTATTGGACTTAAATGTAAAGATGGCATCGTTTTGGCGGTGGAAAAAATCACCAATTCAAAGCTTTTGGTACCAGGAAAAAACAAGCGTATACAGACCATAGACAGGCACATTGGTGTTGCTTACTCGGGACTTTTACCCGATGGACGTCATTTTGTCAATAGAGGCAGAGACGAAGCACAATCATTCAAGTCTATTTTCAAAAACCGTATTTCTGTTCCCCATTTGATGGATAGATTGGGGATCTACGTGCAAAATTACACCTGTTACAACTCGGTGAGGCCGTTTGGAATTGTCAGTATTGTAGGTGGGGTGGATGACAATGGGCCACATTTGTATATGATTGAGCCCAGTGGAACGTGCTGGGGCTACACGGGTGCAGCCACTGGTAAGGGCCGTCAAATTGCGAAAAGTGAGTTGGAAAAATTGGATTTTGAGACGTTGACGGTACGTGAAGCGGTTAAGGTGGCGGCCAAAATCATTCGTCAGGCACATGAGGATAACAAGGATAAAGATTACGAGTTGGAAATCTCATGGTGTTCCGTAGAGGAGACCAATGGATTGCACGAGTTTGTACCTGAAGACTTGTTGAAGGAGGCGATTCAATTGGCAGAAGATGACGAAGAAATGGAGGAATAAATGGAGGAGAGAATATCGAGTAGAGATTGTGAAGTGACGGCTATTATCCCTACAATTACAATACTACAATCCAGTTCACAGTCACAATACTACAATCCCAATTCTACATTTACAATACTACAATCAAGTACTATTATCTCATAGCTTCACATCGCTACAATATTTTCCACACCGCTTCTATCTTGCTTCTCGCTTCGCATCGCTTCTCTCAGTAGATCATCGCGCGCCAAAACAAACATCATGTCCCACCCGCCGGACACTCCCGACTCAATGGAGTTTGACGAGACTCAACTGGACATAGGGGACCAGTTCGAGAGTACTTCTGGACCCATAGATCATACTGGTGAAGTCAGTTTGTCGTCAAAGTTTCCAGAATCATCATCTTTACCATCCCACTCAACTTCCAAGCAACACAATTATAGCCGCTCTTCCGAGTTCCAAGACAACCATTCGTCTTCTGCTGAGTCCAGTGCGTTCATATCTCACCCAGAAGCACACTCATCTGATTTGGACCTTTCTAATGTTACGGATATGGATTCTAGTCTCACAAGCATGCGAGAGTCGCTCGCTCAACTTCGGGTAAATTCTCCCCAGGATAAATCGGATGTTTCGCCATGGCGCCGACTACGCTCAGCACAACCGCTACCGTCCGCTCCAAAGTTTGCACTCCTGGCGGGTGCGCCTCGGCTCGAGCCGCCAAACCTGAATCGGGTTGAATTGAATCGATTTTCTCCACAATCTAAATTTGCCCTGTCTGGACATTTGGCTGGTTCAGATCGGTCTGGATATGGACCTTCTTATGAACCTCTGTATGAACCCACTCCGTCTGGTTCAGATCGGTGGAGCCCCACAAAGCCTGACAGAAATCAATTCGACGCCGTCAACTCGGTTTCTCGCATAGACGAACTCACAAAACAGATAACAGACTATCGCATACAAATACGGCTCTTACGACAGTTTATCCACCGCTTGGTTCAGCGGCTCCGCGACGACGGAAATGGTCTAGATGTCGCTGAGCAGTCGTTTGTTCAAGAATTAGCGTCGCCCACCTCGGAACTTGCTGGCCATGACGAACGGTTTGACGAAATCTTGAAGCTCAACGAGGACCTCTATGCCAGTCTTGAGGCTTTCGAGGCACAGATCCGTGATAAAGACAAGGAAATAGAAAACCTCAAGTCGACAAACTCACAGTACGAAAATGCTTTGGACTCTATTATACGTGAACGCGGCCAAACTCCGCCTACTTCTATTTCCGAAAGGGTGCTGATGCTCAGATTGGCTATCCATGAACATTTACTGGGATCCATGGCCAAGATAGAACAGCTATTGAATAGCCAGAACGACGAGATCGTAGCCTTGAATGCACGGCTCAAAAAAGAAGCGGCTTCTGCTGAATCGGCACAGGACAACATGCGCCAAATCATTGAGAAAGTTAGTGCTTTGGATGAACCCAATTCAAGTGTTTTAGATGCAGATGGTGAAGATGTTCAGGCAGCAGTATCCAAACGTCTAGATCGTCACCACTCGCTTGTGGAAAAACTTACTGCGGAACTTGAAAGTTTCCGTGCTCAAGTGGCTTCGGGAGGCTCAAGAGAAAAGGAGACAGAACTTGAAGAAGCCCTCAAGTCGGCAGTGCTGCAATTCGAAGCTCAGGAAGAAGAATCACAACGAAGAATTGCATCGCTCAATTCTCAAATTACAAGCTTACGGCTGCTGATCACAAAGCTACGTGATGAAGAAAGTAGAGATCTTCAAACAAAACAAGAGCTTGAAAAAGCGGTAGAGAAACAACGTGTATTGCGAGCAGAAAAGGTCCGTCTCAGTCACCAGGTTCAATCGCTTCTCGAAGATAAAGAATCCGCTACTTCAACCATTGAGCGATTGAAAAAGAAGCTCTCAACCTATAAGTCGCGGAGTGCCCTGCCTGATACTAATGAACATCAACTTGTTCAATTTGATGTTGAACAGTTTCTGAAAATGTTAACATCATTTGAGAAAATTGCCGATGATTCTTCTTTGAAAGATCCCAAGAAACACTTCCACACACTTCAGCAAGCAATCCCACATGGTCTGGTTACCGAACTTCTTCCTAGTCATCGGTTCGTGTTCAAATATCTTTCTCGAGCTGTGGATGTGCTCGTCAACGACCATGTAAAGCTTCTTCTCAAAGAAGCAGAAGTCAGCCAACTGCACAACGATTACGTGACTAAACTACAGAGACGAATTGATGAGCTTGGCCGTGCAAACGACTCGCTCTCTAAGCAATTAGATGATTTGGAAGAAGGTCAATCTGCCGTATCAGATTCAACCATGACATCACCGCGAGCAAAACTCAGAATTGACGAGTTGGTATCACGCTGGAAAGCCGAACGAGAAGCTCGTGTGTACGAGAACAGAGAAGCGTCAAGAAGAGTCAAGGAACTAGAAATTGAAAACGCCAAGCTCCGGGCCGAACTTCATAGGTCGTAGACGACTCCCTATGTGTGGGTGTGTGGGTGTGATTTCAAATGTTGATGAAAATTTTCAAGTGAAAACTATTGTAACCATGAGTGACATCGACTACGAAGCACTCGAAAAAGAGGTTCTGTTGGACGATATTGACTTTTCCGACTTGGAAGAGCAATATGCTGTCAAACCAGACTTTGGAATTGACAATTTTGTCGTTGTTGACGGTGCGCCAATCGCGCCCGAAGCCAAGGTACCAGTGTTGATCAAGGTTTTGAAAAAGCTTTTCAGTACAGTTGGAGAAATCGTAGAGGGAGAAGAAGGGATTCACATGCCATTAGAAGATGGAAAGTCGAAGGGATTCTTGTTTATTCAGTTCAAAACTGCCCAAATGGCCGATGCGGCCATCCAACAAATGCATGGAAAAAAATTGGATCAGAAGCACAGATTGCTTGTTAACAGATTGAGCGATATTGAGAAATATGGCATTGAAGGAAACGTGCCTACTGAGTTCAAAGAACCTGAAATTCCCCCTTTCAAAAGTCACGGTTATCTCAAATCGTGGTTGCAGGATGAACAAGGCCGTGATCAGATTGGCTTACATTATTCTGACACTTTTTGGTGTCTACTGGAACAAGAGAAAGTCTCCAGAACCAGTCATTGAACCTAGAAAGGGTTTCACTTCCAAATATGCCAAATTTTCTCCAAAGGGTACCTACCTTTTCTCCATCCATCCCCAGGGTATCCAGTCATGGGGTGGTGCTCAGTTTGAAAGTATCAGCAAATTTATTCACTCGCAAGTGAGGTTGATTGACTTTTCTCCCAATGAAAAATACTTGGTGACATTATCGCCTCAGCCAATTCAGGTTCCTGAGAATCCAGCCGAGAGAGCCCTGTACCCCTTTGGACCAGAAAGCAATGGTCATAAATTGGTTATTTGGGATTTGGCTACTAGTGAACCTGCCAGAACCTTTGCCTTACCTCCTCATTTGGAAGGTCAGAAGGAAATGCCATGGCCATTGGTGAAATGGTCACACGACGACAAGTACTGTGCTCGTCAAGGACCTGGTGCATTGGCCATCTATGAGACTCCTAGCTTCCAGCTTTTGGACAAAAAGTTGGTCAAGATTGACGACATTGTTGATTTTGAGTGGGCTCCAGCTCCTGTCTATCTTGACACCAGCAGCCAAAATGGTCCTGGAGAGCATGTCTTGTCGTACTGGACTCCAGAAAGCTCTAACCAAACCGCCAGAGTTGCTTTGATGCAAATACCTAGCAGACAAGTTCTTCGTACCATCAACTTGTTCCAAGTCAGTGACTGTAAGATGCACTGGCAAGATGAAGCTAAATACTTGTGTGTGAAGGTTGATCGTCATACCAAGTCTGGAAAGACCATTTTCTCCAATTTGGAGTTCTTTAAGGTTACCGAGAGAGATATTCCTGTGGAAAAATTGGAGTTGAAAGAAGTGGTTATTAATTTTGCATGGGAACCAAGATCCGATAGATTCGTCACTATTTCTAGATTGGACGACGGTGCACTCAATCCTGCTATCCCCAAAAACACCATTGCGTTCTACGCTCCAGAAACTTCTTAAGACAAAGGAGGCGCCATCACCTCATCCAAATACAAGGCATTCGAGACTGTTGTTGATAAGCACTCCAATACAGTGTACTGGTCGCCCAAGGGAAGATTTGTGGTCATTGCAACTTTGGCAAGATCTAATGGAGAATTGGAGTTTTATGACTGCACTTATGAGGAAGAAAATGTTAAGAATACGTCTAAGAACAACGTCAAGTTGTTGAAGTCTGAGAAATTTGCAGGTATGACCAACCTCGCCTGGGATCCTTCAGGAAGATTCGTGGCTGCGTGGTCATCTTCATGGGTCCACACCATCGAAAACGGTTACAAGATGTTCGAATTTACCGGTAATATGTTGAGAGATGAGTCCATCGACAACTTTAACGAATTTTTGTGGAGACCAAGACCTCCTTCGATGTTGAATGCTGCTGATAGAAAGAAGGTGAGAAAGAACTTGCGTACTTATAGTGCTCAATTCGAGGAAGCCGATGCTATGGAGGCCGATGCTGCCACCAGACAACTCATCTTGACGAGAAGAAAGCAATTAGAAGAATGGAGAGCTTACAGAGCCAAGCATGCCTCTGCAGGACACCAAAAGAAGGAAGACAAGATGACGGTTATCGAGGAAATCAAAGAGGAGATCATCGAGGAGAAGGAAGAGATCGTGGAGTAATTTGTAGCTTAATCTTTTAGATCACTATTTACACACCTTTCGTCTTTAATTGTAGACCATGCCATTTTGCAATCTCATCTTTGAGCACCTCGTTGACTATACGATGCTGTTTGATCATAGGAATTCCCTTGAACTTGGAGCTCTCCACCTCAATAGCAAACATGGATCCACACCCTCCCGAAACGTCCCTCACCAGAAGATTTTTGGGACTCAATTCTTCGCTTAAAATTTCAAATATTTTCTTCTCGTAGTCATCCATTGGTGGAGCAGAACTATACATTCTAAGGGTTACTCCTCTACTCCTGGACGGCAAAAGAGCAGAATTCGGTATGCTACGGACCACACCTCTCCACATAATGGTTTAGTTGATATGTCTTGACTGGAATTGTTCGCTTAATAACCAGGACAATCCTAGTGGCTGGTGCACGGATGTGAAAGCGGTACTGGTGAAAAATATAGTCGAAACTAACGTATATAGAGAGCGAGGTGATCAAGTTACTGCTTTGTGCATTATAATGCAGCTCACGAACTAAAGTAACTTCGTTCAAAAGCTAAATCAAAGTACTTGCTTCGAAGAAACGGGTGTTCGGGTGCGCCTAAATACCAGGCTGCGAACAGGCTGCGAATTTACCTCATTTGCCATGTATGATAGTGTTCGAATAGTGGTTTGTGGCGACGACAATGTTGGAAAATCGTCTTTAATTGCCTCATTTGTGAAAGGCAAAGCTGCACCAAACCTACAGAAGGTTCTAGCTCCGGTGACCATATCAAAAAGCGACTTTCTTACAGAAGATAACGAACAGAAACACTCCACCAAAATACGTTCTTGGGGCTCCAGGAACCGGAGAAATGATAAAAGTGGTGGGAACGATATCCTGGACAGCATCCCACCCACTACGGTCATCATTGATACGTCGTCGTCAGATATAACTCGATTACAGCGGGAATTGAAACGAGCCGATGTCATCTGGATCGTTTATTCTGACCATTATACATACGAACGGATCTTATTACATTGGATGCCGATGTTTCGGTCGATGGGGGTCAACTTGCCGGTTGTTGTTGCTGCTAACAAAGCTGATTTGGATCCAGGGAGTACCACCAAGGCCCAGAACGCAGAGGAATTTATGCCACTTTTGAGTGAGTTTAAAGAGATAGAAGCGTGTATTCGATGCAGTGCAAAGACTGGTCTTAACGTTGTTGAGTCGTTTTATTTGTGTCTTCGTGCCGTGGTGTTTCCTATGTCTCCTATATTTGATTCTAAAGAGGGAAATCTCAAGCCAGCAGCGGTCGCAGCGTTAAAAAGAGTGTTCTTTTTGTGTGACAAGGACCAGGATGGGTACTTGAATGCTCAAGAGTATAATGATCTACACACCAAATGCTTCGGTTTTGCTCCTCCTGAAGATGAGTTCAGTGATATTGTCAAAACTATAAGTAAAGTGATATACCCAGAAGTTGACTCCAGTGGTGAAATACCACAGCTCATTTCCGAAGACGGCTTTATAATTTTGAACAAGATTTACGCTGAAAGAGGACGCCATGAGACTACGTGGAACATTCTTCGCAAGTTCCACTATACGGACTCGCTTTCTTTGAATGACAAGTTCTTGTATCCCATTCTTGAAGTCAACCAAAATTCCAGCGTCGAACTCAGTCCTACTGGATACAAATTTTTGGTTGATTTGTTTTTGAAGTTTGACAAAGATAACGACGGAGGATTAAATGACGATGAGTTGAGAAGCTTGTTTTCTCCCACCCCAGGTATACCAAAACAGTGGCAGGAATGGCTGTTTCCTTCGTGCGTTGTGTGTAACGAAGCAGGCTATGTAACGTTACAAGGGTGGCTTGCCCAGTGGAATTTGACAACTTTTTTGGACTACAAAACCACTTTGGAGTACTTGGCGTACTTGGGATTTGACGACGATAGCTCCATGAAGGCCATAAAGATTACCAGAGCACGTAAGAAGCGACAGAAGCAAGGGCTCTACTACCGGCAGCCGGTTACCGATCGCAATGTCTTCAACTGCTTTGTGGTTGGTGCACCCAAATCGGGCAAGACCTCGCTTTTGCACCTGTTCTTGAGAGGAACCTACAGCGATGTCTACTCGCCGACTATAACGCCCAAAATGGGAGTCAAAGACATCGAGCTTCGAGGTGGAAAACAATGCTACTTAATTTTGGAGGAGCTCGGAGAACTCGAACCGGCAATTCTTCTGAACCAGAGCCGACTCGATCAATGTGATGTTATTTGCTATACCTACGACTCTTCTGATCCAGAATCATTTCAATACTTGTTGGATCTTCGTCAGAAACATGCCGCTATGCTCAACGGTATTCCGTCAGTATTTGCTGCTCTAAAAGCGGATCTCGATAAGCAACAACAGCGCTCCGATATACAGCCCGAGACCTACACTCGAGATTTGCTACTCAGTTCTCCGCTACATATATCGTCGTCGTGGCCGTCATCATTACATGAGTTATTCATCCAGTTGGTGGATGCTGCAAAATGCCATCCACGGCAACGCCGATGCTCGTCAAAGAACCCGATCGCCCGGACATGGAAAATTTTAAACATATCGTAATGGCCGGTTCAGCTATCAGTGTGATGACGTTGGTATCGGTATGGATCTGGAGAAGCTCGGTGCAAAGTCAGAAGTAGGCTTATGAGTGGGTGGGACTTATGTGTGGGTGTGAGGATGTCTTCCCATCAGATGCGACTGGGATTTTTCACCTCATCGCATCGAATACAAAATCATGTCTGAGCCCGAATATAAGCCTGTGCATGTGGACCAGCCTATCCCGACCACATTTGACCTCGGAAACCTTGCTGCGTTCGACCCCAATCCCCTTGATAATGAGCAATTGAAAACGAACAAGGAACAGTATTTGCAGTCCGTCACTAGAGACAATGTTCAGCTTCTCGTGAACCAGATTCTCTCGCTTCCTATGAAGACTACTACCGACACACACGGCTCGTCTACTGGCCAAGACTCAACCATGACGCTTGCACAGCTTCCAGAACCTACAACGATGCTTCCTCGAGAAAAGCCTATTCCCAAACCAAAACCACCTACGAAATGGGAACAGTTTGCAGCCAGAAAGGGCATTAAGGCCAAGGCCAAGGACGGAAAGATGGTGTACGATGAAGCCACGGGCCAATGGGTGCCCAAGTGGGGATACAAGGGAAAGAACAAGGAGTTGGACGACCAATGGCTTGTGGAGGTTGAAGACGAGCCCAAAAATCAAGGCGATGAACTCATTGATCCACGTACGTTGAATCGTGCTGAGAGAAAGAAGCTCGTCAAGAAGAATGAGTTGCAGCACAAGAGAAATCTTCAGGGAAGATAAGTACTGGAAAACCAGCCCTGGAGAAGGGCCTGTATAGTAGTTCTGCATATATTATCTCAAATCTTTCAGCCTTACTCTTTAAGATATGGACAACAATTACAATCCCAAAGAATATCTACCTACCATAGATGTAAGTAAGCAATGAGGTCCATAATCAACTTCTTGCTAACACAGGCCATACTAAGCGTAGCTGATCTTGAAAAGATCACCGTCAAGAAAATTCGACATGCGCTTCAAGAATTGTTTTCGGTAGATTTACAGCCAAACAAAAAGGCCATCAATGACGTTATATTGAACCGGTATTACGATCTTGTCAACAGGAGGTCCCAGGAGAATGATAGTGAGGAGGATAGAAAAGCAGAAATCATAAAACAAGATGAAATAATGGCGCAAAAGCTTCAAGGTGAAATGCTGTCACGGACTCCAGGACGGCGAAAAGCTGCTCCAAAACGAAAAAGTTCCACCACAAACAACTCAGGAGCCACCAAACCGCCTTCTAAGACGGGTTTCAACCGAGAAATGGCACTTTCCAGTCAACTTCAAGAAGTGATAGGGGAAGAAAAGTGCTCTCGACCACGAGTGGTGAAGTTGTTGTGGGCGTATATCAAGGATAGGGATCTTCAGAATCCACAGGATAAACGGCAGATCAACTGTGATGAAAAGTTGACATCATTGTTCAAAAAGAGTAAGTTATCTTGAGACATTGAGTTTTCAGTACTAACATAGAAACCGTGGGAGCGTTCGAGATGAACAAGATTCTTACGAAACACATATTTCCATTAGATGATAAAGGGCTGAAGGACGATGAGGTGGTGAGTGACGTTTCTGAGGAGGAATAGGAACAGAGACTAATGAGAAATGTGAGATAGACATACGACCTAGATGTGATATAGTGTACAATAGCACAAAAAAAGTAAAAGAGTAAGCTATTTAAACCAATTCCTTTTTGTTTCGCTCCTTCCCACTTCTCCCTTCCTCTCTTCTTCACTTCCTCCTCCCTCCCTCCCCATCGCATTGTCTTCTCCACAATGCGCGATTTCAAATGCACTCTCACTGTTTTGCTTCTTCGCAACGTCTCGTTTCACCATGATGCTGGCATCCCAGAAGGACCGCATTCTCCGGCACGACACTTCGGCTAGTGCCTCTAGCCGGACCCACAGTTTGGCGTCGGGAATGATGCTCGCAGACGATAATTTTACGATCTGGTTGATCGTGTAGCACTCTATGAACTGGTACTTAAAATAATGATTCTCGATTATGTTACAGAAGCCCGATTCCGGACTCCGATAGAAGACTTGGAGCTCACCAAGAGCCGATCGCCGACTCGTGCAAATGAAAAGATCCCATCCTACTTGATAGCGAGCTTGGAGTCTCGATTGAAAGCTATCGCATTGAAGAAGAATGTTGGTCCAGAATTGGACGAAACTACTCGAAGATCTTTCCTCAGTTTCTACAGTGAATTACTAGACCTCCGGTTTCGAAACGAGGTCTCCAAAAATGGAACTTTTCAATACTTGCTAATGAAGTTTGTTTCTTGTGCTAGTAAAGAAGTTGCAAAGGTAGGCACCGTTGCTCCGACAGATATCAGCGGGGTAGTATTTATTCAAGCTACCAAGTTTGTAAACATACTCGAGTCTCTCGTTACCAAAGACGACAAGAGAGCAGAAGCAGTGATTCTGACCCTTCGAGATGCTCAGCAATCTTTCAAACCTTCGGGCCATTCTTCCTCCTCCACCTTGGACCCGACAAACGCACGCTATAGAAAACCTTCCTTCCGGGTGGCAGATATGGACCAGACCAAGCTCGCGCTTCTTCAGGAGCTTTTAATGTGGACCTGGTCAAATTGCAACAGGATGTATTCAAGCTCAAAGATTACGTTCTGGAAAAGACTCTCATCAAAGACATTGAACAAATCAATTTCTATACAAAGAAAGACCTCGGTTTGCTAAACCCCAGAAACTTCCAAACTATGAAAGCTTACAACGCATGGAAGGAGCGATTTTTGGACCTTTCCTCGTCTATTTCCAACAAGTATAAAGTCCCTCCTTCCATGAAACTTCTTGCCGCTCCTCCGCTCCCAAATGGACTGGACTACTACATGATACCATCGAAATCTCACGGCCGCTCATATCTCGTCATATTAATGTTGCTATGCTTGCAACACCAGCATAAGAATACAATCATTCAGGACACCGAAACCGCACTCTTTTCAAAACCATTGTTGTCCATCATATCTACCTGCGCAAACATTTGGCTCCAAGACTATTCTACCAGGGCAGTATGCCTCTATACAGCTGCTCATCTATCGGGCATCTTGAAGGATGATAAATGAGGGTCCTCATACTCTCGGACCGGTTAACATGGACGCTACTAAACTAGTCCTCTTACAATGCAAGCGACTTGTTGAAGAGATTGGTAAACTAGACTGGGAAGATAAACACATGTGGGCCATCAAAGATCAAGAAGAATGGACCAAAACTTGACGTTTTCTTATAATGAAACCATGTATGGTATAAAACAGTCGTTGGAACAGATATTCAACCCACACGCCAAACCCAAATTTGGTCCATTCTTGATGCTACTCGGAGACTTTCTCGAATCCGATTGTCTCTTCCCACTGATAGCGGAATCTGGCTTGACGAAAAAGTGGGAGAAAAAATTGTCAAAGACCCTCATGCGGACCTCAGAGTCTCGCTATGCTCAGTACTTGAGTAATTTGCCTCGTGACGATACCCTTAACATAGTTCATATCATTGACATCAGTGACAAAATAGTTGAGGATGTCAGACGGTTGCAAAAAAGATACAAGAATCCTCTTCTTGGTTTTTAATGGTTCCCCATGTCGCTGCCGCCGTAATTACTGGGATGTTTGCAGCAGACTCTAAGAATATCTTGAAGCATATTGCAGCCTATTGCAAATCACGAAATGAAGAGCTTCCATTTGGTGACGCACTAGAAGCGTACAAATCACTTTATGAGATCCGCAATATCTACAATCAAGTTTCCACTACAAAGTCGGTTTTTTCTTTTGATTTGGAATCGTTTTTTTATGAATTTCTTCAAGATTGGGTTATTGAAAGTGGTGAGAAATTGAAATCAATTGTGGAGCAGGCACTCACTTCCGACAAATACAATGCAATCAACCTCGAGCACGACGATAAGAAACATAGCTCGTCTGTTCTCGATATTTTCACATTGGTCAAGGAGTATTTGAGAATTTTGAAGTCTTTAAATTGGTCCAACGAATACCAACTAGCCAAAGTACAGACTACACTTCTCAAGAGTATTTCAGATGCAATCTTATTATACGCCAATACTGTTACTGACAAGATAATTGGCGAGCTTGATGAGGAGGAGCAGAAGAAGCTTCTTGAATTGGCAGAATCCACGACAGACAAACGGAAGAGTGGAAACTGGTTCGATGAAATGAAGAGCGTGGTCAATAATATCCAGAGTGGAGGAGCCCCAAAGCTCGAAGCTGAAAGTGCCTATAACTTTAAGCCACAAACATGTGTTGCGCTTAACAACCTTCAAGCCATGATGTACCAATTGAGCAAGCTAGAGGATATACTCGATCCAGAAAACATTTCAAATGTGGTCTCCGCGTACGAGCCTTCACTGAAGAAGGAATATACAAGCCACGTTTTCTCCTTGCGCTTAGTCAAAGCAGAGAATTTGCAATGTACATCTGGTTCGGCTGCTTCTAGCTTGAGCCCATATGTTACACTTATCGATACCAAGGCAAGAAAAACCATTGGAAAGACAAGAACACTTCACAATACACCATTGCCAGAGTGGGATGAAGAGTTTGAAATCACTTTGGCTGCTAACTCGTCTCTAACCATATCTGTTACGGCATGGGACGAAAAAACTATTGGATCACATTCTATCTGTGGAAGAGCGTTGTTGCAATTGGATCCACATCGATTCAAACACGATGGTATACCGCAAGAAATCTATCTTGATTTGGACTCGCAAGGTAGAATTTTGCTTGAAGTTGCTGTCGAGAGTGAACGATTAGATGCCATATTTGTGACTGGAAGAGCGTACAGATGTCTCAAACGGTCCCAGGAAAGATGTGTCAATTTGATCGTTGCCAAGTTTTCTCGGTTCATACATTACTGCTTTTCGAGGAGCAATTTGCGGTCAATTTGTGGAAGCATGGGGAACGGTTAAACCATCACAGGAACAAATGGACGATGCTATGATGCCATTGTACAATTACTTGAATCAGAATCTTGAAGTTCTTGCCCAATATCTAACCCAGGAAATGCTCATGAAAGTGATGGTAGCGGCGTGGAACGTAGTGGTTTCAAGTGCAGATGAGCTTTCTTACCAAAGCTTGCAAGTGCCAAAACTTTTCAGTTGTCTACCATTGGTTCTAAGCTTTCACTGACAAGCACGGGTACTTCTGGATGGCAATCTGCTGTATCTACTGCAGTAGCAAGTGTATCGAATTCAATTGGTATAAGTGGCTTTGGCAGACTGCTCACCAACAACGAGCTTGAGACGGTATTTGCTTGGTTAACATTCTTATGCTTTGACTTTTTCCACAATAATGGCAATGGCCCTCCCATAGCAGACCTTAAGAACGAACATTACCAATCTCTCTTGCTAGTTCCCGTCTACTATGATCGTGATATTGAGTTTTTGTTTCTGGAAGTAGATCGGTTGTCGCCGGCCTATGTCAAAGTTTTACGTGAAAGAAACAACTTTTCGGGATTTGAGACGAACGACACAAGAGAGAAAGAAGCTAAACAGATCAAGACTCAGAACCTTTCCAGGCAGAGAGCGCTTTCTCGTGCAGGCAGCTTGGCAAGAAGCAAGACTATTAATGCACATGCCACTGCAAAGGCGAGAGAAAGAGCTGACCGTGAAGCTCAAGAAGCAAGGTCAGACCCTATGGCAGCGCAGGTGCTCACAGAAGACATTATTCTTCGTCTTTTGTTGGTCAAAGGTGAGAAAGCATATGTTGCTCGCAGACTCGACCAGAGAGAAAGGTTGGCGCATAGTATAGCTACGGAGCGTCTAGCGAGGGCCGCTGCTGAAGGACGTCTTGGTTAGCTTACAGTAACTGAGTAAAAATACATTTTTCGGTTCGAAATACTCCTTTCAATATCAACTATTATTCGTCTTGGTTAGCAATCATGGTATGGTCTTCTTGATGCATGGTCGTGTCTTCGGTGGTCGTATCATTGGCGTCTTGCTGCACAGTGGTGTCGTTTTGCTCGTGCAAGATGGTAGCATCTGCTTCTCCGTCAGTAGCGGTAGCGGGGTGCTTTGTTTCCAGAGAAGTCTCTTCACCAGTGGCGGGCACAGCAGCATCTTCCATATCAACTTCTGGTGCTGATTCTTGTACTGATTTTGTAGTGATGAGGTTCTCGCTCTCCAAATAGGCACTCGCACCCTTAGAGATAAGAATATTAGCACGTTCTTCCAATACTTTTGGATCCGTACGTTTGTCTAATGATGACTTCCACCCAATCTCTTCGTTGTCAAGTAATGCCTTCAAACCTTCAAGACGTTCTTTCTTCAGAGTCTCCTCCGGCTTCTTATTGAACACGGTATTAGCAGTGTACTCGTCGTGAGAATCAGCCTCAAAAAACAATCTAAATGAGTTCTCGCAGACAGACACTTTCAAGCCTGAACGTGCAAGTCCATCACAATCTTCTTCTTCTATATTTTCGATGAAAGACTTCGAAAATGGTAGGTTAAGCTTGGAAGCAGGTACTCCTCTGTAGGGTAAGACATAACGTAACTTGTAACATAGTAGTTATACTTCTCCTCCGCACTTTGCTGGTCGTTGATGGTGAGATCATCAAGGCTAACAAACTGAATGGAAACAGATGAGTCACTTTCTCGAAGAGCTATCTTGAACATGTTCTCGTCGGTAGACATTAATGATCTCACTTTGATTCGGTAAAGTATTTGGTCCTTGGCAGTTGAAGTGGTCTGTGCTCTATCTGCTTCGAAAAGGACAATCATTTCCGAAGTTCTGCTGTCGGACACAATAGTGTGCATGTGCTTTACCATGGATTGTACCAACTTGTCGACGGTATACATCTTGTAAGCACGGTTCCTGTATGCTTGTCTCAATGATTCCTCATACCACTGGTGCTCCACTTCTCCTTCGATGAGCCTCTCAGCAAGATCGAGCACTTGCTTGTAGCAATCTTTGTCGCCCTTGATTTCCACACCCATATCTTCAAGTTGATGCGACGACAAATTCAAGTCTTTAGCAAATTGAGGTAGTTTCCGAGATCTGATCTCCTCTCCAACCGCCTTATTCATTGCTTTAATTTCGACTAAACGCTCGTAAAGTGTTCTCAAGTGACGGAAGAAAACGTAAATGGTGGTATTACAGAACAAGTTGAACTTGTCACGCTTTTCAGGACCTTGCTGTTCCGCAGTGGAAGGATCTTCGCCGCGCGGTAAAGTCTTAATCCACAATTCGCTCGACTTGTCGGCCTCATGAGCAACATCTGGTTCATCAGAATCGCTTACCACTGGTGAAGGAGACTCTGTAGTATCATCCTTCTTGGCTCTTGACTGCTTCTTTAAAACATCGCGCAACAAGTCCGTGTCACGATGACGCTTCTTAGGATTGGGTCCGGATTGATCACCTTGGCTCTCGGTAAATGACTCGGAATCCTCTTCTGCCTTTCCGTCAGACTTTTCACTCGCTGCTGCTGCTATGGTCTCTTTCGGCAATTTGAAGAATAAAGTCAAAAACGACTGGAAAAAGTAGCTCAATTTTTCGCGATCATTGACGGAATAGTTGGACGATTTGATGAAAACAGTCACCAATTTCAATATATCCAAAAGAACAATGGGTTCGTCAAACTTGTACTGAAGCTGTTCTTGGGGTTTTGGCGTCAACGGATGTAATCTTTTGTTCTGTTGTTCGACCTTGACGGTACTGATTTCGCTGACAAGCTGCTTTGCAGTCAACAATTTTTTATCAGCCTGCTTGAATGTCAAACCCAAGTGGTCCAAAGATTTGTAGAACACCTTCTGCTCCATTTCTCTCCAGACCTTGTTCCATTCACGATGAGATCTCTTCCATTCTTCATCCTTTTGCTTTAATCTCTTCAATACCACCGGTACGGCAATAGCAGGGTTTTCATGCAACGCATCAATAACTTCGAACCCTCTATCCTTGTCATAGATCTTTCTTATAACCTTTTTATAGATGGTGCTTGAAGTATGGCCCAAATCCTCAGGGAGCTTGAAACTTGCCTTTTGCTCGGGGGTCATGTTGGCAATACGGTTCGCAATTGTTTCTAGAGTCTGTATGGTTCTCAAGTTGGCCTCCATATGATAGTCAAATTCTAAACGTTCTTCTTCAATCTTGAAAAGAATCTCCTCGTATTGGTTCTTTCTGTGTGCAATGAAGCCTGAGTCTTCCGAAGCCCATGTTGGATGTCCGACCCATTCATCGTTCAAAACCTCCCAGCACATCTCATCGCGTCCTGAACATGGCATGAAAGTTTCGGACTTGGGAAGCTGTCTGTATGAGGGTCCAAAAGCCTTGCAGAGAGAGCTCCAATTGATGTTTCTTGAAGGTTATATTCTCGATACGCTGGGGCTTATCCTCATAGCCCACAAACATTTTAAACCAGTTGAAAAGGTCGGGATGATTTTCGCCAATAAACGAGTCGACTCTCTCCACCAATGTTTCCTTGTCAATAATGTCTTGCGAGAATAAGTTAAGGATCTTGAGAAATTCATTATAAGTCTGCTTGTTACCAATTGCCTTCTTCACCTTGTCGAAAAAGCTCAATTCCTCCAGCAATGACGACGACTTGGAAGTGTGCGAAGGAGGTACTGGTTCAGGAACACCGGGGACTAACGCCGGATTGACCGCCTTCGGTATCATTGCACCATTCTTGTTTTGGACTGGCAGAGGTTTTGATCGAAGACTCGAGTATTGAGCTTCAGCATTATAATGGTTTTCGTATGGTCCGGCTTCGTATTGCGCTCTTGGGTCATTGCGTTGGTCAATGGACTTTCTTTTGCGGAATTCGTCTTGGAACATGGGCTGGTGAAACGACCCTACTTCTCCCGGGCTCATTCCTGGAGCAGAAGGTTGGTGGAAATTACCTACGGGCGGCAATTGCGAACCATTAGTCCCATTGGCACTATCAGGAGGCAAGTAAGCCGGTTGTGCAGTTGCTTGGTTCGAAGTATCTGGAAGAAATTGTTTAAAATCGTCCAATAAATCGGGAGAGTTTGCAAACAAAACCGTCACTTGTTCGTACACTTCACTGATGGGTTTCTGTTCACGCTGGTATGTCTGAAGAATTTCCAAGAAATGCTTGTAAATATCCGGTTGGTTGGCGAATCTCGTTTTGATCTTGTTAACGTAGGAAATGGCATGGTTGAACTCAATCTGGCCTCCATTAGGATCATTTCCAAAAGGTGGTTGTTGCAGTGCTTGCAATTGATGAGCTGCCTGGTGAGCGCTGGACAACGCTTGTTGGTTAGCTTGGGAGTCCTGTTGACCATTGGTCTCTCCTGTGGTTGAGTTCCATTGGCCATACGTCGCATTCATATTGGGACGCTTGGTGGTACCAGTAGGAGTGGTAACCCGGATTGGATTGGGGTCCGATGGGTCGAGCGAGCACTCGATTTTGTAGCCAGCAGGTAAGAATGTGTTGAAGCCCTGAATCAAGTTGGGGTGACCCTTGAACAAAGTAGACACTCGATCGATGACTTCGGAAGTGTCGATATTTTGTGACTTGAAATCTTTCATGATATCCAAAAAGTTATTGTAGACATCTGCCTGACTGTAGAACTGGATCTTCACCTGGTCCAAATACGACAATGCATCTCTGACGTTCAATGTCCTGTAAACGTTGGTTGTAGCAGTGCGATTGGGAACGCCGGCTGGCATTCCAGGAGGAGCCAGTGCCGAGGGCTGTTCGTTGTTCATTGGCGTAGGAGGTGGGAGCTGCGAAGGGTTGTGGTTCATTCCCACCGACGAGAGTCGGCGAAGTTCGGGGCCCGTTTCGGTTTTTGTCACGTTGTGACTCGACTCGTTTCCGGCGTTTATCGATGGGATGTTGAAACCGGAAACACGTTGCTGGGGTCCTCCGGTTCCTGACCCCAAGTTCGAGAGACTTGGGAGCGAGTAGAAGGGATGGGCACCCATCTCCAATGCTGCTGGAGGGGGAAGAACTGGCGGGTGAGGGCGGCTGGGTTAGTATAACAAAGGAAAAACAAGAAAAAAGTGCCAAAAGAACAAGAAAAAAAGTGGCAAAACAATTCACGATGATTGCATTGGGTTGCTGGAGCATCCTGTTGCCATTTGGTGTCGTTATCGTGACTTTGACAACGGGTTCGGTGCCCACTGTCCAATGCCATCTCGATGAAAATCTCACCGTCGGCACCACCATCGGCAATCTATTTGCCCAAATTCATGAATTATGTTCCAAAAAGCGGAGGCAAAACACATTACTTACTTGAATTGCTGTCCCAATGGACGCTGCTGGTTGGTCCAGCTTTCTTGCTGTCCACTCATTTTTAAAATGTTCTTGTCACAATCAACGGGATTGGTCAAAACGTGGCTGGAAAACACACGCAAAGTGAGGCAGGATTCCAGTGAAGCAGAAGCAATGTATGGGCTTGTAGGACACTGGCGGAGCCGTGATTTGCGACAAAGTGATTTCGAAACGTGTTTTGTGACGATGGGTCTGTTCCTCAAAGATACCCCAGCAGAGATTCAGGCTCGGTGAGCGGGCGGGTAACGGTTGCGAGCAATGGGTGTAGGAATGTGAAGAGGCGGAAGCCGTAGGGCCATTGTATGCAGGCAGGTTCGCACTCGTGCAGTCGGTGAGCCCTTGGTTTTAGGATGTGCAACTTGTTGCAAGATGTAAAGTGCGCGTGGTACAAACGAAGAATGACTCTTAATATATTCAAAATATTGAGAAACAAGCAAGTAGTGAGATTTCATTGATGACCGGAGCATAAGTGATTTCGACCTGAAAAACAACAGCAGAGCTACACCAGTACACTAGTCCGTATACACCACAGTAATCGTACACCGTACAACAAAATACTACTAATCTGCTAGATACTATTCTGCTAGATACACTTGAAATATTTCTGGTTTTTGCAGCCAAATATTTACAAGGGAGGTATCGCTTTACTCCGAATTTCTGATGCAAGGACGTTTACTTGCCCTCAAACTCACCTTCAAATCGTAAATGGACGGTGTGATCTTTTCCCTGGTTGTCAGATCGAAACATCTTGTCTTTCGACCACCGACCGATTCCTTTTTTTCACCGAAGGAGTTGATCTTTGTGGTTAATTGAGTCAATGAAAGTCCCTGTTTGACTCACTTGTCTGAGCTCGTTTGCAAACGGTTCACCCATAGGAGCCTGAGGTATTCAACAGTCGAATCCGAACAGGGTGGATAATTTTAGGATGCACAATTTTCATACTATCGTTAAAAACAGGCAAACGCCTCTAAACCCTCTACCATACAAAACTGGGATGTGGTCCTATAGCCACACTCTCTGAACTTGAGCCAATAGCATTATTCTTGTTGACATCTAGTTTTGCTTGATATTATTCGGTTTTGAAATATCTGGAAGTATCCCTCGTTCTAATAGTCATTCGGAAACAATTGAACTACATGGGGCTTTTACATGGGATTTCGCATAATAAAATATTTTGAAATCTTGCAACCAATCGAAATTTTACAAAATACATATTTTTTAACCATTTAATCCAATGCGACATGTATTATGCAGGAAACAAACATTTACTTTCCTGCATGCTACACCTCGTTACAGCGTTTGGTTGATAAAGTTCAAGAGTAAAGGGATGTTAAACTACGACAAAATTGTTCTTTTTGGCGATTCGATCACCGAATTCTCCTTCAACAGCAGCAAGGGGTTTGGGTTTGGACTGCAATTGGCCAGTGGTAAGTACCTTTGTCTCGTAAAATCGACCCATTTCTAACACAGATTACACCCTCAAATTAGATGTTTTAAATCGGGGAGTCAGCGGCTACAACTCCAACAACTTGCTGTACGTGCTCCCAGAAGTGCTAGCTGCCGAGCATATTCCTGGAAAATCCGTGGTGAAACTTTTGACCATTTTCATTGGCACAAATGACGCCTTGGATACCATCCAAGCAGTCTCCTTGGACAAGTATCGAGCCAATATCAAGGCTATGACATCAATGGCTCTTGACAAGGGTATTAAGGTGATTCTCATTGGCCCTACGCTACACGATCAAGCTGCGAACAAAAGGGTGTTTCAAGATGGCACAATTGCAAGTTCCGCCAAGAATAGAAAGTACTCTCAGGCAGTGGAACTGGTAGCTCACGAGTTAAATGTTCCTTTTATTGACTTGTGGAGCGCTTTTGTCCGCGAAGGTGGATTTGAAGAGGAAAAGATACTAGACAATTCGGTTTCTTGTGAGGAGTTTCTTCCTGATGGGATCCATTTTTCTCCCGCAGCTTACAGGGTATTGTACAATGAGATCATTAACTGCATTAGTAGTAACTATCCTGAATTAAAGTCGGAGGCTCTTCGGCGGAAACTCAGGGAATGGAGGGACGTTGACGGTGACAACATCCAAAGGCTGGTTTTCCGTCTCGACTAAAAATTAGAGGTTGTCTATTGTCTGAATTGTCTGAATGTCTAGAAGTTGTTCTCTCGCAAATAAGCAGACAACGTCATGCTCCGCACATCACGAAACACCCAGAAGACCAAAGACCCGTCTACCCTATCAAAGTCGCGATAGTACGAAGACTGCTCTCGAAGAGTATAAACTTTGCGTACTAATTGTTGTTGGAGAAGTGGATTCCTTACATCCAGACGTTCCTTATAAGTAGACATGACAAAAAGAAGATCGTCAAAGTCCATTATGTCCAACAATTCGAGTCCACACTTGATTGAGTGCACCATACAATCTCCAACGATGGACCATGGCCCTGCTTTTTCCACCCCGATTTCGAGAGTACTTTCTATCAACCCGGAAAGAAAATGATAAAGTCCAGCAATGGGATACACAGAAAGCATTTTCCCATAGAGCTTGCTCGTGAGAGCCTTGGTATATGCAAAGGTTAAAAAGGCATTATGCAAAACATGATAGAACAAAGCTTCTCTGGAAGAGGTAAGCCTGTCTTTCACGACTAGAAATTGCTTGGGCAATTTGACAGGGAGAAGTAAAATATCGTATTCCAATTGAAGCAATTCCCGTCTCGTTGAGTTATAGTCAAGAGGCTGGTGTTCGGTGAGACCAAGAAACCGAATCAAGTGGAAGTTTAATTCCGCCAAGTGGTAGTGAAGAACTGCGTCGTCGGCAAACCTCAAGAATTCTTCGTAATAAGAAAACATATGCGAAGGAAGTTGCAATCTTGATGGGGTCAATAACGAATTCCAGGCGTCTACACTCAAAGCCCCAATTGCCAAATTTATGGGTATCTCTGAATTGGCGTTGTAAAGCTCAAGAAAGCGGTCAAGAGCGCCAGTTATAATTTCAAACGAAATGGGAATCAAAGTAGGAAGGAGAAAGAAACACGACAATCGTCCGATGGTCCATTCGGAGAGTCCATGAAAATTGGCGTTCAATTCGCTAATCAACCCCGGCGTATCAAACGAGTCACTACACGAATTCAACGAGTAGCTTGCAGCCAACTTGATGCAACACGAGGAAAATGGGTCTTGCTCTTCATAGATAGAGTCGACATGAACATAGGGTGTGTATGGTTCCACATAGCGTTTGTAGAGCAGAACAATGTAGGAAAAATCTGAAGAATGTTCAGAATTTAGATTTGTGTCAGTTGGGCTACTTTCAGTTTTCAGCTCACTCAGTTCTTGTGGGTAGGGCAATTTGTCTGAAGGACTCATATCGAGCAACTGTCTCATATTTGTGGGGATATTTGGTGGTACGTCTGTTTGCGTTTCCGAACCACGAATCGATGAAATATTCGTATACGACATAGGCGTAGGGAGACTCGGCACAACAACCTCATGGTCTAGTGGAATATCTTCTACGAGCCTCTTCTTTTTTGGAACTTCAATGCCATCTTTTATTCGATTCTCAAATGAGCATTCGAGACTATGGAGACGACAATGGTCACATTTCGACTGTTTCATCACACATTTGATCTTTCTCAGTCGGCAATTGTCACACGCTCGGAGGAATTTGAACGTAGTATACGGCTTTGCCGACTTTTCACTACCCCGACGTTTTGGTGGATGTTGAGGACTACCTTGAAGATTCGGCCACGACTCAGATCGAGGCTTGGAAATTTTTGGCTGTTGTTCCCCACTTGTGGGGTTTTGGTTACCCTCCACAGGGACTCATAGCCCGTCATTGATGGCGGAAACGTTGCAATGCCTGAAACACCGAAAACGGTGATTTCTCGGCTCGGACTCCTCCACACATGCAGGAACTTACCCCAAGTTTATGCGGGGAGGTGAATATTGGCGAGGAATACAATAGATGAGCTTAGCTTGATGTGAAAGGTGCATTTTAGTGGTTGTTTGTGAAAATGTCTTCTTTTACCAAAACCTGGATTTTTTGGTTTCCGATAAATTTTATGTGAAACAACGTCATCTAGCGTCATTTAGGTTATTTCCGAGCGTTTTCCCGTTATTTTATTACCCCAGAAAGATCGATAAGGATCGGAAAAAATTTAATTTGGTTGTCATTGTCTCGGAATAATCAACGCACCATCGCAAAAACTCATCGCAATTTTTACCCCACACTCCGCAAAAAATCAAAATGTCGCTCGTAAATTCTCACCCTATAAATATTCCACCTCCACGCTGCAATTGAATCCACAATGACCGTTACATACAAGTGGTGGAAAGACGCAACCGTGTACCAGATCTGGCCCGCATCCTACAAAGATTCCAATGGAGATGGAGTCGGTGATATTCCTGGAATCGTCTCCGAATTGGACTACGTCAAGTCGCTCGGAACCGATGTAATTTGGCTTTCGCCTATGTACGACTCTCCCCAAGACGATATGGGGTACGATATTTCTGACTATGAGAAGGTGTACCCAAAGTATGGAACTTTGGAAGATATGGACAAGTTGATCAAAGGTGCTCATGATCGTGGAATGAAGTTGATTTTGGATTTGGTTATCAACCACACTTCCACCGAACACGACTGGTTTAAGGAGTCCCGTTCTTCTTTGGATAATCCCAAGCGGGACTGGTACATCTGGAAAAAGCCAGTTTATGACAAAGATGGAAACAGAAAACCTCCTAACAATTGGGGTTCTTACTTCTCAGGCAGCGCTTGGGAATACGACGAAACTACCGGAGAATACTATTTGCACCTTTTCGCCAAAACCCAGCCAGATTTGAACTGGGAAAACGAGGAATGCAGAAATGCCATCTACAAGTCTGCGGTGCAATTCTGGTTCGATAGAGGTATCGATGGTTTCAGAATCGACACCGCCGGAATGTACTCAAGGTGCAAACTTTCCCAGATGCTCCAATTGTCATTCCTGATTTCGAGCACCAGCCTTGTAAGTTGTACCATCAGAATGGACCCAGAATCCACGAGTTCCACAAGGAAATGTTCGCTAAGATTACCTCCAAATACGATGCCATGACAGTGGGTGAAGTGGGCCATTCTCCTCGTGAAGAATCGCTCAAATACGTTGGAGAAGCTCGCAAGGAAATGAACATGATGTTCTTGTTTGACGTGGTTGATCTTGGTTCGAATCCAGCTGATAGGTTCGACTACAGAGGATTCACTCTTGTGGATTTCAAGAAGGCCTTTATCAGTCAAAGTGAATTCATTGAAGGCACCGATGCCTGGTCAACTGTGTTTACCGAAAACCACGATCAACCTAGAGCCATCACTAGATTTGCAAACGATTCTCCAAAGTTTAGAGTCAAATCTGGTAAACTTTTGGCTCTCTTGATGGCTTCCATGAGTGGAACCTTGTTCATCTACCAGGGTCAAGAAATTGGTATGACAAATTTACCCGCTGATTGGTCTATTGACGAATATCTTGATATCAACACTATCAACTACTACAAGTTGTACAAGGAAAAGTTTGGTGACGATAAGGCCAAAATGGACAAATTGATGAAAACCATTAATTTGGTAGCGAGAGACCATGCCCGGTCTCCTGTTCAATGGGACGACTCCGAGTACGCTGGCTTTTCTACCGGCAAGCCTTGGACCAGAGTTAATGATAACTATAAGGAAATCAATGTTGCATCCCAAGTCAACGACCCCAACTCGTTGTTCTCATTCTGGAAGAAAGCTTTGGAATACAGAAAAGAATTCAAAGATCTTTTCATCTATGGTTCATTCAACGTCAAGGATATCGATAACCAGAAGACTTTCACCTTCACAAAGGAAAAGGGTTCGCAAAAAGCTGTGGTTGTCACCAACTTCACCGCCGAAAATGTGCCATACGAACAGCCAGTTGATGGTAAGCTTAAGTTGTTGTACACCAATGCCGACTCGTTCAACGAGGCTACTTTGGGACCATATGAGGGACGGGTGTATATTGCCAATTAGAATATAGATGGCGGGCCACCAGTGTATCCATCATCCAAACTTTCGATCATACCATTAAACCAGAATCCAATCATCACCACCACGTAGATCAATATTAAGATAACTCCCTTGAAGTAGTTGGACTTGCCCTCTGCATAAATATAGGTGAAGAGATAGATAGAAATCAACGTTGCAATAATGTCCCATCTAGGAAAAACCAACGAGAAAATCAGATTCACATCGTCAAATCCTCGGTACACTGAAAAGAGCACAAGACTTGGAATTTGAATCAACACAACTTGCAAGGCGTACGCACTACCAATCTCCATGGAGAGGGCAACGTTACCACCAACAGCAAATGAGATGGCATTGAGAAACTCGGTTGTATTAGGCACCAATGCGAACACTGTGAGTCCAAGAAACTTGGAGTCTATTGAAAAATTCACCAATACAGCGTCAACTGTGTCGACCAAGATCTCAGCAATCACAGCGTAGAGTAATGTGGCACCTAACAATATCACAGTGGACTTGTTTCGGGACCAATTTGGAGCATCGTGGCCACCACCTTCTTCCTCTTCAACATCGACTTCTCTATTTGTTGGTTGACTGTGCCGTTTCCGAGGTACATCAACTTGTGGTGAAGGAAGTGGTGGTTTTGCGGGTTTCCGTACTGAAGGACTTTGCACTGACGAAATTCCCTCTGGCAATTTTTGTTTCCCTTTGGGTTGGTTGTTGAGACTGATAACGCTGGGAGTTCTGAGATAGTTTTCGTCTCTCTTGTTCATGGCTTGTTGTTCATGTGAGTTTGTAGCCCAGATGAGAGATGCATGGGTTCTTAAGGTGAAGAACAAACCACAAACGTAGGCCAAAAAAAGTGCCACTGCCACGGTTAGTGAGAACGGTTCAATGATGGAATAGTAAAGTGAGTCGAGTGAGAACGAAGGCTGAATAAAACGACACTGGGTACAATCGTCTTCAAACTTGGTGAGATCACAGCTTCTGCAACGGATCTCGTAGGCGCCATAAATCTGATAGAATAACGAAGGTGCAAACATTATAACCATAGCGTATAGCAACATGGTAGAAGAAACGCCGGCCGAGCGAGGATTGTATCTTTGTGTCTTACGTTTAAGAGCACCACCACACATCGAGAGACCAGGAAGAAGTAAAACACCACCCAAAATGGAACCTATCATTGAGCCTTCCACAAGCTTTCCCTTCTTTTGATTGAGAGCAACGCAGTATAAGAAGATCTCCACCACCGTGGAGAAAAAAGCATTGATCACCGCACCCACACCCATGGAAGATTGTGCCGAAATCGATGCAACGGCTTGACCAATAAAGTATGCCAAAGGAATAATAGCAAGCAAACACATGCAAAAAATCACCGAAGAGTCTGTGATCCATGATTTCCAACCAAACTGCTCGAAAAGAATGAAATAATCGACAATGACAAATATCACCAAGGCAATTAGATTGATGAAAAAGACATTGGTTCCGTCAATGGTGAACTTGTAATAATGTAACCCACAGCACCTATAGGTACTGAGAATAATCAGCTGGCGGCCCCTCTTTGTTGTATCGGCACTAAATTTGCGGTAGTATTCCTTTTCTGACTCAAAGTGAAGTGCAAGAGGATGACGTCTCAAATGATCACACAAGATACCAGCAAGATTGAACATTGGGATAGTGAAGACAAATAACCAGCAAAGCGCTCCAATCACCCAAATAGCAGGCTGCAATATTCCATAGAAGAAAAGATAGAATACAAACCGACCCGAAGACCAACTTCCACGTCCAAAAAAACGCACTTTAATGTCAAGCTCAGCTCTTTCGTCATCGCCCTCGTTTGCATGATTTGCAGTATCCACTGCCTCGGTGTTCTCCTGTTGAGATTGCGACGTTCCCTCCAACGATGAATAAGCATCGCCGAGTGGTCTGCCTTTATGGTCTTTCAACAATGGGCGTCGCTCATGGGAATTGGTTAACCGTCTTGGTGGGGCAAAGAAAAGACGACCCTCTTCCTGTTCACGCCAGCGATGAAATTCTGAAATGGATCTTCCGTCCAATTCGTCCTCGTCAATATAATTACTATCTTTGTTGAGAAGCACGAACTTTCCAAACGGAGAGAACAAGTAGCGTCCCAAGCTGAAAAGAAGCTTGACGTATCCACGCAGGTGTCTGTGAATGGCGAAGAATGAGAGAACGAATACAATGATGCCGCCAAGAACACAGACCAAGTATAAGAACAAGCCAAACGTCATGGACCATATAAAGTTGGTCAAATGTACACCCCAATTGATGATGGGTTTATGCGGTTGATGGATATCTTCTTCGGCCCTTGTAGCCACAGAACGTTTTTTCTTGTACAATGACGGTTTCCAGATCTTGATACCGAATGGATGAGTGGAATTAATGGCATCTTGTCTCTTTTTAAGATCCAACGAACCCACCGTCGACGAAGATGCTCCCGATGAATTGGATACCATAGACTCCCCATCGTCATCGTCGTATGTGATTCCGGTATCGTCGTTGATTTCGTCATTGTCCCGACCCACAGAATCTATCATGGCGAGCTCCTGTTCGGCGGACTTCAACTTGTTGAGAATCTCGGTTTGAGCAGCCTCTGGAGATCTCACTTGACGACCAGCCTCAGGCAGCGACATATTAGCAGCTTCATCGTCGCCATGGCTTTCCGAAACCGGCGGAAAGTAGCCTGAATGCTGTGGTTGACCACCACGTTTTTGATATAAAACGACCTCAAGGCATCACTATAACCCTCCAAGTACTCACGGTCGGCCTTCATGAGTGTATCGGTGTCCTCTTCCACCGCATCGTTGATGGCGTCGTCAACAGAAAACACCAATTTTTTACTGGATTGAAGCGATTGACGCTTCCGAAGATGGGGTCTAGAACGAAGTTTTTTCAACCTTGTATTGGAACCCGAGCGCACCGAGGGAGATTGAACGGCACTGCCCTGGCGCGACTCTCGCACGTCTTCCGGTGCTGGCTCGGCATCGGTGGGCATGGGAACTTGTAATAAACAATACGTGAACTAATTATAATCTACGGATATATGGCTATGTATATGCAGGACACGACATCGGGCTAGCCATTGGGGAAGATATGTGCCGATTCATTGATTCATTGGATTCTTTAGATTTTTGATTCTTTAGATTTTTGATTCTTCAGTCTCCCAAGCGGTAGCCCTTGCCTCGGAATGCAGGGCCGTCGGAGGAAAACATTCCGCTACTTCTTGAACCTGTGGTTGCGGGAACCGCTATTGAGGATGGGTTCTTTGGACCGGTAAATGCTGTCCACGACTTGGTATTGTTGGAAGGGTATTTGAGTAGTTTGTAAAGCCAAAGTGGAGCCTTGAGATAACCCTTATCGTAGACAGAATCTTCTATGTAGTCTGATTGATATCCGCCTGTACTTTGAACATGGGCTTGTTCGCTCATTCCTACTCTATGACCTCCACGGTTACCAGTGACAAATTTCGAATAAGCGCCAGGCAAGAGGTTGTATAGTGGCAAAGTATCTGACTGGATGCACTGGTACAAGTAACCACCCAAAATGCCGATGATGGAGTTAACAACGGCTCCTCCACCTTCAAAAAGAAGCTTGAGAAACAAGTTGAAGAGCGGTAAAAAGTAGCCTTTGATGGGTACAAGGCCCATGAAGTTGATGGTTGCGTTCTTCAGGTACCGTGACCACAAGTAGGTGACACAAGAAAGCATCATCAGGTGATGGAACGAATGGTGGGCAGGATAGAATAGTTCAAATGTAAAAGTGCTGATGACAATCATAGTTCCTGTGATCAAGGTAAACCACAAGCAATCAGGGAAATTGCCCTTAAACTTACCCAGAGATGATTCTAAATCGCATGCAAATGTGTAGAACCCGTATATGTCTAAAAGGGCCAGATATGGACTATCAGTGAACATTCCAGATGGGGTCAAAAAAGTGGTCAAAAACCTGTAACATTGGAAGATGGTCTGTACCACTGCCGCCACAATGTATGTGAGTTTGTGGGAATGGACAGCTAGACGAAGATTGGCCAAGATGGCAAAAATGATCGAGTTGTTCAAAACGAACACGCCACTGCCTCTTCCCAACGCGATGACAAAACAGCAAAGGATTGAGCTTATGGTGAAGAAACGGGTCACAGGAGGTATGTTTCGAACATTGTCAGCAATGGAGTATGCCATAATGTGAGAAGAATTGAAGGGGTAGATGTGTTTCGAGTTCGCACTTAATTTAAAGTTCAGAATGCGACTGAAAATTGAAAATTATCGCGACTGAGCCAAGAAGCTAAGCACCCGAAAGCCAAGCATAAAGATTCTAAGAATCAAGCATAAACCATCCAAACAACAAGATCTACTCAGTTAAAACCCTAATCCGTCTTTATCCACTCTAAATGAAGTTGGTTCGCTTTTTAATGAACATGCCCTCTTCAACCGGTCAGCCCATCACCGTCGAGCTTAAAAACGGCACCAGTGTCAGCGGCACTCTCTTGTCTTGCACACCGTCCATGAACCTTTCCTTGAAGAACATCAAGCTTGTACAACCACACCAGGATCCTCAGCTTCTTCAATTCATGAATATCAGAGGAAACCAAATACGACAAATTATCTTGCCAGATGACTTAAATATAGAAAGCGTTTTGAGCAAGAGTCAGGTCAAGATCAAGGGACAGGGTGCTGGACCGGGAAATAAAGATTTAGAGGCTGAGCCCAGGCGACCATTTAAAGCGGCAACCAGGGGAAGAAGACGCAATTTGTAGAATCGAGAAGAGATAAGGAAGAAAACGAGTTAGGAAGGAAAGGGGAAAGTGAGGAAAGAGGAAAGTAAGAAGAAGGCGAGAGGTAGAGGAGATACTAAAATTTTCAGAGAATACGTGACGTTGAGAACTAACGAATATACTTCACAGTAACGAGATGGTATCAGAAATCTATGATATTACGATAAGCGAAATAGGAGCTTATAATTGGGTTATTTCCATTCTGTAGTAAACTATTGTTCTACATTTTCTTCTATTTACATCACCACCAGGTTCTCTTCTTCTGTTCCCGTTTCTTCAACTGCTTCTTATACGTAGGTCTTGCCTCCACAATAATATCGTCCATTTTTTCAATGGCCTCAGCCCGCTGGGCAAGTTTTTCAGGCAACTGTCTTTCCCATTTATGCTTCTTCTGGAAGAGCACTCCTCTCATCCAGTTCTTGTTTTCGTATTTATCGGCGTAGAATCGCTTGTGGGGAATAGGAGGAAGCAAGTCTGCTATACCAAACTTGTATGCCATCTTGTACAAGTCGGCCGATCGCCTTAAAGAGTATTTTGGTCCGTGCCATCTTCCGGTTTGTGCATTTTTGTTTGGTAAAGGGTTCATTTCAGCATTATCCAACGTTGAGGGCTGGAGGAATACTGTGCAAATGGCCGGGGCGGATACCGGACGAAAAAGTTGTGCAACTTCTGGGAAGATGCTTGAAAGCGTTCTTCGACATGATGGTGAAGTGAACCAAAAATCGAGTTGAGATTTTTCAGTGGTCAGCATGCAGGAAAAACTAAAGCGAGCATAGTTATTGAGCTAAATTCGGATGTTTTGGGTGCGAAAACATATACTACCTACTCGGGACCATCTATAATAACTTTTACTGCCACGTTTCCGTCACGAATGTAATCGTATGCCTTCTTTGCATCCTCAAACTTGAAACGATGGGTGATCAACTTTTCAAAATCTATGGCTGCATTTTCACGACCATTACGGTAGTTGTGTTCCAAGATTGCAACACTAGTTTTGTAGTCATTGTAACCGTAACGGAACGAGCCGTACAAAGTCAACTCACGCGACGAAAATGCAACGATTGGGAAGCTCACGGGACGAGTGGCATTGCCTACTTGAGCAAAACGACCACCCATTTTCAAGCTCTCAATGCCCAAATTGATACAGATTTCAGCACCGGTACACTCAATTACCACATCTGGGTGTTCACCAAGCTCCTTAACAAGCTCGTCAGCACCTCCCAACTTGGAATTGAACGTATGGGTGGCCACACCAACTTCCAAAGCCATTTTTAACTTGTCGTCAATGACGTCGACCACCATGACTTTGGCTGCACCAAACTTCGTTGCAGCTGCAGCCGCCAAAAGACCAACTGGACCTCCTCCAAAGACCACTACCACGTCTCCAAACGTGACTTTGGCCTGTTTACACCCGTGGACACCGACACTAAGTGGTTCAACCATCGCACCCAACTCCAAGGAAACGCAGTCTGGAAGTTTCACAAGAAAATCTTCTGGCGACTTGTAATACTTACAGAGGGTACCAGGAGGACTAGGAGACCCGTGCTTGGGGTCTGGAGTTGCCGCAAATACAATGTTCGGACACAATTGGTAGTGTCCACTTTTGTACTCTTCGGAAAACCGCGAAGGCACTCCGGGCTCAATAGCCACCCTATCTCCAACCTTCAACGACTTCACATTCAGGCCCACGGCCGTGACCACACCTGCGGACTCGTGACCCAAAACCATTGGCTGGGTAAGAACAAAATCGCCGATTTTTCCATGGGAATAGTAGTGAATATCACTTCCACAAATACCGGTTTTTTCACCTCGACCATCACCTCATTGGGTTCCAGAAGCGTAGGAGCTTCGAGGGTCTCGAAGGTAATGTCATTGACCTTGTTGAGCACTAAAGATGGGTTGGGAGTCATAATGGTGAAGAAAGTTGGAAGAAGAACCCCCACTTTATATACCGCAATTGCCCCACAATCGCACTGAAAAAATCCGGTTATTATTCCGAATATGGAGATGGCGCCGGGCCCGATTAAGGTTCCGAGAGAACATGTGGAGGGTGGAGGAGAGGAGGATGGAGGAATAGATCAAATGAGAAAGAAAGTAACAAAGAATGAAATTGAAGAAACTTGCTTGAACTGAAATTACAATATTTCAGAGTTCCAACAGCAATTACGACTTCCCATTGCACTGCTTACTCTACAGCAATTACAGAGTATTGCACTGCTGATTCTGCTCTTTCTTGTCTACAGTATTCTCTCTCGTCTACAACTTCCACTTATCTGTTCATTATGCTACTTTGCTACACCCTGCAATGCCTCCAACACTTCAAGCTCAATGTTAGCTTCGGCAACAACCACTTCGTCTGATGATCCAGCTCTCTTCTGGGCGTCGGCAATCAACTGCTTGACAGCCAGAGCATCGAATTGATCGGGCTTGAATGCCTCAATAGCACTGATGGTCAACTTGTTACCAGGTTGCACAGTAGCAATACCTCCACTAACAAAGTATTGTTCTGTCTCTCCACCCTTGGAAATGATCTCCAATAATCCTGGTCTCAATTGCTCCACAATTGGAATATGGTTAGCCAAAATACCCAAATCTCCATTGATGGATGGAAGATTCACCTGTTGCACTTCTGATTCGGAATACAAAGTTTGATGAGGCAAAGCCAACGACAACTTCAAGGCATCCGAGCCAGTAGTAGTCTCGGTGGCATAGCCTCTTCTGACAATGTTGGACGACTGTCTGGCCACTTGACGAATGGATTGTCTGAACATGGTGATGATTGTCGAAATGAAAATTCCGGTTTCCGTGTGCGCGCACACTGTGATTGGATGGGCTGTGTGCAGTACACACAACGTGATGAAGACTAGTATGGTGTGAAAACAAGTAGAGATTAGCAGGTTGATGCGGAAGGTATGGGGTGACTGGAAGCAGCAGGCTGGATGTGAGGTGGTGGCCATCATTTGTGAAATGGACTAGTAAATGGGATAGGTCACGTGATGAAATGCATACCGATGCAAATGGCTGTGAATCACAGCTTCCAATTCTATGCTCCGCCCGCAAACTGGTTCAAGAAACTGTCGACGTCAAAGTCGTCGTCGTTTGCATCTTGCTGAGGCTGGTCAAGTCCCGGGTCCAAAAAGTCCATATTTAAGCCACCAAGTAGCAGCTCGTCGTTACCCAATATATTATTCATGTCGAGATCCATGTCGTCCTTCTTCTGCCCCTCGCCGTACTGTATACTCTGAAGAATATCTGCCGGGTCGGGAATATCTTGTGCTTTGTTTTCATTACTTGGTTCTTCTGGAAGCTCATTAAAGTTGAAATCAAACACCGGTGAAACACCCTGGCTTTCTGTGCCGCCGACATTCCGACCTCCCCCAACTTCACTCTGGCTCTCACGCAGTCTACGTTCATCTTCTTGGCGTTGTTTCTCTTGCTTCAATTTTTCTTCTTGTTTGCGTTCGTCTTCCTTCCGTTTTTCATCATCTAGTCGTTTGCGCTCCTCTTCTTCTCTCGCTTTTTGTTCCTTCTGCCGCTGCTTGTTCTCCACGATCTGCTCCACACACCATCGAGTGTCATTGAACTTGGATATGGTATCATCTAGAACCTCATCGAACTTGGCTAGACTCCGAGCAAGTGAGTTTGTAACAGCAGGAGTAATTAACAGATTGTTTGTTCCGGTCAAAAGATTGCTCTGCTTCCGGTTGTTGCCTATGATCTCAAAAATGTATCCAGAAGTACAGAGAACATCGTCGAGAGACAGGCGTAGCTTTTCCTCCAAGTTCATCAGAAAGAGTGGAGAAGCCGGTGCACCGATGTCGCGCTTTTGACAAGAAGCACCTAGAGTGCATGCAGGAACAACACCATCAATGTTTACGCGACGCGGTTTGTACAGAGTCTTTAGAACCCAATTAAAGCGCAGTTATTTTCCAAATTTTTACCAAATTACGTGTGGAAACTTAGACGGCTAAAAAGCTAGAGCACTCATGACTGATATTGTTTCTCGCCAGAGCCCATTGGCTCCCGTGTGGTTGGCAGCAAACTACGATAAAAAACTCACAAAACACCAACTTTTATCTGCAAATATTGTCCATTCTTCGTCATTAATAACGCACAATGAAACCCCAGGGACCATCAACCTTCGTTTATCCGGTCAGCTATTACTTGGAATTGTGCGTATCTACTCCAGAAAGACGAAATACTTGCTTGATGATGTCAATGATATCTTGTTTAAACTCAAAAATTCGTTTCGTTACGCCACTGGCGTGTCTTCCGACGCGATCCAGGTCACGGCAGCTCCACAAAACCAAGTTATCACCAACATCTCGTCCATAACGCTTCAAGATCAGGTTACTGACCTCAACTTGTTGTACCAAGAAGACTTACGACTCGATGACGAAGTGCCCACAACTCTTTTCCGCAATCTCAACCTGGCATTACCCGATGATACAATGGACACGTCCATAGAATATGGAAGAAATGCAGACATTCATGAACCCGATAATAATGATCTCGATTTGGAATTGGATTTTAACTTGGATCAGTCGATCGAAATGGGTAGAAATGCGCCTGGCGTCAATGCGGCAGGAGATATGTCGCTTATGGACTTGCACGATGACCTCAATTTTGATATAGGTGAACCTTTACAGACTTTGGACGCGGAATCGATTCATGACGAGGTACCGCCTCCTAAAACTCCAGTCCAACGTGCTCCAAAGAACCAAAGAAAGCTCAAGAGGAAACTAGTTATTGATTCTCCACAAGAATTGGAACGAGGAATCTCGATACATGAATTGAAGCGGTTGCTGCAGCTCCGATTGCGTGACCTCACCGTCCACTCTTTCGACTTTCATTTATCGGAACAGGACAAGCTTAACTTAATTCAAGAGCTCTCTACGAACAAGCGCCGGCGTTTTGCTCTTGACTCTCAATTGCAAGAGGTTTGCGAGGAGCTTGCCATGCAAGAGGAACAGCATAAAGAGCAGCGGGAAGAGGAAGAGCCTAATTTTGAGTTTGGTAATTTGGACTTGGACATATCGCTTCCTGAGATAGAGTTCCCACAAGAACCCATAACCAGCAATGCCCAATCGTCGATGCAAATTGCAAATCTTTTGAGAGAAAAGTTTGATGAAAAGGACACTGTAGAGTTTTCCGATGTTGTCGATGAGGATATGAAATCTCAAAAACCACTTGGAATGAAGGAAGAAAATAAGATCAACAAGCGCCGAGAAGCCAGTAAATGTTTCTTTGAGGTTTTGGTGCTTGCTACTAACAACTGCATTTCTGTCAACTCAGACTTGACAATCACCAAGAAAGAGAGCATATACGCTAAGTTTTTGTAAATTAGACATTATATAAACGCCATAGACACAAGTTCTTGGTGCCCACGACTATATCCTTCTCGGTCAAGAAAAGAACCTGCAATTCTGACGTTTGGTTAATGGGTAACCGGGGCAAATCTTCGTCTTTATCGACCAACATTTGGAGTATTGGTTTGGACTCGTCTAGGTCCCATAGTTGAAGAATAATCTCGCCTGTAATTGACACTCCAATGGCTATGAATTGGTGCTGGTACCCCGGTCTCTGACTCATGGAGTAGATTAAAATATCTGAATTGACCACCTTGAAGATTTTTCCCTGGTCTAAATGCCATATATGAATAGTCCAGTCAAGACCAGATGCGATAAATAAGTTATTGGAAATGAAAGCGTCAGTCATTCGACACGAGCCGGAGTCTTGGAACTTGGTATCGTTGAGAATTACAGTTCCATTTTCATGCAAAATCACCCAGTCTTTGATGAAAGCATCAGACGATTTTAGCATATTTCGAGGAAACACTTTTTGAACAGGGTTATCTAGTTGAATTGAATCTCGGTGTGGAGCCGTCAATATATGACTCGACCATGCATTGACGACCCCCTCGTGAGAAATCGAAGCAAATTCAGAGCCATGGCGGTGAACGAGACCACATATAGCTGACTTGTGATGCAAAAAAGTATGCTTATGTTTGATGCTGGGAGCAATTGGAAACATTGGAGATCGTATAGATGGTAGATATGACACCGTATTTGATATTTGGTTATCCAAATCCCATACAACGACAGAACCAGATTTCAAACCACCTATTATTCGAGACGGAGATTCAGAATCAAATAGTATAGCGGTTATGGGCGACACGCTTTCCAAGTAATATTCAGGAAACAATTGGGGTTCTATGCTGTAAACGACTGCCTTGCAAGAGTAAGCAACCGCTAGAAGGCCATTTATGGAGGATTTAGCCATCGCAGTTGGGGTTCCATGAAAAGTAGTTGATAATTTTTGAAGTTTATTTGTAGGAATTGACATTGTTTTCGGAGTGCTGGTGTAGTCTCGAGGAGGCTGGGGGATGGATAGTTTGCCAAGATCACGAATGGCGTCTCGGAGTGTGGCATTGATTGTGGTCCAGTCATGGAGGGGAGAAGTTCCAACATTTTTTTGAAAATTGATGTTCCCAGAAACGTCCAGTTTGATCTCTTCACCCTGTTCTTCATCTTGACCGTTTTCTTCACCTTTATTCTCACTTTCTTCTTTCTGTTTATTTTCTGGTCCGATTTGTACAGCCTTATCGATGGTAATACGTTCCTTTAAAGTGACTACCGGAGGCACTTCCCAGTCCTTTTGGATAGCAAAGTCCTTTTTCGCAAGCTTGTGGTCATTTTCAGCTTTTTTCCGACTCCGTAGCTCTTCAAGTCGCTGTCTTTTTTGCTCCAATAATTGGTGCCTGTCCATACTGAAAAAGACAAGCGCGCGCGTTTCTTCATCTTCTTTAGTATGGAGGTTGATGATATTCTTCGAGACTTTGAGGCTAGCGGTGCCAAGCCCGCCAAGGCCAATATAAGTGCCCGTCTCACCCAGGCAATGCTTAATGAAAGAATGGCTCCGGAAATCTTACCATATGAACATGAATTAATGCAAGAAACTTTGACTCAGATCGAGAACCAGCAACAATATTTATTGGATTGCCATGAGTACGGTGACTCCAATGCCGACCTGGGGCTTGTAAGCGGTGACTTCAAGCTCCAACTAATGATAATCGAGACAGATATCGAAAGACTCAACTTTCTTGTACGAGTATATCTTCGAGCTCGACTCGCCAAACTCGACGATTATAATTTGTATTACATCAATTTGACTCTGGATGGTGACAACAAAATACTATCCCAAGCCGAGCTCGAGTACTTGCGGAGCCATTTCAAGATTTTGACGAAACTTTACAATAATAGTTTTTTGAAAAAAATGCCCGAGTTTCTCACCTTGTTGGATGATACCAGTGGAGGTCAGTCAATGATTACGGCCCCAGATACTAATGAGCTTGTGTTTGTACGCATAGGAGGACGAGATCTAACTGTTTCCACTCTGGAAGAAGATTTTGAATTGGTAGCGGGTGGAATCTACGTTGTTCGCTACAGCTTGATTGAGCGGTACATCCAGCTTGGAGATATTGATTTGATATGAATTTAAAACTACTCCAATTGCTCACATCCACCGGGACACTCGCTATTTCCCTCTTCCACAAACCATTGTTTCAAGCAGCCAAAGTGGCCCCGATGCCCGCATTTGAGACTTCGAACCACATTTAAGCCATGACACGGCTCGTGACAATACACGCAGTTTGGTTGTTGCCTTGAGCACAGGTCACAGTACCAGTATCCAAAATCGTGTTTGTTCTGATTCTCGTTGAGTATGACTTTGTCACAGAAACAACAGAAAAATCTGAGGTCCACTTCCTTCAAAGCCCTTAGTTCCTCCAAGTCTTTAGGCACCAGATTGACCACCGCCAGGGCCACGGAAAAGAGCCTCCACTGGTGAAGAACGTCGATGTACTGAGCTATGCGTTCTTTACAAGCCCACGGTTCGAATCCTTTCAGGTATTTGTAACGGTCGTAGAATAAAAGGGTTAATGCACACGCAAGCACGAGATCTCCCTGGGATATGGAGTAGTCTAATGCCGCCGTAACGAGCAGCTTGGATTGCCATGGTTCCGGGCGATCTTGCAACGGAAGATTGGAGAGCACTTTGGAAAGCTGCGATTCTTCAACGGTGGAAAGCGGTCTCACCGAAGACGCTCGGCGAAGTGGTAACTTTGTATCTGGGTCGGTTGCGATGAGCGGCATTGACGACTGCTTTCGAAGTGACGGGGGGTCGGTTGTTTCCGATGCAAAGCTCTCAGAAAGCGGGCGGATATTTTTGGTGAAACTTTCTCGTTTTGCCGGACTTTCAGAGAGCGACATCGAACTGTTTCGATGCTGTTTTATAAGGTCGATAAGATTGCTCAGCGACGTGCTTTTCAGGATTCCAAGATCACTGCGGCTGCGACCCAGCAGACCTCCATAATGAGTAGTCAGTGTCAGCGAAGAATTGCAAAGTTCAATTCTGACTCTGAAGACTGCGACTCGTCTGCTACTGGGTCCACGGGCTCGGGTTCCACATACGAAGTTTCGATGCCAAACCCAGCACCAATGATGCGCCAAGTGTGAGCGTCTCGAAGACGACCGGCATTTTGTGCAACGTTGGAATTGAACTCGCAAACGGTGGGGATGTCAAAACCGTCTGGAACATTATAGAGATAATTTTCAGCAACAACTGAGTGGTTATCGTGGATAGGAAGGGTGACGGGATGGACTGAAGGTGATGCGTGGACGTCTGGAGCCTCGAAATCCAGCTTGGAATTGGATACAAACGAGAGATTGTTGGCAGACCACGATACAGCCGTGGACGGCATTTGCTCTAGAGGCTTGGAAACATTGGCAGAGTCGTCGAGGTCATGGGCCATGAACAAGTTGGACTTTGTGATGGTCCATAATTTACGGCGTCCTTCTGGGTTTTGCGCCCACAAAAAGTTTTGGAACGGACGATCCGAAGATGTAGAAACGAGTTCTCTTGCAATGAATTTTCGGCGGAAATTGTATACGGCAATAGTGGGCACCTCGTTAAGGTAGGAGCATGCAAAATCATAACGGTAAAGGTCTAGGGTGTTGAAATCGCTGTCCGATTCGTACGGGCTCCACCGCACCTTCATCACTGGTCCAAAAGTATTTACCGTGACTTCGGGCATGGTGGAACTTTCGTTGTAGCTGCAAACACAAATCTTGTGATCTCGACTTCCTGTGAGCACATATTCGGCAGTTGGATGGATGCTAAGCGAGAGTGCTGGTCCCGTGTGGAAGTTCCAGCGACGACACGGCTGGTTGGACATTCTAAGGTCATATTTGTGGAGAGTTCCTGAATCGTGAACTGAAAGAATTGTCAATTTATTGCGAGCTGGAGCATGGGGTGAATGTTGGCAAGCACGTACGGGATCGGCATGAGGACCAGAAACAAGGGTAACCGAAGCATGACCAGCAGGCAGACGGAGATCCCAGAGTTTTATGGTACCGTCTTGAGAACCCGAGATCAACAGGTTTATATCTGGGAAATCAAGGCTGTTGATACATCTTTTATGGTCATTTAGTCGTTGTAAAGGATACGTTTTGCCGTTGTTTCTGGTACCGTAGAGGGCTATACTGCCCGAGGTGAGTCCACAAGCAATTTTGTTTTCGTTAGTTTTATGGTATTAATGTTGTTAAGCTTGGACCGAGAGTCCAATAAATTGATATCTCTTAGTATCTGGCGCTGGTCTTGAGACAACACAAGAAGCTTAAGGGTGTTCTTGCCACCTAGTACAACATGGTGGTCCCCTGAACACCAAAATTGAGTTGGGAAAGACACAGGGTTTCCCGCTCGCAGTGGTAGCGAAGCATAACCAAAATTGACAGTCAGATTTCGCGCGAAAGTTTTGTTGATGAAACTAATCGTGAGAATCACCACCCTCTTTAAAACTATGGCCCAGGTGGGTTTGGCGGTTGGCGCGTTGGTGCTCTATGGTCTCTACACCTACCAGAGCAATCTCATCTACCCAGCATCTCTCAATGATGGCCATGGACATTGTGCTACTCCAGATGAATACGATATGGATTTTGAAACAGTTCACTTAAAAACCAAAGATGGCGAAACTCTTCACTGCTATCTGCTCAAACATGACCGCAACCATCGCGACTACACGAATAAAACCGTGGTGATGCTCTCGCCAAATGCTGGAAATATTGGCCATGCGCTCCCACTTGTAGCCATGTTCTACAAAAATTTGAATTGCAATGTGTTCATTTACTCTTACCGAGGCTACGGCAAGTCTACTGGAAAGCCGTCGGAAGTGGGTCTCAAACTAGACGCCGATAGAGTGGTGGATTATTTGCGTAGTGATTCTCAGTACAGCTCGTCGCATATCGTTCTCTATGGACGTTCGCTTGGTGGTGCTGTGGCCATCTATATTGCATCCCGCTACGGCTACTATATCTCTGGGATGATTTTGGAAAACACATTTTTGTCTATCCGAAAAACTGTGCCTCATATTTTCCCTTTCTCAAGATATTCGCCAACTTTGTTCACCAGAAATGGGACCTGGAAAAACTAGTGCCCAAGATTCCCGCATCAGTTCCAGCGCTCTTGCTTAGTGCCCGCAACGACGAAATCGTGCCCCCACCTCATATGGACCGGATTTTCTCTTTACTAAGAAGTGATAACAAACTGATGTACAAGTTTGATTCGCTGCATAACGACACTGTGATTCAGGCGGGATACTGGGACCACATTGAAGAGTTTTTGGAGCGCATAGGATAAAAAAGGAAAGGTTAAAGAAGAAGAGGGAGAAAACCACATGAAAGAAGGAGAGGGTTAAATGAAAGAAGAAGAGGACTAATTGAATGTATTGATGAATGGAAGTAATGAAACAGTGTGTTAATGGAAGGAAAGTAATGCTGTAGTGAATGATTAGTGAAAGTTGTAATGGCTGAAAAGATGAGAAGTTATTGAGAAGTTAATGTCGTGTGATCAAAGTAAACCAAGGCAGTCCAGTTTCACTCGTAGTAATTTAATAATCCTCCTCATAAATTCCAGTTCTTCTTGTCTCTGTCTCTTTGCTCTTTGTCTCTTTATCCTCTGTCTCTTTTCCTTTTCCTACACCGATCGTCCTACTCTTTATTGCATCTACAACACTAACTGAGGCTCGGCCCCCTTCTTTCCAGAATCGTCGTGCGACATGAAATCGATCTTCTGGTCGTCTGACAACTTCAAAACCTTCTTCAACCGCTCGCCAACCGTTCGTAACTTGGCATTGTCACAGTCTTTGGTCCACACTCCAATTCTGATTGCTTGTCTTCTTACGTTTAAAACAATTCCATTTACTTCGTCTTCTTCATCTTCAATGGTCTCACCGATCACAGACAATAATCCACGCAACCACAAATCATTGATAGCAGGTCCAATCTTGTTAGAAAATGAATATTGCCATTTTCCTCCTTTGGCATTTTGTTCATCTTCCCATTCAGGCTTGATTCCCTCCTTAAACAAATGGTAATCGGACTTCAAGGGGAGCTGGTTAGCTGGAGGAATCGAATTATAAATGCCCCAGAATTCTTCTACGGACGAAAATGTGATGACGGGTTTCAACAAATCGTGCCAGTTTTCACTTTTGTTGACCTGGGGCTTTGTGTACCATAAAGTCCACTTGTTGTTCAAGGGGTGCTTGGCGGTAAACTCCGACTTGTTAGTCAATACGGTTTCCTTGTCCAACGACAACGATTCTGTCTGTTTACTCAATTCTTCCGACATTGGTGACTTGAGCACAAATGAGAAAAAATTCGGTGCGGAGGGCTGGGTAAATCCAGGCACGCGTACCGCGCGGGCCCCGTGTATATTTCATACTCTACATACTACCAATTGCTAGTATCATCACTAAAACTACTAGTCTCAACCAGTAAGACTATACAACCGCAGCCACCAACGCCAACATTGCTCCAGCAAATCCTGAGTAAATATTAGGTGTTATTTCGTATCCCGCGTTGGTATTCAGAACAGTGGTGCGGTCATAGCTACGGACTTCGCCAACATTTCCGGTCTTGGAGCCTAGTCCTACGCCACCCGACTTGACATCACTATTCCCGGCTTCTGTGTAGGTTGTTTTAAAAGATTGCTGGTAAACCAGCGGCAGGGTTGTAAGTTTTCCATTTGCTGTTTTGGTCACCCAAACAGTTGTCTTTGTAAGCGTTTTACCCTGGTCGTTCTGTCCATTATTCTGGTCTGCGAGGGCGTATATGGTGGAAACGAGTGTCAAAATGGCTAGAAAGCGATAGAAATACATGATGGTGGATTGTAGAAAGAGAAATGTTGATATCGCGCAACGCAGCCATGGTGCACGGGTGGGTTGCGAACACAAGTGAGAACAAAGAGTCAGAAAGAGTCAGAAAAGGAATAGCTAGTGGGCCAGAATCTCCTAAAATTGGTGCTAGCTTGATTCTTTGCATTTGAGTGCTATTGGAGTTGGTTCTGGGTGGTTATAAGCTGCAAATTACCTGTACTTATATGCAGGCACGCCCATATTCAGCTAATCCACTCTTAAGACGAAATGTGCTTTATACCTACTCGACTCCATCATATTTGTGATCGCCACCTATAGTTCGAGCCAACTCTCTTAATTCTTTACCCCATCTGGTGTTTCTCATTTTCGCATATATTTCGCATCGCGAAAATTCACGAATCTCATCTCATCTCATCGACATGGCTAGGACGCTAGGAGAGAAGTTGGGGGACATAGACGCCCCAGAAGACTTTGATATTGAGAACAGCGAGTTCCACGAGTTCGGATCTGACTCTGGTACAGGTTCAGAGTCGGAAGATGACCAGGAGGCTCGTGAGCATTACGTTCCTACTGGCCGGTCTAAACTCAGAAATGCCGCTCCCATCAACGGAAAGTATAAGGGAAGTGTAGTGTCTCGGGAGCAGTTGGAACAGAGCGAAAGCGAGAATAGCGAGGAGGAAAATGAAGAGGAAAATGAAGAGGATAGTGAAGAAATCGAAAACGAAAGTGATGACATTGAAAGTGAAAATGGTAGTGAAAGTGAAATTGATAGGGAGAACGAGCTGGAGGGTGAGAGTGAAGAGGATCTGGAGGACAGTAGGTCAGAAACCAACCAGAATTCTGGCCGCGATTCTGCCAATATTGCTGAACTTCTAGCTACCGAGCGTAAGCATGTCATCCAAAGATTGTCTCAATCGACCACTTCTGACGCTCTTAAAGGCTACTCGATTGATAAACAGCAAAGGCTCTTTGATTCCATCATCGAAGCACGCATGAAAATCCAGAAATCATTGACAAACTCGAATATTCTTCCCAGCAAAAACCTTCCTGAATTTGAGTATTCGTCTTCCAAGTATAAAATGGCAGAAAATGCTTGTTACAGTCTCCTCGATAGCATTCTCAGTCTCCGGACCAAGCTTGTGAAACACGACCAAATATCAACGGAAAAAGTGAAAAATCCCAAGAAACGCAAATTGGACGAGTACGTCAAAGCTTCCACCAAGCAGGATGCTATTCTTGCCAAATACAGAGAAGTGGTGTTGAACAAGTGGTCCAATAAGATCCAGAACTCGTCTGGCTCGCGGGCTTTAAACGATAGTAAGTTCAAGGCCATAAATCAGTCAGCGGAACAGCAAGTTGCAAATCATTTATTGGACAAAGAAAGATTGATCAAGCGTACGAAAATCAACCGAAGTCAAATCACACCTTTGGGTTATGAAGAGGAACCGGAATCAAAAACCAATGACGACTCTGAAGTTCCTAAAACGAGATCTCGTGGAGAAATGAACCAAATTTTCGACGATGGTGATTTCTACAGAATTTTGTTGAACGATTTGGTCGATAAAAAAATACAGACTTCGAATCCAACATCTGGTCTCAACGTTGCTCTTGCTCTGAGATCCGCCAAGCTTAAAAACCAGGTCGATACTAGAGCCTCTAAGGGCCGTAAGCTTCGGTATCATGTACAGGACCCGATTGCAAATTTCGATGCGCCTCGAGGAGGATGGGCCTGGAACGACGACCAGATTGACGAATTTTTTGCATCGCTTTTGGGCCAGAAGGTGAATATGAATGAGGAGGAGGACGAAGCTGAACCAGAAACCGTTCCCTGAAAACTCAATTCTGATTTTCAGTTAGACAAGTGTTCTGCAGATGCTCTAATACTGGTTCCTGCACAAAGCTCTTGCACTATATCTCCTGCACAATGCTACCCCATACTCATATTCACATGGTTTTTCATTCATCTTCATGACTTATACTATCAAGCTCCGTCACGACGGGCGTGAATTCTCCGCTATTAGCTCCCACAAACACCAGCAAGTGTTTGCAAGACGCCAAAGTCGTCCCTGGCTGAAAGTGATCATTTTGATTCATGGCTTCCCCGATAATAATACCTCCTATAACGGTGTTTGGCCAATTCTTGCCGAGGCATTTCCTCTGGCGCTCTTGTTGGCACCAGCTTTGCGCGGGTACGAGCCTTCAAGTATAGGAAAAGACACCGAGTATCGAACCTCGGATCTTGCAAAGGACGTCAAGGCGTGGATTGAACAACTAGGAGACTTGCAAGGAGTTCCTGTACACCTCGTAGGCCACGATTGGGGTGCAATTGCCGCGTACAAAACCGCCACCATGTTTCCTGAGCTTTTGACATCGATGGTGACTTTGGCTATTCCTCTCATGTCCAACATCAAACCATGGGAACTCGCTGTAAAATGTCCCCAGCAGCTCTACTTGTCAAGTTACTTTTTCACCATGCAGTACCGGTTTCTTTACGGACCCAAGTTCCACGGCGACTATCTCGACCAACTCTGGCGTTACTGGTCGCCCACTTGGAAATTCACCGAGGATGATATAGGACCTGTTCGTGAAACTTTGGCTCAACCTGAAGTTCTCGATGCTGCTACTGCCTACTATCGGTGCTTGTTCCGCGTGCTTAATATCCAGGATAGAAAATGGTTAGTGGATTTCGAAAAAGTTCCACTTTGATTCTCGGTGGAGAAGTTGACGGGTGCATGTCGAGCCAGTTACTAGAAATTCAAAGAAACAAGTTGGCGGGAAATCCCAACGTCAAGGTTCAGACCATGGCAGGTTTGGGCATTTTCTTCATCGTGAGGATCCCCAAAAGGTGGGCGAGGCAATTGTCGATTGGTTGAAAAACCACACCTGAAAAATCTTGCCCCACATTTTGTCCTGCGTGTACACTGGGATTCCATATTTATGACAGCTTGAATTAATAAATGTCCTGCATTTACTATGGGTGCGCAACGAAGTTTGAATTAATAAGCGGCATATAACATATATATAGAGCTACCCAGCCTCGATTCCAATCATCATGACCACTGCTTTTGTATCTGGAGCCACCGGCTTCATTGCTCAGCACATTGTGAAGCAATTGCTTGCTGAAAATTTCACGGTCGTGGGAACTGTCAGATCGCAACAAAAGGCCGATAAATTGCTGAAACTATTCAACAATGATAAGCTTCATCTCGAGATTGTTCCAGATTTGACAGCTCCAAATGCGTTTGACGAGGCATTGGAGAAGTATCCAGAGACTTCGATATTTCTTCATACGGCATCACCAGTGCTGTTTGGAGGAAAGGACCCCGAGAAGGATTTTTTGCTTCCTGCCATTGAAGGCACAAAAAATGCCTTGAGAGCAATTCAGAAACACGGTCACAACGTCAAGAGGGTTGTGCTCACATCCTCGTATGCTGCTGTGGGAAATGTGTTGGAAACTCCTCCTAAAGGTACGGTTATTACTGAGGAAAGTTGGAACAACATTACCTGGGAACAAGCTCTCAGCAATGAGCTGGCCGCCTATGCCGGTTCAAAGACGTTTGCGGAGAAGGCTGCGTGGGATTTTGTGGAGAAAGAGAAGCCCCAGTTTACTCTTTCGGTAGTTAATCCTACCTATGTTTTTGGTCCTCAGGCTTTTGATGAAACTGTGAAAGGTGAGTTAGGATTTTCTTCGGATTTGTTCAAGTCTGTTCTTTCTTTCAAGCCGGGAGACACCGTCAAGGAGTTCAAAGGAGGCTTTATTGATGTGCGAGATGTAGCCAAGGCACATATAGTTGCTGCCCAAACCGACGAAATTCAAGGAAAAAGGTTGATTTTGACCGAGCATCGATTTACTTTCCAAATGATTTTGAACATTATTCGTGAAAAGTTTCCTGAACTCCGTGACAGTCTTGCAGTAGGTGAACCTGAAAGGGCCCACGAAGGGCTCAGTGACCTTATTGTGGACAATTCGAAAACAAAGAAGATTTTGGGATTCAAGTTCATCAGTCTTGAAGACGATGTTTATGACTCTGTTCTGCAACTTTTAAAGTACAACGACTTGGAGGAGCTTAGAAAATAGAAATTACTAGAGTCTCAATAAGTATCAGACCTATGACTCCAGACCCATGTGGGCAATTATTCTCTCCATTAATGCCTTATTTTTCTGTTGCTGTTCGACCAATTCTCTCATGGACAACTCAATGGTTTTTGTGCATTCTTCCAATTTTTGTTCCACAAAAAGTCGGGTTTGTTTCATGATTCTTTCGTTCTCCTTCAAGCCCGTTTGCTCGCATTCGCTGGTTAGTCTTTCTATCGTTTTTAGTAGTGATTTTAGTGACTTTGGGTCTTCAGCCTTGAGAGCATTTTCCGCCTGATTTCGGGTAGTTTCGAGTAGTCGTTTGGTTTCGTTGAAGGTGGGTACTATCTCGTCTTGGGAGGTCAGACTGGACATCAGCGACAATCTTGGAAGACTAAAAACCAGTTCTGAAACAATCTCGAATTCTTCGCTGGAAACTAAAGATTCCACAGGAACCTCTCTTCCTGCTTTGAGATTTTCGCTGAACATATTGAGCTGAAAAGTAGCATTTTCTAGCTCCTCGACACTTGTATCTCGGGTTATTTGACCTAGAACTTGAGTTATATTGTCAATTGAATTTTCTTTGTTCTTCATTCTTCCTGATGCTCTCTTTATAGCAGACGCCAATTGGCGCTGTAACGTCCGGACTGTAGGAGCCACTACCTTGGTTTGTCTCCCATAGTCCTTGGTTTTCATTTCCACATACTTTCGTTGCACCAACTCCCATTTATATGTCTGGCTCACCGAACGATCTCCTACGTATTTGAACGGCTTGATTTGTACAATCAAGTAAAGTATCAATTGAATGTCATTTCCATTTAGTTTTGTCTTGCTGAGCGTTCTGTTGTAGGCATCGAGCTCCTCAATGACTTTGGCTTTGGTTCCAATGAAAGAATTATTAGCTGAATTGTCACCAGAATTATTACCAGAATTATTAGTGGTTTCAGATTCAGATATTTTATTGGCGACTTGTTCTCCATTCTGAAAGGTCAATTTCTTGCCTGTTTCGGGTTTGGAAACCGGGAAACATTTCCCAAACCGGCGTGGGTGCTATGAGCCAGTTTCATGGATTGAATGCTGCTACAAAAGTATGGGGTAGTTGTCGCAATTTGTGTCGCGAAAATCCGACATGGTATATTACAGGAATGTTATGTAGTGTTTTAGTCAAAAGAAAAGCCAGAAACAAAAGCATTGGTCAAGCTCTTCAAGTCTTGCTCGAGTGTAGAGTTCCTCTCGTTGTCGTACACTGGCGGCGAATCTTGTATTCTGGAATAATGGTTCGATGACAATGGGTGCGAAACTGATCCATAAACGTTATCATTGCCATTTTGTTCTTTGCTCAAACGAGGCCATTGAGCTTCCTCGTTGCTGTGGTCTTGTCTTGGTGCAGCAACATACGACATCACACTGGCGGTGTCGTCGTCCCTAAAGTTTCTCGTTTGGATGGGCATTATGCTGGCTGGAGTCTGTCTCAATTGCACCATTGAAAGTTGAAGATTATCCAATGGTCCTTCAACAAGACAACCCTTTTCTCTGAAATGAATAAGAAGGTGGTTCCAGAGCTTGTTCTTGGACAAGCACCTTGGGTTACCAACAATGACCAACCCATACTTAGCTCGGGTGAGTGCAACATTTAAGCGTCGAGAATCACTTAAAAATCCAATTCCGTGAGTTTCATTGGCTCTAACACAACTCAAGATGATATAGTCTTTCTCCCTACCTTGGAATGCGTCGACACTGGCAACTTCAACTTCAGAATACTGTTCTCTCTTATCCACCAAAGAACCGGTTAACAGCATGTGCTGAAGAATATATGCTCGCTGACCCTCGTAGGGTGTCACCACGCCAATCTGCTCGGCTTTTACGCCTTGCTTGAACAATCTTGTAATGATTTTCTCCACATTCATCGCCTCGACTCTATTAAGATACGAATATCCGCTCGCCGAAATCTCTTCCCGACCATAATTGGCCCAGAACATCATAGGGAAATCCAAAACGGGCCATGGAAAAGTTTCGTTTTTGAATGTTCTGCTTTCGCTTGAAACTCCATTTTGCAATGAGCCCTCGTAGAACATATTTGATGGAAATTCAGAAAGACATGGGTGCATTCTATATTGCACTTCAAGACGAATGGGTACATGTCCCAACACCACAAGTCTTTCAAAAAGCGACTGTTTCAATCCAGCATCGCCTGCTTTTTTGTGAAGAATAACTGGGCCTAATTGCTGGTGATCTCCAACAAGAATAACCTGCTTCGCACCCTTCACTATCGGGATCATGATTTCTGGTTCTGAAGCCTGGGTGCTTTCATCAATTAATACGGCTCGGAAAACCATCGAGTCCAATCTGTGATCTCCTGCTCCTACGCATGTGGAGCAGATAACTTCACAATCTTCCATAACCGATTTCTCTGCCTTTCTGGTCAACTTGTGGAATTCCACAGCTTCCTTCGCCAGTAACTCTCCCTCGGCATTCTTTTTATCCTGAAGTTTTTGAAGACGTTTGTTGGTTTGAACTATCAAGTTGTGCAACGACAAGTGCGATACCAGACTCTCTGCATCTTCCCGAGATTTGGCAGTAAGTCTCATCACCTTTACACCAAGGTTTGCAATCTTTTCAGCGAGGTGGTCTACAGCCACATTTGATGGTGCACAAACCAAAATCTTCTCTGCTGTTTGCTTCTTTTTGCCCTTTGTGGGCTTCTTTCCTGAAGGTTTTTTGTTGATCATGTTTCGAAGATGGTAGATTATTGTTGCCGATGTGAACGTTTTGCCGGTTCCTGGAGGACCCTGGATCAACGAGAGTGGTCGTTGTAGCACGGTTCTAACGGCATTTTCCTGTGACTCGTTCAATGCCGTCAAGTTTGGTATTGATAGCTTTTCCGGTAAATTAAACGAAAACTCCACTGGTTCTACATTATGTCCTAATATGCGATGGTAGATATAGCCCGAAACCGACTTTTCGTCCACTGCAAAAGATTTGAGGGCATGTTGCATCCGGTTGTAGGAGGTTCCTTTCCATACAAATTCGGCGGTGAAATTAGTAGTGAGATGAGTTGGAGGAGCATTTTTCTGCGGGTTAAGTTCGAGAGTGAATTCATTGTGATAGGCATTGGGCAACCTCACAATAAATCCTGAACCTTGCCATGGCTCGCGGTCACCGCCGTTGTAATGGAGAATGATTTCATCGCCCACAGCGACTTTCAAAGATGAGGTTTCGAAGGTGGAAAGAATGAACGAGGCAAGATGTCTCTTGTTAAGCCCCATAGCCCAGCGAATAGTTATGTGTTCGAGAGCCTGGGACTCCTTCATGCCTTTATCATACTCTGCTTCCAAGTGCAAAAGTGGTCCAAATGCCCGCTGGTACTGGAATGCATCGTTGTAGCGCATCAATATAGGAAGCACTTCTTCCTCTTCTTCACCTTTCTGGTCAATATCCTCGATCGTAGCATCGCGGTTGAGCCTCCACTGAGCTTCAAGCTTTGATATTTGAGCATGGGTAATTGGAATTGCTTCGATTTGATCATGTTCCTCCGGGTTTCCAGCAATCCATGGTAAAAATTGCCTTTCTTCAATCAACGGCTGCCATTGGTTTGTGTCCCAATTGATATCCTTCTGCTGGGCACAAGGAAGTCGACATAGTATCACCACGACAGACTCTTGCTTTGCGCTAACGTATCCTAAGATGAATACGTTTTGTTACCACAATTATAACATTCGAGAACGGTGTCCCCAAGGTCTGATTCTTCGTGCAACGAGACTATACGATGGCGAGAGAGAATCAAGTGCGACACGATATGTGAACCTTTGTCTCCTGACTTGGAATTGCAAAACCATTTATTGCAAGTGTTACACTTGACCACACAATTTGTGGCGTGGATTCCGCAATAGGCACAAGCATGAGGAATACGTTCAGTTAGTGGATGTTCATCGTGAGACGGTTCTTGGAGCGAATTATGCTGTTCTGTGGACTCGCGGAGGAGCTTATCGTCGTCATCTTCAAAGTCCATGTCTGTTAAGCTGCGACTGAAAATTCAAATGAAGAAGTCGCGGTCGTGCACACAACAGGTGGCAGCGAGTGAGTGGGTCGCACCAAACTGCTAAAAAGTGAGCGGACACTGTAGACTGTAGAGATACCCGATACTAAATCTGCCTAAGCACCTCGCCAAAAAAATAAAAGAAAGAACTCAATACAAAATAACTACTCAATATCTACTGCTTGAAATTGACTCATTCTGTGGCTCTCTTTCATGCTTTACTCTAGTTCTTCATTCTCCATATCCTCATTTCCATACCTCATTCTTCAGAGCTTACTCTCCAAACTCAATCCATACTCCATTCCCTCACTCCTCTCACTCTCCTCGCCGCGCAGCCGCGTGCTCGGGGTTTCCTGTGTGCTCGGCAATCGCTACTCGTCTCGCGGGCAGTTCCTGCACAATAACCGCACCACCATTGTGAAACACGAACGATTAAACTCTAAATCGACCACTTACCACTCAAAATCCCAGTCAGTTTCCGCTTTGTGTACGCGTTTCCAACCGATTCCCAACGCCATCTCTCTTTGAAGGCGTCTTTTAATTCGTCAACTGTATTGAATATACCCAAATTGTTTAAACCATGAAAAGCACAGTGTTCCATAAAATTATAAAACGAGACAAGGGGATTTTCCAAGGTCGAAATTTTTCCATATCCACAGACTCGGTGACGTGGATTCACGTGTACTCCCTTTTTATTACTCCTGAGGGCCAGTTATTCTCGTCGGAGGAAAATGAAAACCACTACCTCCTTCTTCAGTCTTTGCAATCGTGCCACGTCCAGGTGTTCCCCAACATGTCGTCGGCTTCCACGACGAGCCAGCTTCCCACTATCCATCGTCTCAAGAAGGGGGCTGCTTCTCCAGCCAATGGAACCAGCGCTGATGACCCACCGGTGATTTTCATCAAAACTTTCGACAACGAAAAACTTTATATCAAAGTCACTTCCAAGACATACTTCACCAACTTGATTGCCGCCTTGATGGTCTGGCAATTTATGAAACCCCAAGGTCTTGTGAAGAAGTGGTACTGGGAAAGTGGTTCGCAACAGGTGGTGGAAGAGAGTAGATCTCACCTGCAATCTATATCCGTTTTGGTGTGTCGCTGCAAAGTATACGGCCCCATTCCGTCCAGAAATAAGAATATCACCATTGTCAATGGTCCCAAAGCTCCAATGTTCAACCCTAATAGTCTGTTTGAGAACCTGGACTCGCTGCTCGCTCAATTGCAAAACCAACATGGAGGCACAGACAATGTTAGCGAGGGATGGTTCTACGCCATGGGTGTGCTCAAATCAGATGGAATTCTCAACTTTATTACCGAACTTGACGGCACCCTCCTCTACTCCGTGGACATGACCACCATTTTCTCGTCCGAAATCCGCCAAGTTCATCACTCAATCTTCGACAATTCCAATACTCTTTTTCTTGGCCAGCTCAGAATGCTTCGGTTGAACAACTCCATCAAAACCGTTTCTCCCTCCGACCAACTCCTTCCTCCATTCTTAACAAAAGACGGTAAGCCCACTCCGAATAACGGCCGCTTGATGATCCAGTTTCCACTCCATATTGATCTAGAAGATTGGTTTGTTGGATTGAACTACTTTGCTCGCCGTGAATATATCGGCTCCTTTAGCCCCAAAATCAAATCCAATCAAAAACCCAACTCGCTCGACAAGCAAAGCGAAGAAGGTGTGAGCGGCATCCAAGATACCACCATCGATAAGTCATTTGCTAGTACCATGACTGGAAGCGAGACGCTAAAGACCAAAACTAGTCTACTGGAGTACAAAAGAGAAAGCTTTCGAGTTACGAAGAAACTCAAAATCGACCTCATTGAAGCAAAGTTTGATAAGGAACTACCAGGAGAGGGAGGTATTTACGCAGAAGTTTACATGTGGGGATACCCATGGTCGAGAACAGCTCCTGTGAAACATGCTAATAATCCGTTCTGGAAGGAAGAATTTTCTACTGACTTGCCAATACTGACTCAGATAGTACACATATTGATCAAGAAGAGTACTCTGGCGAAAAGGTATAGTTCCAACGATGAATTGGTGGGAACCGTTTATTTAACGCCAGATATCTTAAATAAGCAGGGCCGGCCAAACTCTACATTTATTCAAGATAATGGAACAAAAATACGTGGCCATGATACCCCAGAGGCACCGCTCAACAACATCACTAACGACATCGTTCGGCTCTCCATTTACGACCTGTCCAACATTGTGATTGGAAAACTTGTTCTTACCGCCAATCTTAAAGAGTTCCATATATTGAGCCCAAGTCACTTCAAATCTTTTGAGAATATGTTGGCCCACGCTCCAATGAAAGATCTCATCAAGTACTGCAACGATACCATACCCACATCTGAGATAGAGAGCGTTAGTATGCTTCTCTTGGATGTCTTCCAAACGCTAGGCGTCGAAGACGACTGGTTTAAAGCATTGATGGAAATGGAACTTGTCAATGTTGATATGGTTACCCGTAAGAATTACGCTAAAAAGTCCGGCTCAAAAAGCTCGTCAAACAACGTCTTCAACACACTTTTCCGTGGCTCATCAATTTTCTCTAAATCGCTAGAGAACTACAATTTGCGAATAGGGCAAGAGTATTTGGAAAAAGTTTTTGGTGACTTTTTCTCTAAAATATCCACAGACAAAAAGAACTGTGAAGTGGATCCACGGTATGTTAGAGCTGCTATTGTGGCTGCAAGAAAGGGCGATGCTGGTTCGGATTATGATGACTCTGACGACTACGATAGCGATGAAGAAAAGGAGATTGATGACGCGGTTCGCAAGCAGGTGGATTCCAACTTTCAAAACTTGTTAGGATATTGCGAAGAGATATGGGAAAAAATCTGCAAAACATCTAAAGACTTGCCAGAACAGATAAAGAAGCAACTCAAGAATTTTAGGACCAAGGTAGAGTTGGCATGTGACCCTGAGGATAAAGTCACTGCTTTGAATTGTTTGAGTGCGTTCATATTCTTGAGGTTTTTTTGTCCTGCAATTCTCAATCCAAAGTTGTTCTATCTTACTAAGGATCACCAGACTGGAGACTCACAAAGAACTCTCACACTTCTTGCAAAGGTGTTGTTAAATTTGGCGAATCGACAAGAGTTTTCACCTCACAAAGAGCCACATTTGGTGCGTATGAATGATTTTTTGAAACGACAAGAAGAAAATCTTTTTGACTATTACGATAAAATAACGGGCCGGAAGAATGATTTCAACGAGAAGATATTGGAGCTTTCACATGATATGAAGCGGTTCGACCTCGGTCTCTCAGATACCTCTACGTCGCTGGAGCTTCCAACCAACCCTTATTTGATCGATAAGTATCATCGGCTAACAGAATTGGTACAGTTGCTCGACTTGGGTAAGTACACTGCCAATGGACATGATAGTGTTGCTGGTTCAATTGCAACCTCCGGCACACCTTCGGTTTCGCAGCTGCCTCGAGGACCCAGTCCGTACCGACAAAGTAAAGATTCCTATGATCTTGGAGGTGGTTCTGCAGAAATCCAACTTAACGGTCAGCGAAATGTTTACCAAATTGGATCGTTGGAATTTGAAAAATCGGAGTTTCTTGATCTTGCTGGAGACGACGAAACGGAAGGCTTTATCAAATCGTTGTGCCGCAGCAACGAAGACATCTTCTCGTTCATTGCCAGCAGTATCACATTGAAAGACTTGCAAAAAAGAAGCTACACTCTTTGCAATACTATCAACGACTTGGAGCTATTTTTGGAAACCCAAGAGGTACCGTCTAATTATCAAGGTGACAGCCAAATGTGGGAGGCTCTAACTAACGAGATAATGTCACACACCTACTTGGACATCAACCGCAACGCAATTGTATTTATACAAGGTGGAGTTTTCGTGCCTTCCAGCTACAAGAGTTTCATCTACAATGCCCTCAGTTATCTCAAATTGCGATTTCCTGAAAATGACGTTGCCAATATCGCAACATCGTCCAGCTCCACGTCTTTGTCCAGCGCCTACAAGCCAGAGAAAAAGAACATCTTCAAGCGGATTTTGAAGAAAAATAGTTAATATACTTTATAGCCGGCGTCGTCGGTCCTGCATTTCGCTAGCCGGTGTTCCTCGGGCCTGCATACACGTGGTGGGTGTTTCCATCGCAACAACAAATCGTTGCCGTTGCACTTACAATGACAGACAAACCAACGGAAGAGGAAATTTTGGCTTCGTATCCTCAGATAAGTGCGCCTACGGAGCAAACCGGGTACACCTCTAATATCACTCCTGAACAGGAGGAGATAAAAGATAAACTTAGAGACCAGTTGAAGGAACTCGGCTATACCAAAAGACTCGATAATGCCTCGTTGTTGCGTTTTTTGCGGGCCAGAAAGTTCGATCTTGCGAAGGCGAAGCAGATGTTTGTGGAGTGTGAAGAATGGCGTAAGAAGTATGGAACTGATACCGTTTTGGACGACTTCAATACCATGAAAACCCTTAGTTGCCAGCATGTACCCGCAATATTATCACAAGACTGATAAGGAAGGACGCCCGGTTTACTTTGAAGAATTGGGTAGAGTGAACTTGACGGAGATGTTGAAAATTACCACTCAGGAAAGAATGTTGCGTAATTTGGTTTGGGAGTACGAATCTTTCGCCAACAAACGGTTGCCGGCTTGTTCGAGAGAGGCCGGTTATTTGGTGGAGACATCGTGCACCATCATGGACTTGAAGGGTATATCGATTTCCACGGCGTCGCAAGTATTGTCCTACGTTAGAGAAGCTTCTTATATTGGACAAAACTACTATCCTGAAAGAATGGGTAAATTTTACTTGATCAACGCTCCATTTGGATTTTCGACTGCTTTCAAGCTTTTCAAGCCATTTTTAGACCCCGTTACTGTGTCTAAGATCCACATATTGGGAGCCAGCTACCAGAAGGAACTTTTGAAGCAAATTCCTGCTGAGAACTTGCCTACCAAATTTGGTGGTAAGTCGCAAGTCTCTGACCAGGAACTTTACTTGAATGATTACGGTCCCTGGAGAAACCCCAAGTATATTGGACCCGAGGGCGAAGCTCCAAGAGCATTCAGTATGGATTAGATAGATATTGGAGTATAATTTCAGATACCATATATTGTAACTATGCCAGCCTATATGCAGCACGTAGATCGGTTTGGCCATATGTACAGTACTACACGTCTAGTAATAGTATGGACTTTACCAGTTTAGACTTTGGCACATCTGCTATCCTTGGCGATGTTTCGTCCGAGAAAAACGATCTGGTAGGCTCTGGCAGTAACAGGACTCAGCTGGAGCAGTTTAGGACAACTTTCGAGTTCACTGGTGATGATTCGGGCTCGAATGACACCTCTCGCACAACTAATAACGGTGAAAAACAATATTTTTCGGCTAGTGGAAAGGTCATAAAGCTCCGAAAACGAACTGCCGAGGCCAGCGAGTCGACTGATAGTTTGGGAGTTTCTGAAATGGAGAATTTCATCGATATGGATAAACTCTTCAAAACAGTGGAACTTCGAAAATCTTTGAAATCTTCGAGAAAAGCTTTAGAACAGGCTTCCCAAAGCAAGAATGTTCCTCTCTTGACAGAGAAGTATAAACCAGCATCGTTTGTGGATTTGTGCTCATTGGGAAACGATAAGCAGTATCGTGTGGTTTTGCAATGGCTCAAGAAATGGTCTCCCATGGTATTTGGTGAGCCAATTCCTGCTCCAGAATCCAAAACCACTTACAATAGAGATTTCGAAGATCCGTACGGAAGACCACACAAAAAAATAATGTTGATACATGGCCCGCCTGGAATTGGAAAAACGGCTGCTGCTCATGTTTTTGCTCGCCAGATGAAATACAACGTTCAGGAAATTAATGCTGCCAACAGTATGGATATAAACCAGCTGATTGCTGAAAACGACAGCAAGGGCTCGAGAGGTGCCTATGCTTCGCTCAAGCTTAAAATAACGAACGCTCTTACCAGCAATTCGGTGGTTGGAAAGGGTAAGCCTACGTGCATTATAATTGACGAAATAGACACCAGTCCCAATTCGAACGAAATTATCAGGGTACTATCAGACATAGTTCGTCTGGATGGGCGTTCCAACAAGTCATCCAAAAAGCCATTTCTAATGCAGAGGCCCATCATTTGCATAGCTAACAGCAATTATCTGACTCGGCAAGGAAACAACATGGACGTTCTCAGGTCAATTTCTGAATCAGTGGCATTTAAAAAACCAAATATCTCGTCCGGGTCTAAAAAGTCCAGTGGGAATGCTCTCAAAAACTTTAAAGAGCATTTGATACACATTGCCAAGAAGGAGGATCTTAATTTGGACTACAGAGCTATAGGAGAGATAGTAGAAATCTGTGAAGGAGATATGAGAGCATGCTTGAACTATATTCAATTCAACTCCCAGAAGCTTAACGTACCCATCATGGAAACAAAACCAGGAGGTGGTCCTAATAAGGACTCTGACATATCGTGGTTTGCTCTTGTGAACTTGCTCTTTAAGCGAAACTCCAACTTTTCCAAAGAGGAAAACTTTCAACAACTTTTCGATTTATTGTTTAATGGTGGAGGAGTCTCCTCTCTGAGCTCCAGCGGCACATTCGACAAAGTGTTGACAGGATGCTTCAGTCGTTACTTGGACGTAATCCACTTTCAAAGCGATACTTTATTTGGACCTGCTGAATTGAGCGACTGGGTGAGTCTTTATGATCGAAGAGGTTCGCATCGACTTGAGGCAGATTATATGCCCTCGCTTATTTGCTTGAAAATATGGTCTTTATTCAGTTGTCCTGATCCCAATCTTAACCCTACCAACGAACTCATTCCCAACGGTCGGTCGATCGATTTCGAGTCTTACGAAGCACTCAAATCCAACGAACAAATACTTGAGCATGTTGTTGGAAATCTTCCGCCGTCTCTTGTGAATGCACTTGGGGTATCGAAAGGTGGAAAAGAAACCCTTGCGGGAACATTACTTCCTTACTTGGACAAAATGATAATGGCAGACCCAATATGCACTGGATCTAAATCAATCCTGACTCTTTCAGCTCCGGAACGTAATTGTTTAGAAAAAGTTTCGGCAATAGTCAAGGACTTGGATCTTCGTCTCGAGTCGCATAAGGCGATGGACTCCAATCAGGTACTACTTAAAATGAACCCAGATTGGGATTCAATAGTGCACTTTCAGAACCATAATCAGGGAAAATTTGCAGCCAAGCAAATGAGGCGGAAAGTTCTGTTTCCGCTTATTGCGTTACAGCTTGAAAAAGACAAGATTGTGAAAAATACAACAAAGAGACATCTATATGGTCAAAAAGAGTCGGAGAAAAAGAGATCGAAACTGGAAAAAATCGATGAGTTCTTTCAGTCTCTGAGACCCAGAGAGACCGGTCCAACAAAATCGGCAACCCATGAGTTGACTCGAATCTGGGTCAAGTATAATGAGGGCTTCTCGAATGCGGTTCGTAAGAACATTGGATGGACAGACTTTTGGAGAGCTGGTGCTTCATGAACCCTTCTTGGAGTAGTTACCCCATATTGTTTGTGTGCAGTCCGTGAGGTTGAGACGTTTTCGATATCAACATGAACACCAATGGCTGAGTACTTCACCCAGTTGCTTCCACTGCTGGACAGGGGTAATGGGGGAGGAGACGAGAGCCTGGGCACGAAATTGGAGTTTCGAGACCCACGCATAGAGCTTTTTTTGGTTTACAATCCTTCGCTTGTCAGTGCAAATTCCGAATCATTTGAAGAATTATCGAAGCAAATTGTGTGTTGTATATTTCCCAATGGTTCAACCAAGTGGAAGCTTGAGTTACAGACAAACATAGTTGGTCTAATCCAAGGGCTCGAGTCACTTTCACAGTCCATAAGTGAAATGAACCCACAGAATTCGTGGTCGTTCAACTCGCTCGATTCGAGAGTTATTGTTCAAAGGATGGAAAACGAGTACTATTATGCTTGTTGTGTTGCATTGCCAAATTCTCACAAGGAAACCAACAAAATGGAGGTTACAACGCTACGTATTGCCAGCAATATTACCCAGGCTTATGGCTATTTCACACTACTCAATTCCACCATGTCGAACTTGGCAAAGGAATATAATAACCAAGTTTTGGAACTGACGCTTCGGGAGTTTTGGAGCAATTATGTCGAGTCATACAACGCAAATGGCTGTGAAGCGTTGAACCGCAAAGGGCTCCTAGGACTATTACCTAGTGCAAAACCTGTTTTCAAGAGATCAACTGCTTCACTCGGACCAGCAGCTCCGGAAATTGTAAGGCTTCTAGGTGAAAGCGTATGCTTAAAAGATGTCGAGCCTTCAGCGGTGCTTGTATCTTGCTTTGACCGCTCACTTCCCAAAAGGTACGGTTCCTTATACATGGACACTTTCAAGTCTAGCACCATTTCTCGAGATTCATTAGTTTGTTTGTACAACTATCTTGAAGATCTCGACTATTCCGATCGAATGAGCGAAGTGTCAAAAATCACGAATAAAACGGTGTTTTCTACGGGCGAAATCACACAAGAAGAAACGGAAACCAGTACCGAAACAGCGGGGCTCACTCTGGCAGCGCTAGATTTATTGAATCCTATTCATCTAGCCAATAATTTGGTTGTTCTGCCAGTCAATCATACTGTTAGTGGAATGAAAAATACGTTCAGCCACGAGGGTTGGTTGCCTCGATGGATGGGTGGGCTGTCTCAAGTTGAATCCACTTTATCTGAGGAAAACGAAGAAGATGAGGTTGATCAGAACGTTTTCTTGACGGGCCCCAATTCGAGTGTGATACTTTTCTTAGGCACGCTGGATGGTTTCCAACAATTTCGATTGGTGACATATCAAAGCAGTAAAAGTGGAGTGAACATAACATTAGTGTTTGATGCCACGTTTTCTGAGCTCGATAAAGACTCGTTTTACCAACAATTGTCTTCGGAAGTTCTCGAGGTTGCAATGGAAGAAATTGAGAGTATTATTACAGGCACCAATGCACTTGGAAATAGCCTCAGCTCGCTTCCACAATCTCTAAACGGTGTATACCCAGCTTGCCAAAAAGCTCAGTCGGTAGATGTTGACTCGAACTTTTTTTTCGTCACCTATGACATGGAAAATGGATCGTTCAAGTCATCATTACCGTACCTTCCAAGCATATCACCCACATCCATTGGCACCAAATTCAAAATCGTCATGCATCATTTGCACAATCAACTAATAGACATCTTACTAGCGAGAAGAGAGGGTGATTTTTTCACCCAAGCATCCACCGAGTACTTTCACAAGTTCAGTGCCAACAAACATAATGATTGGATGCTCTACTATTTGAAGTATCAAGAGAAGTATATTATAATCATCAAGAATCATTCCAAACTAGCGAAAAAGAGAAAGCAACAGAACATACCCGATATTCCTCCGTCGTTATTGGCCCAGATCACCAACGGTGTATACGATTATGCACCTTTAGGATTTTTGGACAATCTCGGCGACGATATTAAGGTGTGGCTTGAAAAGTTGACCACATCAGACGTTGCCTGAAGCTACCCAGTTCAAAAAATGGGGCACATCTTTGGCTACTGCTGGGGGTAAGCCCATCTTTGTCATCCAGTCTGGAACCGATCCGCCAGGACTAGAGCAAGTTGCCATGGACCACACCAACTTGTTTGTGTCTTTGTGGTATGCTATCTTTTCAATAGAGGTGTAACGAGCAGGAACAAACGAGGGTTCTTTGTTGGCGAAGAGACTAGGATCCAAAGCAAGGGTAATGACATATGCTTCTGAATCATCTTTGGCTTTTACAATGTGCACAAGTTCGTGGAAGATACGCCGTTGCAAAGGAAACTGGAACTTGTAATACATCTGACCTTTGTAAGTTATTGCATTTTCATCAGAATTTTTCAAAGATACAGTTTCGAGTTTATAGTCGTAAATCTCATCGACATACTTGGTTTCGTACTCGGTATGAGTCTTGTTCAGATCCACAGTTGACCCCACAATATACTTGAGTAGGTTCAGATACACCTGTTTCTTCTCGTCTTTCAATTCCTCCAACGAAGAATCTCTAGCACACCAATAGTCATTATTGATTGTCGTCGTATAGGTTTGTACCGCAACTTTTTTGCCAGAAACTAAATCGTAATTGTATAGCTTGCTCTTCTTCCATGTGGTTACGGAGTCAATGATCTGTTTGCTTTCTGCAACCAAATTCCCGGAGTCTAAGTGGTCAATGCTTTTGAGCGGTGTTGAGTTCATTAGATATGAAGAGCTGCGGCTCGATGCGACGATTGCGATATTTACAAATATAGCAAGAAAGCAAAATAGGTAGATTTTGAAGAATAACGGAGATGGGTTTGTAGGAGGGCAGATCCAAGGTAGAGATTATGATTGTTTTTCTGTCGGGAAATCTTTATAGTCAATGATTTCGCTTTCTTTTTTCAGAGCTGGTTCAAAACTGGCAGTCCTCGGGTATGTCTGACTTCAGATTAGATGAAATAATCATTCAGTTTTCTCAATTGCTTCCAGATTCAGTGCCAGATATCTGACTAAAGCATAGGCAAGACTCGTAACCAAAGTATTCTAGGTAGATACTAATTGGATTCAGGAATCTTCTCAACTAAGCAGCTCGAGATAGCATCCACATACCAGATGATTTCTTTCGAAATTTCTTCAAAGCTAGTCTCTTGGCATTGTAAACCAGTCTCTCAAACGAGTCTCTTAATGGGTTTTTAACTAGTTTTCACAAGTCTTATCTACGTTTCGTATCGGAAAAGTAGACGAAATATTCTCGTGAGCTGACTTTTAGAAAATAATATAATGCCTACGTGAATCAGCAACTAACATCATTCACACCAGTTATGAGCAGCTACATTTTCAGTCTAATATCACTTCAAACTTTCAACTATTTTTAGCATGTTCAACTAGGTATTGTAGGCTTCTACTTATCTACAGTCCAATCTCGATCTCCTGCACACCAACTTCTCGTCTACGACATTGTTCTCACAGGACAAGTCGCACTGTTTACCTTTTGTGAACAACTACAAACAAGCTATTTTCTAACCGTCTTGTCGACTGGTGTGATACCTTGAGTAGAGTACATTCGTTCAAAGAGCCAATAGATACCAGAAGTCTGGCCTGTAATCATGGATGAGTCTCCGGTAAAAAATAAGCAAACCTCCAGAGTGATAGATTCACTTCACGGCGAAATTGATGATTTGAAAACGGAGCTAGAGAACGTCAAACAGACTTCCGAAGACTACAAGAAAAAATGTGCGATTTTGGCCAAGAAAAATGACCTGTTTGTCGACCAGTTGGCCAATGCAAAACATGAAAATGACATGATCAATGCACTTTTAAAGCGAAAAGAACGTAGAATCAATGATCTTGAAAGCCAGTATAACGATCTTAGCTCCAGCAATGAATCGCTTCAGTTGACCACGAAAAACTTGAAAATTCGATGCGAAAATCTCCAAGAATCGTCAGCCTCTTCAACCGCCGAATATGAACGGTTGAAAATTGCATATGATGCACTTATAGCGTCCCAAGTGGAGTATAAGAAGCATTACCAGCAGGAGATCACATCGCTCGTGTCTCAATTCGAAGCTTACAAGGCTGATACCAAAGATCATTACACTACGTTGTCGTCGACTTTAGAGAAGAACGACAAAGACATCGATGCCCTCCTTGACGGTCTTGCTAACAAGCGTAAGACTATGGACAACTTATACGTATCCAAGAACAAAACTGTCATTGAGCATTTGCGTCGGTTGGCAGTGGTGGCCAAAGTGCACGGCGAGGACTCGAAACAACTTTTACTGGAAAATACTGACACCATCCAAAAGCTCATAAACAAGTACCCCGACTTGCAACTCAAGCTCAATGAACACGAAGACTGTCAGGTGAACCTTGAGGAGTTATTGGGAGAAACTACCGAAACAGCTGCTAATATTTCATTTGAGGACGACTCTGCAGATTCCTCAAAACCTTCGGTAACTCGAACCAACACTATGACCAAAAGGAAGAGAAATAATCGAAATTCAATTAGATTCGAACAAAGAAATACCAGCTCAGACTTTGAAAGTCTAGATGTACAGCTTCAAGCGCAAAAGCTGGCACACAAACCAACGCCGCTTCAACAATCAAGTCGTATAAATTCGAATACTCCACGCTCGAGAAATCCAACTCCTCCATACGGAGGAACTCTGGACACCGAGAACAAACTCACACGCCAAAACTCAACCAAGTCCACCGGCAAGAATAATAAGGGAAAGAGAAGATCCATGTATGGGGCACCCAGAAAGAGTGGTAGTCGACAAGCATCCGATAATCTAAGCGAGCAATCGTTTAATGCTTAATCAAATAGACGATGGATAGAATGTATTAACTCAAATTTCGTACATAATAGTTACTCCGTCGGCATAACCAACAGTAAGTAATCTTGGACTAACTTGGCGTGCTCGTACGAGATCTCTGTAGCTCGAATTAGTAATGGGAGAACTTTTCAAGAAACATAGAGTGTTTGCCTTGACCTTAGTAGGAAGTTCTTGTGCTTCTTTTTGTCCGTTATTAGACTCTAGAGTGCCGATACGAGGTACGTCTCTGGACATTTTCCAAGCAGGTTGGAATTGGGATATAGTATTGAGTTCGGTGCTAAAATCAGTCGTGAGTTTGCTTTGGTTGCTTTCAGCTTCTGTACTTTGTATTTCGTAGCCTTTGACCACTCCGTTCCAGAATGCAACAATAACTAGTTCCGGTAAAACTGCGATATCTTGAACTCCAGCAATTTTTAGGTTATGGTTTTCTATCACTGGCTCTTCAGCAATTGAGGATTGTTTCGTGTGAATCGATAATTTCTTACCAGCAGAGCCCGCATACAACTTGTCGTGGTAAAAAAGTGCAGTTATAGGGTGGGGACAATGAAATGCCGAGATATAGATTGTTTCGAGTGTAGGCTCTTTGTTGATGAAAGAAGCATCAAAAGCCTTTGTAGTTCCTTCTTTGCTCTTTGCATTCACATTTGGCTTGTGTTCTGTGAGACTGAACCCTATAATGTGCCCCGACTCATAGCCTATGTAGAACAAGGTTGGTGAGACAAAAACCACTTTCATCATGATTCCAAAACCATCTCGTTTTGAGTTGTCGTCGCTGATTTCAAACTCGATGCCCTTGGATGCATTTTCTTTGCTTTTTGCTTTCTTATGGAGGACCAATGGATCTGCATTTGCAACTATTCGTCTAAGCGACAAGCGCAGTTCGATGTCTGGAAAATGAGCAGCTTTTGCTGGAAAAATCGAGTATATGTCGAAATTGTTACTATCCTGTGTTGCGGGAGTTATCAATTTTCCATCTAGATAACATACATTGCAGAAATTTAGTGTGTTGACAGGTATTTCAACGTATTCTGGCCATCGATGAGATCCTGAATCTGTATGATTTTCGGCTGGAAAAGTCTTGGAAAAGCCTTCAAAATGGGTTATATCCCATATTCGTACACAAGAGTCTTTTCCGTGAGTTAAAAGTAGACTATGGTCGATTTGAACCACCGATAGAATAGAATTAGAATGCGCTCTCCATACTCCAAGAGGTCTCTTGGTGCTTATATCCCACCACACAACCCATCCTTCGTTGTCTGAAGTCACTACGGTGTTACAATTGCGCTTGTGGTCCTTGAATACTATAGTACATGTTATGGGATTTTTGTGGCCTCGAAGAGCACCTTTTTGTCGTGGATCCATAAATCAAATTTGAATTAGCGCGCATAAACGAAATCGAATACAGAGATAGGAAAAATAATAAAGGAAGTGAGAATGAGTCTGTTGTTCTTTAGCTGAGGGAATAATCCTGACTAGTATATGTAACTAGTATATGTGACTAGTATATGTAATTAGTATAATTTTGCCTTGAAGGCTGAAAATGACATTTTTGATTAGTTCTTCGCTATGGCCATTTGGCTGTACATGGTATACCATCTTTTGGCTATTAACTACTATATCATATATTTTTCGTCTCTATGATCAAACTTGTTAAAAACAGGCCGGAATTGCAATCTCCTGAATACTGCATAAGAACGACTTCTGTAGATTTTATAGCAAGTGACCTTACCACTGATTAGCTTATCGTTGATTTTCGCAATTTAATTTCATGTCGAAACTAAACTACATAAAAGGCGACCTTTTCTCCCACAAATCCCTGGCCTCGTCTATTCTAGCCCACGCTTGTAATTGCCGTGGCTCATGGGGAGCTGGAGTAGCTGCAATTTTCAAAAAGCAGTTTCCATCGACTTACAAATTGTATGTGGACCACTGTAAGAAACATGCTGGTAATCCTAGTGGGCTCTTAGGTTCCACTTATCTCATAAAATCAGAGTCCAGTGATCCTGGAAATTCAGGAAGAGAGAATGTGGCATATGTAGCGTGCATGTTCACCAGTGATGCTTTTGGCAGAAGAAAGAATAGCGCTGACGATATAGTGGAAAATACCGACAAATCGATGCACCATCTCGAGTCCCAGTTGGCAGAATTGGCCAAGACTGAACCAATTGAGCAGCAGGAAGGTGTCAATGTGGTCAGTATGCCGAAAATTAATGCCGGTCTTTTCAATGTTCCATGGGAAGAGACCGAAGCGGTGTTGAAGAAGCACCAAGTTTTGATCAATGTGTACGTTATTTAATGAAAAGAGATTAAGCTATCAACCAGTAAACCTTTTGTCTCTCATGAGTCTCTTACTTTCATCTTTCTTCATTATTCTTCGCTTTTCTTCACTTTCCTCTACTTTCCCACGTTGCTCATCGCGCTGAAAATCTCATCGAAATCCGGGGTAATCACATATGACGAATCTCTTTTCTTTTGACGAAGAGGCACTTTCGGCGGATGTCCGCTTGGGGTGTGCTATAGCCGACGACAACGATGAACTCAATCCCAAAGAATTCACAGAATCCATGCTTGGTCGTAGTCCACAGAGACGTCGACAAAGTAACCTTCATCCTCTGGGAACCCATTCTTTCCGCCGGCGGAGCAGTATTTACGGGAGAATGTCCATTTCTTCGTCCGTCAAGAGTTCAGAAATCAAAATCCCGGCGGACTACAAGAACGAGGAAGAAGGAAATGCTAGCGTACGACTTGAAGATTTCGAGCCATTGACGGTTCTTGGTCAGGGAGCTTACGGAAAAGTCTATCTAGTGAAACACAAGATAACCAACAAATTATTTGCTCAGAAACAGGTTCGTAAACCAGCCATCAATATGAATGACGGGAATGAAATTAGAAAGCATATTGATAGAACACTTTCGGAACGGCAGATATTGACCAATATCACTCATCATCCCAATATCGTCAAATTGTTTTATGCCCTACATGATCAGGAAAAGTTCTACTTGATCTTGGAATACATCCCTGGAGGAGAATTGTTCCATCATTTGAGTTCGAATGGAAAAAACGTTTTCAAGGAAGACGATGTAGCGTTCTACGCAGCACAAATGGCTCTTGGTATGCGGCACTTACACCAACTAGGCATTGTGTATCGAGACCTAAAGCCGGAAAATTGTCTTCTTAACACCAATGGACACTTGGTACTCACTGATTTTGGGCTCTCCAAAGACATCGACCCCTACGACAAATGTACTTCTATCATTGGTACTCCCGAATATATGGCCCCAGAAGTCCTCAAGGGTGAAAGCTACGACTATGCCGTGGACTGGTGGTCGCTTGGATGTGTAATATATGACATGATGTCGGGAAAACCACCGTTTACTGGTAACTCTCACAAGAATATTCAAGACAAAATCGTCAAGAACAAACTCAATATTCCGTTCTACTTCTCAATGGATGCCAGGGATTTAGTCAACAAACTCTTGAACAAGAATCCCACCAAGCGGTTTGCCGTGGATGAAAAATGGACCCAATTCCAGCAGCATCGGTTTTTCAGAAAAATCGACTGGAAAGCCCTCGAAATGCAAACAGCAAATCCACCTATCCAGCCTGTGATCACAGATCCAATACTAGCCGAGAACTTTCTGTCCGAATTCACATCCATGAAGATCAGCGGAATGGGAAAATCATCTTTAGTTGCAGCCACTGGTATAGACATAGCTGCACCACACCCTACCGATTCTACCGCTACATTTGCCGGTTTCAGCTATGCCGCGAGCAACAGCTTTGTGGAGCGCTGGGGAATGACTCTGCCGGATTTGGAGCCATAGAAACAACAGCTGACCCTAAAACCTTCACTATATACCGTTGCTAGTCGGTATAGCTGATGTGTGGATGTGATCCGCTTCACATCCAGCCACCAGCTCGTCACTGGCTATTATCGCAACGCCAACTCACACACTCAACTTACTACGCCACCATGGATGAGACACTTATTGCAACCATCAACAAGCTTCAAGATGCGTTGGCGCCTCTTGGAGGCGGTTCGCTGTCGCCTGTAGATTTACCACAGATTACTGTTGTGGGAAGTCAGTCTAGTGGAAAATCGTCGGTTTTGGAGAATATTGTGGGCCGGGATTTTTTGCCTCGTGGTACTGGAATTGTCACCAGAAGACCTTTGGTTTTACAGTTGATCAACAGAAGAAGCAATGTGTCCAAGAGTGGCACTCCAGCAGCCGAATCGGCCGATTTGTTGGACATCAACACCAAAAATGATAAGGGAGAACAGTCTGAAAACAACGCTGAAGAATGGGGAGAGTTTTTGCATTTGCCCAATAAGCGGTTCTACAATTTCGAGGAGATCAGAAACGAGATTGTGAGGGAAACGGATGCAAAAACCGGTAAGAATTTGGGAATCTCCCCCATGCCCATCAACTTGAGAATCTACTCACCTCACGTTTTGACGTTGACGTTGGTGGATTTGCCCGGTCTCACCAAGGTGCCAGTCGGTGACCAGCCCAAGGATATTGAGAAACAAATCCGGGAAATGATCATGAAGTTCATTTCCAAGCCCAATGCCATCATTTTGTCGGTGAATGCTGCCAACACCGATTTGGCCAATTCCGACGGTTTGAAGCTTGCTCGTGAAGTGGATCCCGAAGGCTCTAGAACTATCGGTGTGTTGACCAAGGTTGATTTGATGGACGAAGGTACCGATGTCATTGATATCTTGCTCGGCAGAGTGATTCCGTTGAAGTTTGGTTACGTGCCAGTGATAAATAGGGGTCAGAGGGATATCGAGCAAAAGAAGACCATTCGCCAGGCATTGGACGACGAAAGAAGATTCTTTGAGAACCACCCATCGTACAAGATTAAGGCCCATTATTGCGGTACGCCGTATTTGGCTAAGCGCTTAAACGGTATTTTGTTACATCACATCAGAAGTACGTTGCCAGACATCAAAATGAGAATCGAACACTCGTTGAAGAAATACCAGAGCGAATTGGCATTGTTGGGTCCACAATTGGATGAGAGTCCCACCTCCATTGCCCTTAATGTCATCACCAACTTTACCAAGGATTATAACGGCATTCTTAGCGGTGAGGCGAAAGAACTCACTTCACAAGAGTTGACTGGTGGTGCCCGTATCTCTTTTGTGTTCCATGAGATTTTCAAGAATGGTATAAGTGCGTTGGATCCGTTTGATCAAATCAAGGATGCAGACATCAGAACTATTATGCACAATACTTCTGGATCTGCGCCATCCCTTTTCGTGGGAACTCAAGCATTTGAGGTGTTGGTCAAGCAACAAATCCACCGTATGGAGGATCCATCCGTTCGTTGTATCAACTTGATCTTTGACGAGTTGGTGCGGATTTTGTCTCAAATCATCTCTCTGCCTCAATACTCTCGCTATCCTCAATTGAAAGAAAGATTGTCGCAGTGTTTCATCCAATACTTGCGTGACAAATTGACTCCAACAATTGAATTCGTCACTGATATCATCAAGTCTGAAGAAACTTATGTGAACACAGCTCATCCTGATCTCTTGAAGGGCTCTCAAGCCATGGCTATAGTCGAGGAGAAGTTCCATCCTAAGCCTCAGGTTGCTGTGGACCCCAAGTCCGGCAAGCCATTGCCTCCTAGCCAGCAACCACCAGCACAACCACAACAGAAGGGAGATGATGCCAATGGATTCTTTGGAGGATTCTTCTCGTCGAAGAACAAGAAGAGACTTCAAGCTATGGAAGCTCCTCCACCTATCTTGAGAGCGACCGGAACCATGACTGAACGTGAAACGATGGAAACCGAAGTGATCAAATTGCTTATTCTGTCGTACTACAACATTGTTCAAAGAACAGTGGCAGACATAGTGCCCAAGGCCATCATGTTAAAGTTAATCATAAAGTCCAAGGAGGAAATCCAGAAGGAGTTGTTAGAGAGATTATACAATGCCCCTGATTTGGACAAGCTCGTGCTTGAGAACGAATTGACGGTGCAAAGAAGAAAGGAGTGCTTGAATATGGTGGAAGTTTTGCGCAGTGCGAGTGAGATTGTGTCCAGTGTTTGATGTCATGAGATTGAAGGCGCTTACATATAGAGAGCTAATGTTTATCAGTTAGAGCAGCTAGGAATAAGATGTATAGTGTTTGAAACATAACCGCCAAGTCGCGCACGTGACCCGCCTGGAAAATTTTCACATAATGTATGAGCAATAATTGCAGTGACCTACTCGTTGCTTCAATTTTCAACAACCATCTTGAGTATTTTTGCGGTTTTCAAAAACTTTATTCGAGTAAACCCAAGCGAGACATTATCCTAGAGTCCTCAGAAATCTCATAAGTCTGAAGTTTGAGGACCAATTCCAAGAGATTGTCTTGTCTTCTGATTGTTTAAGCACCAATCAGATTTACTTTCCAGCTTATAAAAACGTTGGTATCTTCTATTAAGGTGGTTTATGCCTAAGAAGCAAGCACGACATCGAGAGCTTTTAAATCAACCTATTGAACCTGGATAACATTGGAAATCAGTGTACAAGGAAGAAGTATTAACTTCTAAAAAAACGACAAAAAATCACAAAAAGCATATAAAAATCAATTCACTTGGTTGTTGACACCCCCATCGACCGGTGAATTTCGAATTATTTGATATTGAAACGTTTCTTGCTACTTCTCTCTTCGTTTCATTACAGGTAATTCGTCCCTTTTTGTTCCCACAAAAGAGTAAGTTTCAATCCACCAAAAAGAACTTATAAAGTTATGGTTGCTCCTGCTTACGGGGAACCCACTTACGTTGATCATGAATTATCTGCCAATTTAGACTCGACTTTTGCATTCGAAGGTCCAGAAAAGTTGTTGGAGATTTGGTTTTTCCAGTCTGAAAATGACATTCCCAGTCATTGCGACGGTGAAGGCTTGCGGGCTATTCCTCTTAAGAAATGGCTGGAAATTTTGGACTTGGTTAGCTGCAAAATCTTGTCAATGAAGTCGTCTGATTACATGGATGCCTACCTATTGTCTGAATCGTCTCTCTTTGTGTTTCCCCACAAGATGATCTTGAAGACCTGTGGCACTACAACCACACTTGCCTGTCTTGATACTTTGTTTGCTACGGTAGAAAAGTATGTCACAAAAAACGGATCATTTGCGTCGAAGGATGTGGAGAAGATTTTCTACTCTCGTCGGAGTTTCATGTTTCCTGAAAAGCAGAAACATGTCCATCGGGACTGGAAATCTGAGGTGAGTCTCTTGAACAAACACTTTGACCACGGAAAAAGCTATGTGGTTGGAGACTTCACCAGCGACGACCACTGGTACTTGTATCTGGGAGGAACTAATTGCGAGTCCGACGAAGCCAGTGCTTCCAAGGATATTACATTTGAGGTTCTTATGACCAAATTGGACCCATTGAAAGCCAACGAGTTTGTTACTTCGAGAAAACCAGGATCGGAATCCTTGGTTGAAGAAAGCGACGAGTACCATGATTTGGGCCATGATTTTGGCATGGAAACCATGAGAGATACTGAACTTGATTCTATTTTCGAATCGAGACGGAGATTGTTATCGGAGTCCCATCTTCCTTCTCCTTCGTTATCGGATAGCATGGAGTTGGAGAGTGTGGACGACAGTCCATTTGAGGAAGTTGAAAAAGATTCGTTCAATCGACTCGAATTTGTCCATGATGCATTTTCATTCAGTCCTTGTGGATTTTCATCGAACTCGATCTCGTCTCAATTGGGAGGTTACTACTATACGCTCCACATCACACCGGAAAGTGGATGGTCGTATGCGTCGTTTGAAACAAATTATCCATTCAATGATGCTACTGCAAATACCACTGTGGTTGAAGTTTTGATTAAAGTTCTTTCTGTTTTCCTGCCCGGACGTTTTTCAGCAACTTTGATTGCTGATCAGACTAGTGAGGCTAGTAAGCCATTTGAGTCGTTGTCGTCGTGTTGTGCTGAACTAATGAAGTTTGGTTACAAGAAACAGGACAAGATTTTTTATGACATGAGAGGTGGTTATAAGCTTCTCTACTTGAACTACCAGAAATGTTAGGACAAAACTATCGATGTTTTATGGTTATGTGATTGGAACTTTGGGGTATATTTGTGGTCTTAATCCCATCCAGAGGTGTTTGTCGGGTGGTCAATATCTCGGGAAGCGGATGCAAATACATAGTCCAATACATATACTGAAAAATACAGTAGGAGGTACAATTGGATGCAAATACATAGTTCAATACATATACTAGTACAGGAAGGTACAAAGGACTAGTTAGCAAAACATATATACAGCTAGAGCCTCTATATCACCTAAAACTTCTTACCGAACAAGATGACTTGCAACTGGTCGTACATGGAGATGACACCGGCACCAGCAACACCTCTCAAGATGTTAGCACCGCAACCCTTGAACAAGGACTTGACACCTTCAGCAGCAACAACCTTCTTGAAACAGTCGAAAGCACCATCGTACTTGACGGCTTGACCAGAGGTCATCATCATTCTTCTTCTAACAGTGTCCAATGGGTAAGAAGCAGTGGAAGCACCGGTAGTAACAGTCCAACCCAACAAGAAGGAAGCCAAGAAAGAACCTTCCAATGGACCAACCAAAACAACAGGCTTCAAGGAATCGTACAAACCAAAGTACAAACCTCTGTACACAACGATACCGATGACAGATGGTCCGAAACCTCTGTACAAACCAGCAATACCATCGGAAGCCAAGGTCTTCTTGTAGACATCCAACAAACCGTTGAATTCTCTGGCACCGTCACCCTTGGCAGACTTGGCATCGTTAGCCAATCTGGTTCTGGCGTAATCCAAAGAGTACACGAAAGCCAAAGAGGTGGCACCAGCCATACCACCGGAAGCCAAGTTACCGGCAAACCATTTCCAGTATCCCTCATCCTTCTTGAATCCGAACATAGCCTTAAACTTGTCCTTGAAAGCAAAGTTCAAAGCTTGAGTTGGGAAGTATCTAACCACATTGGCGGTGTTACCTCTCCAGAAAGAAGACACACCCTCCTCAGCAGCAGTTCTTCTGAAACATTCGACAATACCGTCGTATTTCTTAGCCAAACGACCTTGCTTGATCATCTCGTCTTGGTTTTGGATCAACAACTTAACTCTCTCGATTGGGGCAGCTGCAGTCTTGGAGACTGCAGCGGAAACACCACCCATCAAAAAATCAATAAGGAAATTGGAGTCCATGTTTGTAGTGAATAGATTAAATCAACTGGAAATGATTTTTCAAAATTTTTTTCTGAGGTTGCAGGGGCCCATTTATAGCTTCCGCACTACCGGGGGAAGTCGGGAAACTACGCGCCGTGATTGGATGTCGCAGAGGTTACCCGCCGCAGCCGCCCATCGTCGCTGGGCGGGTGCCAGGTTCGCTAAAGCCGAGGAATGAAAAATTGTTCAATTGAGCAGATTTGGTAATGCAAAATAAACCCTAGATTCAATTGCATTCGATCTATACACGAACAACACCCCCAGGTTCGATAGCTTGTTTTTTGATTGCTTCTGAAAATTTATTCGTACTGCACACAGCCGGGATCAAGCGCGTTTCTATTTCCGACACATGCATGGACGGCTGCAAAATTTTTGTAGTTGGTGGGGGGCACAATGCCAAATTAGAGCGATGGCAGCGATGGACAGATTGAAGATGCGATTGAGAATGAGAAGAACTTTTCAACTTTTTTAACTTTTTTCTAAAATCAATTGGATCCTCTTGGTTTCTTTTCACGCGGCTTCGGCTAAGGCAATTGTGGCACAGAAACTACACTATTTCATGCATAACGTTTATATATATTGTACACCAATGGTTGATTTTCATGCTCTATTATGTCTCATATCGTCCATGGCAATTTCCTCGGTGCGCATCGAGGAGAGGTCGTCTGCCAGTGGATTGTAAGTGTCTATCAAAGAATTGTTATCGTAGTATGAAATTCCCTGGCTTTTCCTTTTGAATAGGTCGAGAACACTCTTGCGGTTTCCTCCACGACGGACCACCGATTCGGTATTTTTCGGGGTTGGACTGCTCACTCGATGGTGATTATTTGCCTCGATAGGAGGTGTGGGAATCGCAGTGCTATTTTGCATCACTTTGGCTTGCTGCTCTAAATCGCTTACACTTCCACTGCCGCTGCTCCAATTGTTGTAGTTTTCAACTTGTTCAGTTTTCAACGTCAAAGTCGACTCGTAGTTATTGTTCAGAACCGATCCCATCCGCAGCACCTGCGCATTGCTATACTGGCTAACCTTGGGCCGGTTTGGATCGGTGGGATCGTAGTCCTCGGGATAGGCATCGAAATCTCCTCTTTGGACGCATTCGCGAATGAGGTCGATATCTTGAGGGAGAAAATGGCGTTGAACAACATCGTAGAAAAACCGAGGTATCAAACACACGATGATACCAATAAAGGAACATGCCCAAAATGCTGTCAATCCAAACATCTGTTCTGCTGCCTTGTAGAACTCGGCACTATAGAGAGGTGTGGTCCAGAGTCCAGTCCAGATGTAGATAATCAAGATGGAAATCGCAACAATCAACGACGATAACCAATCCCACCGGTATTGATGAAGGAAAATGTAAAAGTTGCACGAAATACATGAGATACATGTGACAACTATTCCAATCCAGAATCGGTGGTCCACGGATAATCCGTTCATTGAAACAAATCCTCGATAATACATGAGGTATGGGAAGAAAAACGAAATGGCCGATTGATAGATGCCATCAACCATATACCACCAGAATTTTGTCTGAGTGAATTCCGTCCGCATAATACCGGTACGGTACAATTCAGGAATCAAAAGCGATACCTTGGCAGAAACATCTTGGTCAAAAACTCCCAAGAAGATCACCGCCAACGATGTAAATGCCAAATTGTAGAACATCAAGTAGGTGAATTCAAACAAATAGGTGCCGTCGAAATCATCGTAGATTCCATACCAGTATAAGGCAACAGAAAATCACATTCTTGTAGAAAAAGAAGGAATCATTTCACTGAATCGCTTGTACGACCATCTTCCATGAGCCAAAAGCAATCGGGTCAAATACCTAAATTGCCCCACGGCATAATCCGACGACATGGCTGCCTGGCGTCCTTCTTCTCCCACTATTCCAACTCCGACATCAGCAGACTGAATCATAGCAACATCATTAGAACCATCTCCAATGGCCAAAGTCATCACATCCAAGGTATCCTTGACCAACTTGACCACAGCTGCCTTTTGAGCTGGAGAAACTCGACAGCACATGACGGCCTTACACTGCTTGCAAAGTAATAGGAACTTGCGTTTGGCATCTTCATTCTCCAACGCAACCTTCAAAGCATCACCATCAATGACTACTCCAAAGCCTTCGTTGGGAGGTGTGTGGTCGCCAATAGCAGCTTCCTTTTCTTCAAACGAACCCGTCATACCAAAATGCTGTTGCAAGTATTTGGAAAGTAGCAGTGAAACAAGAGTTGCCTGGTCGTCGCTGTTCTCAATTCCAATTTCTGCTGCTTCTTCATCGTCCATTTCTGTCTTGATAACCAAGAGTTCCATGTCATTACCCAACAAGTTACAAGAAAATCCAATGTTGATGGCAGTCTCAACCTTATCACCAGTCAAAACCCACAACTTGATTCCAGCCCGTCCAAGCGTTTCAATTGCATCAGGAACTCCATCCTGAAGTCTATCCTCAATAGCTGTGCCTCCTAAAAGCACAAGCTCACGTTCGATCGATTCAGCTACTGCTTCCATCTTTTCCTCTCTCCTATCGAGCGAAGCTGAAGCTTCCTGATGACGAACGTTCCACGCAAGGTACTGCGACCAAGGAATTTCTCTCTGTGCAATGCACAATGTTCTCAACCCCTCTGTAGCATATTCCTCCAAATGTTTCGACGTCAAATCCAAAAGAGTTTTGTCATTTTGAGTACGAGACAAACGCGAGTATATGATCGAGTCGGCACCCTTACAGATCAAAAGAGCTTTTGGCTCACCGTCAGGAGTCTCTGCGGGGATCTTGATTATTGCACTCATTCTCTTTCTTGTAGAGTTGAACTCAAGCGTGTTGAGTACTTGATATTCTTTGGTCTCACCCTGAACTTCGACAACAACTCCAGTCTTCGTATTCGCCTTGAAATTGAATCCCAAACTACGAGCAGTACCAACAAGAGCAGCTTCATCGGGTGATTGTGCCTTCAACAACATTTTGGAAGGGTCGTCCTCTCTTGGCTCAACAAGAACATTGTGACACAAAGCAAGTGCCAAAGCAAAATGTTCATTGCAAGCTTTTTGATGGTCTCCTGAAGCACCAGTTATATCCTCGGCAAATTCCTTACTCACAAACGTCAACTCGTCCATATAAGGATTGTCATGAATGGAGGACAAGATCTTGAGCATTTCTTGCTTGTTTTCCGCGATTAGTTGACGCTCATGTGCACCTTCAGCGTCAACATCAATTCCTTGACGTTTACGCAACCCAGCTAATGCTTCGGTATATGCCTTTCCGTACGAAATTCCGTTAATAGTACACTTTCTGAATTCCATCAAATTTTGTGTCAACGTTCCAGTTTTATCACTGAAGATGTACTCTATCTGCCCCAAGTCGTCAGAAATACTCCAACTCTTGGGTGTGCATGGATGATCTAGCCTTTCGTAATACATCGAAACATCAGAATAGATGAAAAATGCTTGTAAGGTCTTGATGATCTCAATAGTAATGTACAAAGAAATGGGGACCAATGACTGGTAAAGAATCACTGCAACAAAGAAAGACACAAGACCATTCTTCGCTGGAGTTCCAGCAATTGTTCCAAATTCGAAATAGTCCCTCGAAGTATTGTGTGTTCGATAGTAGAATCCATTGATGATACCCGATGAGAAACAAAGAATGAAGAGGATAATGAAATTGAGAACAACATAATAGTTGAGCTCTCGTGAAAGTCTCGATTGCTTTGTAGGTGTGATTCCGGCATTCATCATAATTTTGGTATCTTCACCGGTGAATGCAACAATACCAATTGCCCATTTTGTATTCCTTAAAAAGCATCCACGCAAAAGAAGATTATTTATAGTGACACTTTCTGTCGCCTCTTCGGATGTGACTGGATGCTTGTAGCTTATGTTAGCCTGGTATGAGTAAAGATTGGCCTGAGGACCCTCACTGTTAACTTGAAATTCACGCAGAAGAAGGTCATCGGCTCGCTGAATTTTGGAGCCCAATGAACCGTATTTAAGGGCTTGGCGGACCTTCAAGTTTGTTTCTCCGTCAAGATTTTTTGTCTCGACATAGCAACAATTGTCGTCGTCACTAGTTGAAATGATCACCAAATCTGCTGGGATTTCTTCGTTATTTTGAACCCGGACAATGTCGCCTACACGAACATCCTTCCAGTATTTTCTCGCATACCGAAGTGTCTTTTGACGATGTACCCCCGATCTTCGAGAATATTGGCCCGAAGGGCGGGTTCTCTGCATCGACCGGCGTATATCTCCTGATGGTCTTGGGGACTGAATATCCGACATAATATCGCTATCAAAAGATTTACGCATAGTTTGAGGTTCTGCCACCTCTTGACGAGCCTTTTCGGCCCGTCCCTTTTTGGTAACGTTGCGTTCGAGAAAGCGAATAAACCGGAAAAGAAGACGAGAGTTCAACTTTTTGAACCTACGCCAATACGACACTTTTTCTTGTGACACGTTGGGGTTTTCGTATTCGGAGTTTTCGGCCGCGTGCACGAGAATGTGAGTGTATTGGTTGTTAATCTCCATGTCCGAACCTGTTCGCCTGGAGTCTTCGATAGCGTCTTTACACGCCGTGATTAGTACAATGACGATCAATGGCACTGCTGCGAGAACGGGACTGGGTACTCCGAAAATCTGGAACGCTCCCAAGATGAGCATCGCGAGGAAATAGATGTTGGCGACGTTGTGGAAGAATTGGTTGAAGATGTTTTTTGGAAGAAACGACAAAGGGGTGTATTTGGTGGTTCTGATCTTGTTACGTGGGTAGGTGATGATGGGTTGGCCTGATTGTGGGTCGACGGCTGATTGTGGGAGCGGACGGTTAAACACCACTGTTCTTTTTTCGGATCTTCTATCTTTTGGATCGGCGGTTTCTGGAGTTGAATCGTGGTCTTCATCGTCGTCGTCACCGGTATCGGACTCGTGGATGTGTGCGTCGTCTGTGCGGGGCGGGCGGATGGATATTTTGCGTTTTGGGTGGTTTGACAGTTTTGACCTTGAGATGGAATTTTGCGAGAAAATGCCCTTGAGAGTTTTGGACCGGCTTACGTTTTCGCGCTGCGGGCGTCCCTTCTTGTTTCTGGTGGTTCCCCACCGGTGTCTCTGCATCGTAGGCGGCGGCGACGGCACAAATGGTGGTTCCGACCCGGAGATGATGGAGTGGGAATCTGCCGACTCAAAGGTCACTTCGGCCGAGTCTGCGAACGGCAGCTGTGGTTTCTGGAAGCTGACCTCGTGGTCCTCGTCAATGGCAAACGTGGGCGAGGCCCGGCCGCTGTTTCCATGATGACTTACTTGGTGGTCGCGATGGCCATTTTGCATGCCGTGCAGGTGGGGAAGATTGTACAATGAGTGAGCCAGATGGAGGGTTCCAGACGATGCCAGACGCGTGTCGGTACGCGTCTCGGGCGAAGCAAAGCTCGCGGGGTCCATTGGGAGGGCCGGAAGTGAACTTGTAGGAGGCGAACCTTTGGTGGAAGGAGACCGTGTTGGGGGAAGATTGAATCTAAGCGAAGGTTTACGCGACGTTGGTGAGCTAGCGACATTGAGCTTTGGTGTGGGCATTGCGCTGGACTGGGGGGACTGGTGGGGATCGAAATCGGCCCGAGTTTGATGCAATGATGAATCCAGAAATCCCGAATTGAACGAGTCGTCAGAAAAAACCCGATTATTATTGGAGGTGAGTGGTTCATGGTGGTCGGAGGTGGTTGAGTTGCCGTCTACGAACGTGTAGCTGTGGTCCGCAAACGGACTTGACGCCGGCTGGTCGTCATCGGAATTCTGGGCCGCCATCAGACGAAAAGAATTTGAAATCAGATCTGCGTGGGCACCGATTATGCGTGGTATTAGTCAGCGCTGACGTAATGGGAATTATGAACTGGGTCAATTTTTGGCGGTTTTGAGGGGGTTTTTGTGGTTCTGGACGCGTTTACGTGGTCTACGGGAGGAATTGAGTATGAGGGGTGAATTTTGGGGTAATAGCAGTCGATTTAGTGTGAATTCGTGGGGTGGTAATGGACGAGGTAAGCTGGTGTATGGGTGTATAAATTTTCAGGGGGAATTCGCGCTCATCGGCGCGGGTTCCGTATGATCCGATAATTATATAATCAGGCTGGAGCGAAGCGAAGCCTGATGAACCAGCTAACCAGGCTGAAGCAACCAGGCTGGAAGCGAAGCGACAGCCTGGTGAAACCAGCTAACCAGAAAACCAGGCTGGAAGCGAAGCGCCAGCCTGGCGATCAGACAAGTCACCTAATTGAAAAAGTAGCTGAGTCAATTGAGAAAGTAGGTGACAAAATAGCAGCATTCACAAAGTGATTAGAGGCATTGAGTACAATTCTTCCACAGTAAAAAATTCAGATTGTGTCTTGATGAGTGCCGAATCTCGTTCAATTCCTCATCACTTCCTCTTTCCTTCTCCTCTCCCTCACGTCGCATACTTTCTCGTCCACTCCTTCGCCACCTCGATGGCAGCCTTTTCGTCCTTCTTCCAGTCCTCTGCAACATCATTTGCCAACGGATCATCAGGGTTTGGCGCCCCCAACAACGCTTGAATAGATAACAAAATTGTTCTGATTTGCAACGCCGGACTCCAATTATCCTTCAATACATCCAAGCAAATTCGGCCCAATTTGTCAATGTTGGGATGGTAGATTTTGGTGAGAAACCGCACTTTGGGTGCACACATGGGATAATCATCAGGTAAATAAAGTTCTAGTTTAAACTTGCCATCAGCATATGGTGAAGAAGAAGGACCATCAATACACACTTCAAAGTACCTCAAGTTGTCTTCTGAAGGCACAGCGGTGATGCCGGGCACGGGATCCGACACCAACCGTTGGGTTTCCTTGGATATTCTTTTTGGAAGTGCAGCCATGGAAATAGGGAGGAGATTGGCAAAGAGCTAATGAGCAGCGCACGCTGCGAATTAGTGGATAGTGCGAGCGGCGTGCGCGCACGAAAAGAGCTAATGAGCGGCGTGCGCGCTGCGAATTAGTGGATAGAGGGAGGAAATAGCTGGGAAGAGAGCGTGCGCGCTACAAAAGTGCAAACTGAATTCGAAAGCTGCAAATGAAGCTGTAGGAGCTGCAAAATGAAAGACAATGGAGAAAAGCAATACGAAATCATGACCAAGAATGACCAAGAATGACCAAGAAATGTTCATGCAACGACCAATCAAATAGCTGAGCAGCAGAACTGAGGTTTGAGTAAGCTAAACTTAGTGAAGTGCTACAATCACTGTAACTATAATAGACTGTAACGAATACACTGTACACTGTAGACATCATATATCAATGTTCACATTATATTTCTTTTGATTCTTAGCGCCAATTCCTAGCGCCTTTCTGCATGGAACGGTGAATGTAAAACGGTAAAGTAAGACATGCAAACCGTAAACGAAAACGCAGTGCGCTCGAAATGATAGCCGCTGCACCACGAAATTAGCGCGACTAATTGAAAATTAGTGCGACTATTGGGTGAGAACAAATTCGATGGGTGGTCACGTGCCGCACTCACAAATCATTTTCTCTCACCGACTCACTCTCATGTCCTCACCTCCATTTATTAATCGTCTTATTGTCGGTACTTTGGCCGTGGCGGCCGGAGCATGGGTTTTCTGGGATACAGGAAAAGACTTTGAATTTATCAAGTATACGCCGCACACTCCAGAAGAAGTGGAAAAGCGCAAAAGAGAACACAAGGGTTTGCTGATTAAGCACTTGGAAACGTGTACACTCGACTATACTCCGGAAGCCAAAGCGCGGTTGGAAAAGTTGGTGAGAGAGAGGGAGAAAAATGAAAGAAGTAACGAGTAAGAAAAAGAAAGAAGTACGAGTAAGAAAAAGAAAGAGTAACGAGTAAGTTCATTACGGCAAGTTCAATTACGAGCAATGGTCAGACAAAAATGACAATCAAAACAAATGACCAAATCACAGAATCACTGTTCTAGAACCACTGTGGTTACCAGTCTAGTTGACCCAAAAGAAAATACCAGCCACAGACCAAAACCAAAATACAACAAATTACCAAAGTAACACAAAAACACAATGGTTTCGCAACAAAGAATCAGCCACAAGAATAGAAATCAAAACCGACAAAGAAGCATAGAACAACCAGAGGAACAAACCAAAGAAACAAAAGAATTGAATCAAAGAAACCAGAACCAAAAGAAATCAAAGCATAGAAGAGTCGGCTTATAACTTGTGATTATTGTTCTGCAATATGCTCTTGTGATTGCTCTTCAACTGCTCTTACGATTGCCTTCGATTGCCTCAATTGCCTCAATTGCCTTCAACTATTACCCTGTAACTATTACCCTCGTCGTCTGGTCGTTTAGTTGGCCACTTGCTGTCGTAGCTGTGTCGTAGCTCGTTCCGAATCACATTCAAACGTTAATGTAACACCCCGCAAAATGTAATCCGTGAATTTTTCATCAACCGAAAAATTAGCCAATTTAGCGAACCTTCACAATCTCCACTTTCATTGATAAAGAACCTCGGCGCCTTTAACATGTCCCCTCTCTCACCCCTCCCAATGGTTCCTTTCCGCCGTCACTTTTCCCCGCAAGTGCCCCATCTGACTCCCGGGTTCATTATTCTGTCGGCAGACTGCACAAACACTCAACCGGTTTCCCCATCGGTGGACGGACATAATGTGGGAATCGGATTTATCTACAATGTCTAGTTTCAATAACTTGAATAGAATATTTTAAAATTTTAAAGGCACCTTACATAGTTGGGTGAAGTTCATGCCAATGACGTAACTGATAATTCAGTAGTATTTTCTATGTTAAATATTTGCGTCAATATCAATGTGTGATTACCATGCCTAATTAGGCCGAATATTTTAAACCGCCTGTATTCATCCCTGCAGTTGACCCCTTCTGCGGCTTATACATTAACCAGTCCTAATTAGGCCGCATGCATAAAAATTCTCGATCCATTATGCAGGCATCGGCATGAAATCTAGGAGCCGTACGACGACAATCCATGGCAATCATGGTTTGGAATTAACAAATGAATGACTCAAAGCAACTCAAAGACAATTGGTAAATAACAATAACTTTCATTTTTTTACGTTATGGTTTGGTACTTTGTGTTCAATGTGTCAACTACTGATGTAACATTGTCGGGCATGTAAAAAACCGAAACCGACATTAATTCCGCAAAATCTGATGCCAATGCCGGATTGCGCATATTACAGCTATTACAGTTTTACCCCACATTTTATCGCTAGTACATCCGGGCAATTTCATAGAAGCGCAACATACATAAAAAAAACCCGCAGGGTGCATATTCCCCGCTTTCCTAATCGGGCTATTTTGTTTCTCCGCATTCCTAATTAGGCCTAATGAGACGCAGCAATGTATAATGGAATGCAGATCAATCTTATATTACGTGCATACATGTGCGTGAAAATCGCCTAATTAGGTAGGCGAGGTCGCCTACTCGGCTCTATACGAAGCATGCGCTTCAAAACGCCCCAAACTATCAAGTCATAATTTCCAATGATTGATAATCGCCTCAATTCATATTGTAGTAGTTATCGGATTCTATCCGAAATTTCTCGTAACTTCTCTGTTACCTTCTCTCATGTCCCGACGTGCATTACCAATGGGCATTGATTTCGAATTGTAGATTAAATTATGCGCATTGAAATCAAATTTCCTATTTAGGAAAAGAGGAGTTACCAATCACTCCTGTTTAGGTTGCATATGCAAACAATATACCCGAATAGGAAAATAACATTGAACGTTCATGCGCACTATTAATGTAACCCTTCCTTTCAAGGAGGTGCCATTGTGTCTGGATCACCAATTAGGATTCGCTTGTAAGTTGACAGAATGATCCAAAATCAAGGAGATAGTATTTTGCGTCGAGAAAGAGTCATATAATAACTTTCTGGTTGAATGATCAAGTCATAAGTACAAAGGGTCTACTCTTGGCACTTGTAATCGAATATTGAGTTTTATTCCCATTTTTATGCAGAATGCATTAGAGTGTGCATGATGCATAACACGGCGCGCATCATGCATGAGTCGGGCCCATCGCCAATACTTAGTATTTGCAACTACTACTAGTGACTTGCAGCATCCACAGCGGCTCTGGCGCCTGCCTTGCATTTGCCGGAGCATCTAATCCTTTGCCGCAGGTTCCCCTTTCTGTTGGGGTTTCTATATAAATCCATTCTCCCGCCGCAAAGTTTTAAGATCATCCTAATCTTATATTTCCCTTCCTTCACAGTTTCCATCAATTGATACCCGGCATATCGCCTACTTCCCTCGCTAATACCCAAGGAAGTGACAATGGAAAATAAAAGGTATGTTACCAATACTTTTTGTCTCATTTCTTCATATACTAACTCAGTAAAATACTTCCTCCTGCTAATGGAAGAAAATTATGGCGTGTGAGACTGGCCAGTGCCAGTGCCAAAAAAGCTGTGGGTTCCAACTTTTCCATGGAATGTTTCAATAACTCGATGAAAATTTCTGCCGCCGGTACAAGCTTTCTGACCAGAAGACCACCATCCAAAAGACCCAAAAATAAACCAGGAATGCCCAAAGATTTTGTCTTTGTCGATTTGCTGCCGGTGAAGACGCAAGAAGCGGAGATGACCGGATCGAACGATTTGGCTTCAATTTCTTCGGCACCTACTTCTGCGTCTGCATCCACATCTGGATCGCTTCCACCTTCACCTACATCTGATGACGACTCAATTTTCTCAAACCTCGACTCGGCTACTATGATGAGCGAGTTGGATGGTACCGGTGCTTATGTGCAGGACACGTTTTCTACCGATACTAGAGCAGAGATGGGATTAGGTATCATGAACATTGATTTCGGGATGGGCTGGCAGTCTCAGGAGGCTGCATCTGGCGCCGCTGAGCTCGCTCCTCTTGCTTATTCAATGAACGGCATCGATACCTCATCTACCCCACATTTCAACAACTTTGTGTTTGGCACGACGCGCGGCGAAGACATCACCTCCAACACCACCATGCAGCCTCGCGGGCATAAACGTGCATACACCGTTGATGCAGCACCAAATCTCAAACGTTCGAAAAGTACCACAGACAGAAGAAGAAGTGGGAGATCCAATTCAAGGCGTATCACGCTCCTGTGGCTGGTCCCAGGAAGCAACTTAATCATAGACACACCATGTCTGCCCCAGTGGTTCCACAAATCAAATCGCAGCAACCGCAACCAGTTTCTAATTTGGAAGATTTTATGCTTCTTAACGAGCAAATCACCGTTTTTTTAAATGATTCTGACACTTCTGATGCCGGTGAGTACTCACCTGTATCGGAGTTTGTTCCTGAAGTGGACAATACCAAACTTTCGAATTTTAAAGGATGTGCAAATGATCAGTTTATGGCTCATAAACCGGAGGAATTTGACTTTAATTCGTTTGTGACATTCTAATTGACTTTTTCGTGCTCAGTTTCGTGCTCAGTTTCGTTCTCCAGCTTCGTTTTTTTCGTGCTTTTTGTGCTTTTTTGTCGTTATTTCGTGCCTTTAGGCTTGCTTTATTCGTGGTTTGCAACCAATTCGTGCCTTTCGGCTTCATTCGTGCCTCAATTTGGCTTTGACAATTCGTGCTTCGGCTTCATTCGTGCCTTCTGGCTTACTTTCGTGCCTTTTTGGCTTACTTTCGTGCCTTTTGGCTTACTTCTGCCTCGGCTTCTGCCTTTGGCTTTCGTGCCTCAGTCCGCTTTGGCTTACTTCCGCCCTAGTTCACCTGGGCTCTTCGCATTTCGTGCCTTAAGCTCGTTTTCCGCATCAGTTTACTTTTGCAACCATTTCGTCCAGTAGGAGTTGTCCTACTGAAGAATCGTACGACGATTATTCATATTTATTACGGTCTGTGCTTTTCTGGTTGTTGGCAATTATTGCCGTGTACATTATCTACTAATAAATCATACCCAGTTCTTCAGTTGTAGAGAATTGAATTCTTATAGTGTTCTTATAATTTTCATTTGCAGTCGACCTTCCTAATTGGGACAGGTTCCATTCGTGCATATCGACCATATTTCCTAGTTGGGTAAGGCTCTCTCGCTTTCTTGAACAGGAAACCTCTCAAACTTCATAGTCTGGGGTGCGTATTCCCTGTTCGGGAAGCATGTTCCATGCAAGGAACAACCTCATGAAAAATACTCGCAAATTCGCCGCACTGGGTTTTAACCTTTTAGCATTGGTCAAGAGCTTCTAACGTTAATTTGGGATTTCCAGAAGCAAGAAACGTTCTTCAGTATTTTGGAGTGCGCTAAGAATGGTTGGCTAAGAATGGAAAAGAATGGAAAGATATTTATGAACTTTCACTTTTTGAAAATGATGAAACTGCCGACATGTCGAGGAAAAATAGCTGACAAGCTTCGTAAGAATAAAAGTGGAAACTTACTTCTCTTGAGTTTGACATTTTCACAAATTGTTGAAAAAGTCTATGAATAAGTGACATAATATTTCCACCTCTACCTAGTTTAGTTTCACAAGCAAACGACTTCAGTCTTAAACAGCTTGAGGTTATTTTTGCTTAGGTAGTTGATACCAAGAGGAATCGCTTTCAGAAGATTTACGTATTCAATAGAAAAATTTATATAGTCAAAACTCAACTGTATTATATTTTGCAATTTTGCAATTTTGTGAATTCACGAAAAATCTCAAAATTGGCTTTTGACTAAATTACTCGAAGATATCTATGTTTAGCTCTGTTTTCAATTTTGAATTGCCACTCGTCTTTCTGCTAGTTGATCCATACACAACGAAATCACCTGTACACATTTATTTCCATAAAGGGTAATCTTTTCATCAACTCAGTTATCAGATGCTTAGCTTTCAGGCACGTGACAGAAATGTATCGTCGACATTCTTATGGTAATTTTTTAATGTTTGAAGTTGATTGGTTTTGTGGTATTTTCCATAGCTGTGATTCATGATGGTCCACCGTTGACCGAGTTTGTTCGCTAAAAAGTAATTAACAAATACTAGAGCTCAATAAGCACTGAAAAATTTCCTGTTCTGAGATCTCGTAGTCTGCATATAGTCTTATCAGTGCGACAATTATGCTGAAAATAGAACATATAATATTTTCATATGACAAAAGCCACGCTTCCATGTTATCTTATAGATACATTAAATGAGATTTCGTTAATCTCCAATCGTCTCGGATGATGTAAAGCTAAGATACTTCGAATTAACTACCTAATCTCCACTGGCAATTTTGATATTTTGGATCCTGTGAAATCAGTTTAGCACATTGCTACTTGCCCAGGTTTTCAGAGTACTCTATTCATGATCTACACTCAAGGTATTATCCCTAAACAAGTTAACTGAGTTATTTATTGCAGTAGCTCAGTTACATTCCTAGCTAGTTGGTCACCGAGTCAACGAATTTCTTGCCATGTTTCGTCGTTCCACGAGCCTTCAGACTTTCCACATACTCCTCATAGTATTGGGAAGGTAAATAGGGCGGTAACTTACGGGGAGTTTCAGCCAGACACTGAGGCTCAAAGAAGTCGTTTTGTTCATTAGAACCCATGCAATCGTGCTTCTGGTCCAGGGTAAAGCTGGTAGTTAAGCAATGGAGATTATCACGGTAATCATCAACTTCTTGGCACGAATAATCAGTGTATGGAGACCATCTTCGACGCACACCTTCAAGAGTGGAGGCTATAGACGAATCATTAAGAAGTGCCACACTCACAGAATGCCAAAAACTGGGCCATAAAGGTTCTTCTGGAGCCCAGGTTTCGCAAGGATCAAGCAATTCTCTTGCTGAATAACCAAATTTCCATGCTGGTTCCGCTCCAGAATTCACATAAGATTCGTTCAAAGGGGTGTAAAATGTGAACGAGTTGACAATATCAAAGGTATCTTCGTCAACGGCATAGTACCGCCAACCTGGATTCGAGCCTTGGAACGGACTAATTGGCGGTGCCATTAATGCAAACGCAACAGCTCCTTCTGAAGTTTCTTTGCAATCGGTGTCATAGATAACCTGGTAAAATTCGTCGTCATGTCCAAAGAGAATTGCAGCAATAACCTTGGGAGAAAATCTTCTAACAATGGTAAGGAATACCTGAGACGCAATGGGCATAGAGTCCACACTTGGTGGATGCTCGCCAATGATCCAAACTCTTTGGTTGTTCTGCTCGCTATCCAAGAGTTCTTCCACTAAAAAGCTCCAAACTCCAAACCTATCCGGACTTTCTGTGCTGATGAAATTGTACAAATTCTTTGTGCTCCACACCTTGGAATTCAACGAAATAACCTTCAAGCCTCGATCAGTTACAGCGGCGTAGCCAAAGTGGCTGTAACGGATTTGGTTGACTTCATTGGAGTCGATCCACCCCAACCTGGTCATCAAGTCTGCTTGGAAATCAAACTGCCATTGCTGGCTCGAGAACAGAGGATGACTTTTGGGTGCAAATTGGTGCTTTGGATAGGTGTCGCCAAACGAGGGAAATATAGGAATGGAATGCAAATGACACTGGATTGCACTATAAGCCAAATCTTGCGTGCTCATGTGGTCATTTTTGGTGAGAAACTGGCGGTCTCTATGGTCAATTGCCGAACCAGTAACTATTGCAAATTCGAAATCGAGCAGATTCTCGTGAAAGGCTCGAATATTGCGGAGGGTATTGTTCAACAAAACTGGTGGCACATCACACAAATAGGTGCCAAACCCATGAGCGGGACACCATGCATCTTTGTTGAAGATATCCACGTAGTTTCCCTTTTCGAACTTTCCCCGAGAATAGCTGCTGTTGAAAAACGAAGCTACACCGGTTTTGGTGTCGCTAACATGCGTACTATAACCTTCTGGAGGACAATTGAAATTGGTAGAACAAGGAGAACAGCACAAACTTTGTGAGCAATTTGCTTCAGAAGCCACAGCGTAATCTGGTTGAAGATTGATATTGCCAAGATGGAGCACATTAAACGATTCACCACTTTGTACCGGAGCAGAATACGATTTTGGTTTTGGCGGCCACATGGTATCAAGGTTAATTTCCGGGGTTTCTGGTCTTTCGAGGCATTTGGATTCATGGTAATAACAAAAATAATCTCCATCCAATCCTTCAGGACTCATCGATTGAAGCATCAAAATGAAGTCTGAACCAAGGGTAGATTTATCGGCAGAAAAAGGACTAAAATTCATTTCACATTGCCCAGCATCATGCATGGCTTCGGTACACCACCGCTTGAACACATAGGGAACAATATCGGGCCGGGTCAGTGAAAGAACCTTGCCAATAGAGAGCCTTGATTTACAAGCAGAACAAGCATCGGCGGCATTACAGGTTAACTGTAATTGCTCTATGGATCGCCGAATAAGTTCAGTATCATCCAAGGGAGTCACCACGGTTTCATGGCAGTCATAGATACCCTTGACTGCAGAAACAAGTAGGGAAAAAATTAGGAACAGTTTCATGAGGATGAAGTAGTTTTTCGCAGCCATTTTCACAAACACAAATCGCGGGAGTGCAGACAAGAACAAGAGAGAAACGACTGATTAGATAACAAGAAGACTCAATTTTGAATTAAAGTCACAGTTCGAAGCATATAAACTTGAACGGAGGTATGTGTTGACTTGGTGGTTATCATTAATGAGCGAGAAATTCAGAGGTGAATACTGAGATATTATTGGTTAATCGTCACCTTGAAGTAACCATGTTACCTGGAGTAACCATGTTACCTGGAGTAACCATGTTACCTGAGTAACCGAGATTGTTACCAGGGATTAGCTGTGGCTTGAATCTTGGCTAGAGCCGACGCGGAGTACTGCTGTTCTGAAAAAGTTGAACTGTTTAACTACCGCAAATTTCGTACCAGAAAGTCATCGATATCACTTGCATTCCCCTCATTTACTGAGCGCAAGTATTTTCTACTTCCTAAAAGTATTTTCTGCTTCTTAATATTAAGGTTCAGAATATTATTCAGAGCATGCACGACGGGCAAAAATACAAGGGGTAATTTGCCGGGCCATCTTTATAATAATACGATGCGTCAGAGGTTGCAGTATCAACCAGAAGTCAATGAAAATCAATTTTTTCAGCTTGATTCAACGGATATTCGGATGCGCATTACGGCTCGTGAAATTTGCCGTAAATTTGACGTGAAACGGGCTGCGGCATTTCATGTGCAGGCATCGAGCTAACCGATATTGGACCGTTGGTGCCGAATTAGTAATGAGACAAGCGACTATAAATTGATCGCAAAAAATATTACCCAACAATGTCTACGGTTTTTGTTTCTGGGGCAACCGGCTTCATTGCCCAACATGTGATCAAGCAATTGATCGCCAAGAACTACAAAGTGGTTGGTTCTGTGAGATCGAAGGAAAAAGGTGATTCTCTTACTGAAAAGTTTGGATCGTCGTTTCAATACGAAATTGTTGCTGATGTAGCAGCGGAAGGTGCCTTTGACCAAGCGTTGAAAAACCATCCAGAAGTGACTGTGTTTCTTCACACTGCTTCTCCTTTCCGTTTCGATGTCACTGACATTCAGAAGGAATTGTTAGACCCTGCTACTCAAGGAACTGAAAATGCGCTTCGTGCAATCAAGGTTCATGGTTCGCAAATCAAGAAAGTTGTGGTGACTTCGTCGTATGCTGCTATTATGGATCTCAATACCGAGAGAAACCCTGAGGTTACAAACACTGAAGCTTCGTGGAACTCAGGAACTGCAAAAGATGCTCTTCAAAACCCAATTGCAGGCTACCTCATTTCTAAAAAACTTGCTGAAAAAGCTGCCTGGGATTTCGTGGAGAATGAGCATCCCAACTTTACCTTGACCACGGTGAACCCAGCTTATGTCTTCGGTCCTCAAGCTTTTGATTCTGATGTCAAAGATACGCTCAACACATCGTCGGAGATCATCAATAAGGTTTTAAAGTTGAACCAAAATGAAGAAATTCCAACGATGACTGGCGCTTTCATTGACGTTCGTGATGTCGCCAAGGCACACTTGATTGCTTTTGAAAACGAGAACGCTAAAGGCAAACGGTTGGCTCTCGTTGAAGGAAGATTTAGCAACCACGATATTGCCAGGGTTGTCCACGAGCATTTCCCAGAAGCTGCAATTCCTCAACCCGATGCTCAGAAATCTGCACAGGAAAAATCCGTCTTGTGCAAGTTGGATTTTTCAGAAACCGAACGTATTTTTGGTTCAAAATACATTGATTTTGATACCAGCGTTGTGGATTCTGTGAAGCAAATTCTTCAAAAGTAGGGAAAGGCTATTTATTATCAGAAGAGACTCTAGGCTACCGATGTCATAGAAGAGGGTCGTTCACTTATAGTCGCATACTTTGTAGATATCAAGAAAGCATTCATTCATGTTTAATTTTGGCATCAATTTCATATCTTTAGTGCATGCTATGTACATTTCTATTCTTCTGCTGAATCTTCTTTCGTCTATTTACATCATACTTGGGTTGGTCCGAAGGTTTCGGAGTAGATGTTGAAATTTTCATTTCCTCTTTTTGCAAGTTCCTCATTGACAAAACGCATGTAGCCGTTTGGTCCAAGGAGGTAGACATCGTATTCTTGGTTTGGTACGATGAACTCAAAGTCACTGCTTTGAAGAAGAGATGGATTTTCAGCATCGGAGTAAAAATCAGTAACCGTAAAATTTGGGTATTTTGCAGTCAATTGAGAGAGCCATTCTCCAAATGGACGGTGACTCTCAGATCTGTTTGAGTTGAACATTTTCACTTTGCGACCTTTGGAAAGAGCTTGCTCAATAATACTGACAAGTGGTGTAATTCCAATGCCTCCAACGTAAACCAACATTTCCACACTTGGGTCATTTTCATGGTAAGTAAAGCTACCACCTGGTGAAGCTACTCTAATTTTGTCACCAACTTTAAGTTGTTCATGAATATAGCTGGAAATCTGTCCACCTTCAAGCTTGCGGACGGAAATTCGATAATGGTTTTCAGTTGGGTACTCAGAAAGAGAATACTCTCTACTCTTTTCAAAGTCCAGCCCTGGAAGGTTCCAACGAATACAGACATACTGACCTCTCTGAGGAGTTGCAATTGCACTTTTATCGGTTGGTGAAAAATAGACTGATTTCACATCACTTGCTTCATTTTCTATTTTTTCAATGGTGAATTCCTTGAACCCGTTCCAAGGTTGATTCTGGTAACAAGTATCCTCGGCGTTGATCAACAACTGAGCCAAGTTTCCATAGGCAGTTGCCCATGCTTGAAGAAATTCTGGTGTTGCTAATTCTCCCAACATATCTTCCATGGTTTTGAGAAGACAAGTTCCAACAATTGGATAGTGTTCTGGTTTGACCTGGAGTCCCACATGTTTTGTGACAATTTGCTGAACAAACGCAGTCAATGGTTCCAAATTTTCAATATTTTCGGCGTATTTCAACAATGCAAATGCAAGAATTTTTGGTTGACGTAACAGTTTTTGATCAGATTCATTGAAAAATGGCTTTACTTCAGGATAACTGGAAAGCATTTTCTGATAAAAGTTCTTGGTGAGTTCCTGACCCAGCTCCTTCAATATGGGAACTGAAGCCTTGACAATGTTAACTTGTTCTGGACTAAGTTGTTGAATGGTGTACACTTGATTTGCAGCCTTTGTCATTTTGAAAGTAAGAACTGTTGTGGGATCTGAGGATTACTGTGGGCTTTTATGCATCTGGTTATCCGTGGAAACCGCTAGGAAGTCAGCCACATGCGTGTCGTGAAAAAATATGTGTGGTATGATTTCGGGCAAAGTCGGGATGGATGAGAAAAATGAGTATGAGTGAAAATTCGAGATGAGTAATGAGTGCGATATGAGTGGTTGAAAATGGCGGGGAAAGATGAGAAACTAATGTAGGAGAGTTGTACAACAGTTGTACAACTTCTACATTAAGGAAATCAATTATCTAAATTCATTCTTGGATAGTTTGTCATTTCTAGTTCATCTACCAAATTTTGATCGTGCCAAGCACGTCAAGTTTCGGGTGTATAAGCCCGTTGACTCGGCTGCAAATTCGTAATTATAGAACAAGTGGGGCAGAGAACCCTTACAACATTTTAGGAAGCACCACATGTATCGAAAATTTTGAAAATTCGTATTCATAGAATAACTTCAAAAAGTCACCACACGTATCGAAAATTCTTCGCCTTTTGCTTGTCTGTCAAATCTTTGGCATCCTCTTCAAAATCTAATGATGGTGGTCCGTAGAGCTTGTCTCTCCTAGCATTTTCCATATAGCATCCAGCACCATAAGCCAAGATTGAAACAAAAGCTGCGGACGTAAAGCCTAAGATTGCATGATAACCAGTAAGGTAATGAGGAGCCTGGTTGGCGAGAAAGAATTGTGGAGCAATGATGTTGGACACACAATAAGACACAAAATTCACCGTATTGACGATAGTTTTTTTTGTATGACCCGACGTGTTGGCCATGGACAACGAAGTCATACAGACGTAAGGGCCCCAGTAGAAGTAGAAAAAATAGTAAGCAACGAGCAAACCATGTTTGTTGTGGAGAGTCATCATCAATGCACAGCAAATCAAAGGACACAAGCAGATGGTACCAGCACATATGGTACGGAATTTCTTGGGGAAGTAGAGACCTGGCAAGGCAATGAGCCAACTGCTTAATGTCATAAACACTCCAGTGGGCATTCCAAGCAAGGTAGTTCTGATGGGTGAGTAACCTAAACCTGAGACAATTTGTGCTGCAAATGTCACCAAGGCACCATTGCTGATATTGATGGACAATACAAACACCGCCATGACCCACGTTTTCCAGTCTGTTAAAGCTTCGATAACCTGATCTTTCTTGAAATTTGTGTTTTTTGTTCCAGTTTTATTTTCGATGGTTCGGTGCACCGCAATGTACTTTTCTCTTTCATCAAAGTAACGACAAGTTACTGGACTGTCGGGCAAGAGAATGTACAACACACAAGTGAAGAAAATGGTTATGGCTCCAAACACAAGAAACAAGAGTCTCCAGTTGGCGATGGAGGAGTGGGCATGTCCTACGGCATAAGACAAGATTCCAGTGATAAGCGACGAGAAGCCTGAAAACCAAATGGCAGTACGGAACGGCTGCTCTGATTTTTTGTAGAACATGGTAGTTATCACGGTTAATGAGGGAAATAAGAACGACTCACCCATTCCCAAGAGAAACCGCATTGCACCAAGTCCAGCAAAATTGTTCCCAGCAGCCATACACATCAAGATTGCGTTCCACACAACAAATGAAGTACATAGTACTTTTGCCACGGGAAGTTTTTGGAGCAAATAGTTGGCGGGAAACTCCATAACCAAATACCCAAAGTAAAAAATGGATCCCAACCATGAATATTGAGACCCCACCAAATGGGCATCTTCTCTCATCCCGTATACGGCAGCATTTGAAATTATGATCTTATCGGCGGCAGCAAGAGTGATAACAATTGTCATAATCGGCATCAATAACCAGTCGATTTTTCGCAAAACTTTGTGGGCTTCTTGCTGCGAATAGTCGGCATGTTCAGGATGGTCCAAAAGGTATTTTGCACCAACGTCAACATCATCATCTCGGGGAAGCAGAAAACTGGACTCCTGCACCTTCAACTCGAGTTTTTCTGTCATCAAAATAAGGTTTAAGTTTAAGTTAATCCGGCGTTAGCTGTTTTTAATTCTAATGAGGCTGCCTATACTGGCTCTTATATAATAAGCGGCTGTTCTGATCTTCTTATACTGCTTATCTTACGAAGATCACTCCATGTTAGAGCCGGTTGCAACCAATAACAAACGGCAGTTGGGAACGCAGAGGGGATGACGCCGATAGATTATTCCGTCGACGGGAAACTTTATTGCGCACGCCAAGGAAGGTCGGTGCGCCGAGAGCCTCGCGCTGCGGCGTGTCTCCTCTCCGCATATGCACCCTCGGGCGCTGCGATATCAAATCGGAAAAACCATCTTTCTATATTTAAACCAAAGTCCGCAGACCAATTTTCACGCCACCACAACATACGCGTGTACATTAACGACGGCGGAGCGTGTGAATACTATAGCAATGTCTTCTGTTCTTATCGTTGGTTGTGGCGTAATGGGACTTTCGTCTGCCATTGCTCTAGCAGAAAGAGGTCATAAAGTGGTTGCAATGGACTCATTTCCGGTTCCTTCGCCTTGGTCTGCTGCGTGTGACTTCAACAAGATCATACGGACGGAATACACAGACAAATTGTACACGGAATTGAGTGTCGCTGCACTTGATGAATGGAGACATAGTCCAGTTTACAACCACACTTTCAAAGAATGTGGACGAATTTTAATCACTCCCGAGAACCACGAGGGCAGAAGGGAGTTTGAAAGACTCAGTATTGCCAATCTCCAGGCGATTGGTGGCGGAAAATACATCGAATATCGGAAAGGTGGTGACCAATTGGGCGAGAAATTTGAAGTCTTGAGCCACAATTCTGTCAAAGATTCCACCGAGATAAAGTGGAACCCTGAGTGTGGGCTTGCCCACGCCGCAAACGCTTTGAGACTGGCTCACGCCAGAGCCGAGCAATTGGGTGTGACATTTGTATTTGGCGACGCAGGACGAGTGGTTGCTACCAAAACTGAAAACGGAACCGTTTCTGTAATTTCAGCTGACGGGTCGAAAAGAACAGCTGACCAGGTTCTCTTGAGTGCTGGTGCTGCCACGGGCTACCTCGTGGACATGGGACAACAGCAATCTGCTACAGGATTATTCATTACCCACATCAAGCTAACACCTCAAGAATACGGAAAGTACAAGGACATTCCTGTTGTGTTTGATGGAGAAATGGGATACTTTTTCCCTCCAGATCCAGCTACCCACATCCTCAAGATTGCATTGCCAGGCTCTGGTGCCTCAAACTACATCAGTGATCCGTTTGGAGTCTACGATAAGAAATCGCTTCCTCGCTACAAAAATGATAATCCCAACGATACCGTTCCTTTGGATGGATACGACCAGGCAAGACGGCTCCTACACAAGTACGTTCCAGAATTAGCACACCATAAGCTTCGTGACAGTAGAGTGTGTTGGATAGCAGACACCTCTGATTCTCATTTTATCGTCGATGCGGTTCCAAAATTACCCAATTTGTTTGTGGCTACCGGCGACAGCGGGCATGCATTCAAGTTTCTTCCCACCATCGGAGACCTTATAGCTGATAAACTCGAGGGAAAACTTGCGGAAAAGTACCAAAATGCCTGGAAATGGAGAGACAACGTTTCTCCGTTTGATCCTACCGATTGCACATGGAGAGTGGTATCTGAACCATTGGACTTTTCTCAGATAAAGTGGGTTAAGGAGGACTCGGTCGGAAAGCTATAGACTACAAAATGAAGAAAATGACAAAAATTAACCAAAATAGTAGCGAAAATCACCACTATACGAAACTCTAAGTCAAACTTTAAACTGTAATCAAATTACAAAAAAAGATTACTGCGGTATCTCTTGTTTCCTAAGTTCAGCTACTTCAAATATTTCCCCTCAATTGTACCGATACGAATATCAATTGCAACCATTCGGCGCTCCCCATTACCTTTGATAACCGTCGGACTAGCTCTATAGTCATGCACGGCGCATCCACCTTCCCCATGCCAAAAATGAACAGGCGCGGCTAGATGCAGGCAGAGCGGAATTTACATCGATAAGCTGCAGATATAAATGTCATCCCCATATAGATTTGCAACGAACTAAAGTTTTTTATCAAAATTTATCATGACACTCGGGGAAGGGATCAAGATCGCCATAGACAGAGGAGGAACATTTACGGATGTTCTTGCGGTTATTCCCGGACAGAGCGAATACGTTTTCAAGTTACTTTCGGTCGATCCTGGAAATTATGAAGATGCTAATATCGAAGGAATTCGGCGAGTTTTGGAGTACACGAGTGGCAAGGAGGTTCCTCGAGGCGAATTGTTGGATACTAGTGGAGTAGAAAGTATTAGGTTGGGAACCACAGTTGCAACCAATGCACTTTTGGAGAGGAAAGGTGTTCGTACTGCGCTTGTTACTACTGAAGGATTCAAGGATCTTTTGTATATTGGGAACCAGGCTCGACCTGATCTTTTTGACTTGAATATTCGCAAACCTGGAGTCTTGTACGGAAAGGTAATTGAGGTAGAAGAACGGGTTACGCTTCCTGCTTATTCTGAGGATGCCACTGGATATACTGCTGAAGACAAGGTTGATGAAAAGTATTTTGTTCGAGGCTCTACTAAAGAAGTGGTGAAAATAATCAAGCCTTTGAATGTTGAAAAACCAAAAACCAGTTGAAAGCTTTGAAAGAAGAGGGTATAACCTCAGTTGCAATTGTCTTGATTCATGGCTACAACTTTCAGGAACATGAGCTTCAAATTGGCGCGTTGGCTACCGAACTTGGGTTTGAAAACGTTACCATGTCTCACAAAACTTTACCCATGATCAAGGTCGTAAATAGAGGACAGTCGTCTGTGGTGGACGCATACCTCACTCCCATTGTCAAGCAGTATATTGAAAGTCTTCTCAGCGGATTCAAAGAGGGATTCGAAAAACACACTAGAATCGAGTTTATGATGTCCGACGGTGGACTTTGTCATTATACCAAATTCACCGGTTTAAAGTCGCTTCTTTCTGGCCCTGCTGGTGGAGTAGTAGGACAAGCCCTCACATGCTATGATCCCAATGAAGGTACAGATACAATTGGTTTTGATATGGGAGGAACTTCCACAGATGTTTCCAGATACGCTGGTGCTTATGACCATGTTTTTGAGACGACTACAGCCGGCTTGAAAATCGCCGCTCCTCAGTTGGATATTAATACTGTGGCTGCTGGCGGTGGATCTATTTTGTCTTACAAAAACGGGTTGTATCAGGTTGGCCCAGACAGCGCATCTGCTCATCCTGGTCCAGTATGCTATCGAAAAAACGGACAAAACTTGACGGTGACAGACGCAAATTTGATGTGTGGAAGAATTCTTCCTGAATACTTTCCAAAAATATTTGGACCTAATGAAAATGAGCCACTTGATGGCACCGCCGTGGTGGAAAAATTTCAGCAATTGGCGGAAATAATCAATGCTGAGCATCCTGATAGCAAACCCAAATCGGCCCATGAAGTAGCCCTTGGGTTCCTCAATGTTGCAAATGTTGCCATGGCAAAGCCGATAAGACAATTGACAGAAAACAAAGGTTTTGACGTTACGAAACACAACTTGGCATCTTTTGAGGTGCCGGTGGTCAACATGCAACATCGTTAGCCAAGGTTTTGAAAATCAAAAGAGTCATAATTCACAAATATTCGTCGGTTCTTTCTGCCTACGGAATTGCTTTGGCAGATGTGGTTCATGAAGAGTTGGAACCGGTTTCGGTAAAGTATACTGAAGAATCAGTGGCATCGCTTTTGCAAAAGTGTGAGGTATTAAAGGAAAAAGTGGCTCTCGAGCTCGAAGATCAAGGAGTTACGGCATCGGATTTCCAAGTCTACTTCAACATGGGTTATAAAGGTTCAGATTCAAAGCTCATGATTGCAGAAGACAAATCCAAGAGTTTCTTACAAAACTTTTACGAGACCCACCAGAGAGAGTTTTCATTCAACGACAAGCATAGAGACGTCATCGTGTCGGATATCAGAGTCAGAGGGTCCGGTAATGCTGGAAAGATCACCGAAAGATCAGCGTTTAAAGATTTGGCCAAAGTAAGTCCCAAAGTTGTTGCACCAGGAACCGAAAAACTGAGGTCAAGCGTTTATTTTGAAGGAGGGTTTCAAGAAGCAAACGTTTATCTCTTGACTGACTTGGAAAGTGGAACAGTTATTCCGGGTCCCGCATTGGTGATAGACTCCACTCAAACAATTTTGGTCGAGCCAAGTTCCCATTTAACGGTTCTTCCTAGGCATGTCATTATTGATCTTGACGAGCCCCAGTCGTCACAGGAAAGAGATACGGACCTCAAAATCGATCCAGTACAGTTGTCAGTCTTTGCTCACAGGTTTATGTCTATTGCCGAGTCCATGTGTACCACTTTACAGAAGATATCTGTGAGTGCCAATATCAAGGAAAGGATGGACTTTAGCTGTGCTTTATTTGACGAAGTTGGCAATTTGGTAGCCAATGCTCCTGCTGTGCCAGTTCATCTTAGTTCAATGTCTTTTGCTGTGAAGTATCAGATAAATCATTGGGGTGATGATATCAAAGAAGGTGATATTTGGGCTACCAATCATCCCAAGGCGATGGGAACACATTTGCCTGATATCACTGTGATTTCACCAGTTTTCGTGGACGGAAAGATTCGGTTCTATGTTGCTTCAAGGGCACATCATGCTGAAATAGGAGGCACTGTTGCGGGATCTATGGACTCGTCAGCGACAGATCTCAAGGACGAAGGTGCCCAGTTCATCGCCTGGAAGCTTGTGAACAACGGAGTTTTTGATTATGACGGAGTCCAAAAGTACTTTGTGGATGAGCTTAAGAAAGTTCCAGGATCGTCACCGTCGAGAAAAGTTGAAGACAATATTGCCGATCTTAAGGCCGAAATTGCAGCCAACCAGCGTGGGATCAATATGTTAACGGATGTTTTCACAGAATACGATACGGACTATGTTTTGTTCTACATGAAGGGTATCAAAACTACATCTGAAGCCGCGGTCAGAAAGTTCCTCAAAAAGTTGGCACAAGAAAATAAGCATCGACTTCCATTGCAAGCTGTTGATTTCATGGATGATGGAGCCAAAATCCAACTTACCATCGATATCAATGAAGAAGATGGTTCGGCGGTATTTGATTTCGAAGGTACCGCAGACGAAACTTTCAACTGTTTCAATGCCCCTCGAGCAGTTACTTATGCCTGTATCACCTACTGCTTGAGATGCCATATTACCGAAGGTGACTTGCCCATGAACGAAGGAGTGCTAGCTCCAATAGATGTACGCATTCCTGAAGGCACAGTATTGAACCCCAGTGTCACCGCTGCTGTTTCTGGAGGAAATGGTATTACTTCTCAAAAAATTACCGACACAATTCTAAAAGCTTTTGGTACTGTTGCTGCGTCTTATGGGTGTATGAACTGCTTGTGTTTTGGTCAGGGAGGTCTTGATAAAGAAACAGGAGAAATGGTTGCTGGGTTTGGGTTCTGTGAGACAATTGGCGGAGGTTCAGGTGCTGGAAATGGGTTCAATGGATTCAGTGGAACCCAATGCCATATGACGAATACGCTTATGACGGACCCCGAGGTTCTTGAGCTGCGGTATCCTGTTCTTTTGAAGCAATTTTCAATTCGAAAAAATAGTGGGGGTGCTGGAAAATGGCATGGAGGTGATGGTTTGGTCCGAGAATTGGAATTTACTTCGGCGTGCCATGCTTCAATATTAACCCAGAGAAGAGTAGTTCCGCCATATGGTATGGCTGGAGGAGGCGAAGGTGCTAGAGGAGAGAACAAGTTGGGACGAGTTGACGAGAATGGAAAAATTCACTGGAAACATGTGGGTCCTACGGCAGAAATAGAGTTGAATGTGGGAGATATTATCAAGATTTTGACACCGGGCGGAGGCGGATATGGACATCCTGGCGAGCAGCCAGGAAGCGAAAAAAATGGAGAAAGCGAACAAATTGGAGGAAGCGTAAGAGCTGGAGGCAGTTTGGGACTCATGAGAGAAGCCATGAACAGTTCGCAGTAAAATAAAAAGAGACTTATGAGATGTAGAAACTAAAGAAGTAAGTGTATAATTAAAAGAGGCATATGAAATTAAAGTTTCAGCAGCAACCGAATTAACTTTTTGTCAACTAACTTTCCTGTGCATTTCGCTTTCCGTCCATTTTCCTGTGCTCGCAGCAACGCCGCAATTCGCAACTTCTCAATCAAGCATTAAAGTGTGCGCGAATCGGACGATAAGAAGTGAGCTCACGGCTGAAACAACCAAATGCCAGCACCAAAAACAGGTGCAACCAAACCGAGGCAAAAACCCAGGGACAACCGTAAGACCCGGGTAATTGTCCGTAATAGAACTGGGTGTCTGGCATGCAAGAGAAGACGTAAAAAATGCGATGAACAAAAACCAATTTGCGGCGCTTGCATCAAGTTGAAGCTTCCATGCAGCTTTGATATTATGTTACATTGGCACCCTTCTAATCAACAATGCCGTCCTATTCCAGTAAACTTGAGTGTTCCTGGTCCCCCGGGCTACCTTTTAAATTGCAATTATGACGACATGAATTTATACCATGTTTTGACCAATCGTGAGATGGTGAGTGATGAAGAAAGAGTAGCCCGACTAAAGGGTATAAGGCAAATCGAGTCTGTTTTGGATGCTCCTTCACCTATGCCAGAGGATCAGGAAGACGATGGAGTTGAAAGTGAATTGTTCACATATTACGTAGACGTTGTTTCTCGACGGAAAGCATTTGGAGACTCTCATTTTAACGAGTTCAAATTTTTGGTGGTTCCGAACAGTATAGTGTCTCCTGCGCTATACCAGTCTGTCATAGCACTCGCTGCCCATGATATGAAGTCAAGAAAACCAGATAAAGCTGCGTATTACTTGCGACTTCGTGGAAAATATAAGCACGAAGCAATCAATTTGTTGTACAAAATTTTGGACGACGAACCTGATTTCATATCGAGCCAATCGTCCAGTGGACTCGATGAGGTGGTGATTACCATCCTTATGCTTTGCTCGTTGGAAATCAGCGACCAGGGAAACAAAAATTGGATCAGCCATCTTCGAGAAGGTGGACTCATATTTGGGTCGCTACTGAGTGAAAAAGTCATGCTGTCGGAACTTTTATTATTTGCATACCGCTACTTTAGTTTGCGGTACATCCTTCTACTAACCACTCTCAACAGAAGGGAATTGGATCTCTTTATGAAAAGCTCTCCCTGGCCGTTATACGAGCTGTATTACCAAAGTGACTCTGTGGACTACATTCTTGGTTGCTCACCAAAGTTGCTTTTCCTTGTCTACGAAACAACTCTCCTCCGTCACGATTTACCCTCGAGTCTGAAAAGCGAAGTAGCGACAAGATACAGCAATCTTTTGACGAAATTAACCACACTCAAACAAACCCTCGACACAGACGACAAGGATTTCGAACAATTGTACCTCTGCTCCCAAGCATATTTCACAGCTACAAAACTATTTTTCAGCGAGAGCTTTGACCGTATAGTATCGACCTACTATCCCATGTTCAAACTCCCTACGATTCCTGAAACACAAAACCTTCAACTTGAACTTTTGGCAATTTTGGAAAATTTGACCGCAAGAGCCCATACACTCACTCTATTTCCAACATGGTGCTTGTTCATCTCGGCGATGTTTCTACCTCAAGAAAAACACAGGCTTCTGATTCTCAATATATTCAAGGATTTGGAAATCCGCTGGCCGTTGGGATCACCTACCACCATTAAAACTGCCATAGAACTCATATGGAAAATGAACGATTTGAGCCAGGTGAAAAACGACTGGACGGAAATACTAAGCGTGTGCAACTACATGCTTGCGTTGACATAGAGAGCTAAAGAAGAGCTAAAGAAGAGCTAAAGAAGAAGAGCTAAAAGACTACCAAACATTAATGAGACACAACCACAAAGAAAACAAAAGGACATCAGCTCCTGCTAAACATGTGTACAGCTGGCTTGTACATAACATGCTAATATAGCTTAACGTAATATTGCAATCGTTAGTATTGCATAATTGATATGACTCAATGCGAATTTATCTTTAAGAATTGAAATGCTCTTTACAAAAAAAAGCTCTTAACAAAAAAATGCTCTTAACAAAAAAATGCTCTTTACATGTATTTTGAAGGGCCTTTTATACAGCATTTTCTTTGTTAGGTGCTGTTTCGGCTATGTTCTAGATCCTGATATGTTCAATACCTGGGCGAATAGTGTATGTACTTCGATGTCACCGTTTTGGAACCAGGTAATTATCGGTTTTTTGGAAAATGAACTTTTGGTTTCAGCATCAGGAAACACGTCTTCATCCGAATGTAACATTAGAGGCATGAACAATGGTGGTGTACCAGTATTTGCCGGATATCAATTTTCTCAGGAAACTGAAAATGTTGCAAATTTGGAAATGACAATAATAACCACTTGTGACAAAATTACAAATTTGACCCAACAAGAGTTTGATTATTTTGGTTTGTCTCAGGCACAAATGCAAGTACCGGGACCAAGACGGACACAACAAAATTCTTTAGAAGAAGAAAGAGCGGAAATCGCCGAAGCTGCAAGGTTGCAAAATTTACGAGATCCCGGCTCAAGATTAGATCGGCAAACGAGGAGTAGTTAAATCATGCATGATCGATCGACAATCTAATCCGGCGGAAAGGAAGTTTATGCTGGTTTCGGATTTGAAAAATTGAGCGTCAATTGAGAAAGTCAAACTGAGAAAGTCAAACTGAGAAAGTCAATTGAGAAAGTCACGACTTACCACACAGTTCATGGTTATCCTGATCGTTCTAGTTTCCTGTCACTTTGCTCTGTGCTAGTCTTTTGCTCAATCCACTGCTGCAAAACTTACCCTGTTTTATCGGCTGCTAACATTTTCCCGATGCGGAAATGGGACCCGTTGACAATACTGATAAGCGATGCCAAGAAAAGGTATTGATAAACAGTTCAAATATATCAACCTTGACAATGGTTCAGTGCAATTGAGTCGAAAATGTCTTCTTTGGAAGAACAAACTTCCACGTTTGTTGCGGCCGACATGGTCTACATCTTATTCTGTTCATTTGGAGTATTTCTTATCACTCCAGCAATTGGTCTATTTTACAGTGGAGTTCTCAAGAGAAAGAATGTGGTCCAGGTGTTGTTCCAAACATATATGACTACAAGTAATGTGGTGATTGTATGGTATCTCATCGGCTACTCGCTTGGAAATTCTCCAACTTCCACCTCTAAACTTATTGGAAATTTGGATAATGCTGCTCTTCATGACGAGCAAGCCAAACCATTATTGGAAGGCGGAAACCTTCCTTCGACCATCAATTTTTGTTTTAATGTGTTTTTTCCTGTTGCAACCGTACAAATTTTCGTTGGAGCAATTGGTGAAAGAGGCCGGTTTTTACCATCCCAAGTTGTAGCGACGATCTGGACAATTGTCGTCTATTGTCCCTTGGCGTTCTGGGTGTGGGGAGCAAACGGATGGCTTTTGAATTTAGGAGCGTTGGATTTTGCTGGTGGAGGTCCTGTTCATATTGCATCTGGAGTCGCTTCTTTTTGCTATTCTTGGTTCATTGGTCCTCGTGGAAAACCAGGTAAACGGACTGGAAAGGTAACTCCTTATAGAGGCCATTCTTCTACCACCACTTTCATTGGGGTTACTTTGATTTGGGCAGCTTGGTTCTGTTTCAATTCCGGTACTCTTTTGTCAGTGAATGCCAGAACCGGCTATATTTTTCTCAATACCATTCTTGCTTCGAGTTTTGCCTCGGTAGCTTATGTGGCTACAGACAAGGTACTCACTGGAAAGTACTCGATGGAGGCTGCTTGTGAAGGAGTTATCGTGGGTCTTGTTAATATTACTCCTTCATGTGGTTTTTACTGGCCATGGGCTGCAGCGGTTACTTCAATTATCAATGCTGTGATTTGTAGATTGTTAGTTCCCGTCAACAACATTACCGGAGTTGACGATTATAGCAAATCAGGCATTATTCATGGCGTGGGAGGAATTATTGGAGCAACTTTGACTGGTATCTTTGCCTCGAAAACTGTCGCTAGCTACGATGGAGTTACCGAAATCGATGGAGGATGGATAAATGGAAATTTTGTCCAATTGGGCTACCAGATTGCTTCGTGGGTTAGCATTGTGTTGTGGACGGCTGTGTTCAGTTTGATAATCTTCTTTATCGTTGACAAAATTCCAGGCTTGCAGTTGCGGGCATCTGCTGAAGCCGAGGAAATGGGCATGGATCTCTATGAAATGGCAGAAACCGTTGATGAGTTTGGAAACAATTACAATGAGCTATTTACCACCTACGCTAGTAGGTTGAGAGAAATAGCGAACCAGATAGACGCTGGGGTGATTGAGGTAATTGACGCAGACCGTACAAGCTCAATTGAGTCTCAGCGAGTAGAGTACCAAAAAAAGGTTTGAAAGAAGAAGGAAGAATAGTTATTGAGTTCAATTCTTTAAGTTTCATATAGTAGTTCTATTTTTTTCCGTAGTACCTGACAGACTCCACATCTTCCTCTCTAATACCCTGGACTCCAACAACCTTTACATCTCCAGGAAAAATGTCAAATCCGTTATCGTCCAAGAACAAGTCGTTCTTGAGAACCACCTCGACTCCCTTGACAGGCTTATTAGCAGAGAGAACAATTTTGTTTTTCTCAACTCTGAAAGAAATCTCTCTGTCATTAAACTTGAGATACTTGAGTGGCTGGGGCCAGTCGGCAGCGCTTCCAATAACAGAGCCGTCTTCAGATACAAACCTGCTGTAGACCACAACTGGAAAATCGTATTCAAGAAAGTGACGAGAAACAAGCTCAGTAGTCTGGTTCTGTTTCAACACAATTGCCCTATCGTCCAACGAATCCACCTTTTCGCCGGATGTAACGTTGTAGATATCAACTTTCAATGTTGCTGGAATATCAGCTACACTGGAATTGACTCCCCAAATATCAACGTAAAGTTCAGCTTTGCTGTAGTCATGTGGTGGTCCAGCTTCGGAGACAGCTTTGGCTTGTTCTGGAGTATGTTTCTCTTCGGTTCTGTACATTCCAACTCCCACGGTCCGACTTTCTCTCTTGACCGAGTAAAAAGCTAGTTTGGGACGACGGTAATAATCAACGAGAGCCCACGAAGCTACCGGCCAGCAGTCGTTGATTTGCCAGACTATGGCACCTCCGGAGTATCTCTGACCCTCGCCTTTCCACTGTCTTCTCCAGCATCTGTAGGCATACCCAAGACACTCCAGCTGCATCAACTGAGTAGCGTAAATCCACGAGTCCAAGTCAAAGTTGTTGACTTTAATGTTCTCGATAACATATAAAGCAAGACGACGTTCAAACCCATCTGCCTTGTTGTGGTGGTCCACCATTTCACTCTGGGGATACAATTCACTGGGGTCGGTAATACAGGCTTGGTATGTCTTCAAGCTGGGCAACGCTTCCATACCAAATTCAGACACAAATCGTCCGCCTAATTTATACCAATCCTGATACTTTTCTTGGCTTCCATGCCAAACGTTCCATTGATGGATATCTCCAACAGTTGTATCAGCAGTTCCATTTCCTCCCCAGGGAGATCCGGGATGGTAGGGGACATCCAGCGAGTACGCTTTCACCAACTTTGGCAAGACACTTTCGTAGATTGTTCTTGCTGGAAAACTTGTTTTACTGTAGTCACCAGAAGTATCGTTCATATCCCAGTCCAAACCAAACAGCTCGGCCACTTGGTAGTCTTCGTTGTTACCAGCATAAAGGGCAATGGAGCAGTGGTTCCTCAACCTTTTAAGCTGGTCTTTAGCTTCAGCAGCAACGTTTTCAAGAAACTCAGGGTAGCCTGGATACTGACCACAGGCAAACATAAAGTCCTGCCATACCAAGAGTCCGAGTCTATCACATTCTTCGTAGAAAAAATCGGTCTCATAGATTCCTCCAGCCCAAACTCTCACCATGTTCTGATTTCCATCAACCATAAGTTGAAGCCATTTGCTATAGTCTTCGTTGGTTAAAAGCGTCAATAATGAATGAGCAGGTATCCAGTTGGAGCCAGTTGAGTATACTGGAATATTGTTGACCTTGAAATAGAAAGATGTACCCTCTTGGTCGATCAATGGTTCTTGCACCAATTCCACTTTACGAAGTCCAACTTTCTTGGTGATTCTTTGCGATCCCAAATTAACGACAAAAATATAAAGTGGTTGCTTGCCCAGTCCCAATGGGTACCACAACTGGGGCAGATCCAATTCAAGTTTATGGGAAATTGCACCAGACGATTCCACTTTTTTTTCAAATATCTTCAAGGTTTTTCCTTCAGGATCGCAGATTTCCACCTTCAATAAAGTAGAATGGTCACAGGAAACATCAGTAATAACGTCCACCAATACAGAGAGATCGTCACGGACTTCTGTCTTGACATATACATCTTGAATTTTGCAGTTATAGGAAAGAAATTTGACTGGTTTCCAAGGTCCACAAGTCATAAGCACAGGTCCCCAATCCCATCCATAATGGTACTGAGATTTCCGTACGTGAAGTCTACTGGTTTCTCCATTGAAGCAAACCAAGCGACCAATCTCTTTTTCCAATCTTCTTCCCTCCACCAACGCACTCTTGAAAAATATTCTAAGAGTGTTGGACTTGCCAAACTCAATTATATCCTTCACATCCACAGTGTAAGTTCTGAACATATTATCCGATTCCAAAATCTTCTTCTCGTTCAAATAAACAGCTGCAAAAGTATCTAATCCTTCAAACACCAATTCGTGGGTATTCATAGAACCAGCATCAGATCCAACTTGAAAACTTGTTTTATACTCCCAGTCCTTCTCAGCGACCCATTGAACCTCTTTCTCAATGAGGTCCAAAAAAGGATCAGGAATAATCTCGTTATGAAGTAAATCCGCATATATCTCAGTTGCTTCGACAGGACGAGATGAACTCCATGTGTCTTCACCACTCTCCTTGTACTGCCAATTGGAAAGGGTTTGCTCAATGAAAGACATAGGTTGCGATTTTGTCATTATTTTGAGGTCTGGATCATTGCCGATTTATATCATGATGGAATATCGATATGGGGTATATGTCCGTTTTACATCTCCTTCAGATGACAATAGGTGCGGCGCACGGAAAACCATCGGAAAATCGTCCCAATTCGGTACATACGCCCGTCGCGCATATGTGTCTAAATGCACCGTTTACGAAATGTGGGGCACCACCACCCGAAATTTAGGATTATTTACGGACCTCTTTTCACATTTTTTCTCGACTGAAATGCACTTCACATACGACAAGCTCATTTTGTTTGGGGATTCCATCACCCAAGGTGCTTCTCAACCCGACTTTTGCTTCACCTTGGGCAATGCCTTGCAAGGCGATTACATTCGAAAGTTTGACGTTTTGAATCGTGGATTTGGAGGTTACAATTCAAGATGGGGAAAAGAGGTTTTGCCTGAGATTTTGACCACAGAATCGAAAAATGCCACCATTAAATTAGTGGTGATTTTCTTTGGCACCAATGACTCGAAAGGTAATGAGCAAGGTGTAAGCTTAGAAGAGTACAAGAACAATCTTTTGTTCATGGTAGAGCTCTGTGAAAAGTACAATTCCAAGGTTATCGTTGTGGGACCTGCTGTGTACTCTGCTGCTTTGGGACATGCTTCTGATTTTGCATCAATTGAAGGACATTTGAAGTATAGTGATGCTGCCAAAGAAGTGGCTGAAAATTGCAGCGTACCATTCGTTGATTTATGGCATGCATTTACGTCATATTTGGGTAAAACTGAGGAGGAAATGGTCAAGTCTCCGGCAGATATGAGCGAATTGTTGGTGGACGGAGCTCATTTTGCACCCACCGGCTATAAAATATTTCACCAAAATTTGACCACCACGATCAATACAGCCTTCCCAGAATTGGCAAAGGAGAACGTACGGGAGAGATTGGCACCTTGGAACGAAATTGACAACCAGAAAATCAAAAAATCTATTTTCAAGTATGAATCTTTTTAAACACTCGAGCCTTGGCTTCGTCAATATAAGTCTGCAAAGACATACTTCTGATATCTCTAAAGCCCCAGAATATACTAGGACCGTCAGAATCGTCGGGCTGTTCGTTGTAGTAGCCTTCTGTTTTTATCAATTGTTGTTTTCAAGTATGAATCTTTTTAAACACTCGAGCCTTGGCTTCGTCAATATAAGTCTGCAAAGACATACTTCTGATATCTCTAAAGCCCCAGAATATACTAGGACCGTCAGAATCGTCGGGCTGTTCGTTGTAGTAGCCTTCTGTTTTTATCAATTGTTGCACTTGAGAATAAACTTTTTCTTGAAACTCCAAATCGTAAATGTTGCTCACTTTTTTGTAATATTTTAGTGAGGGAACAAACAATTCGTACTCCATTATTTCATATAAATCAAGTAGTCGTTTGGCATTATGGAGCTGGCATCCGCCTATTATTGACCATCGACCAACTAATCCATGCTGAACTTTAAAGTTACTTTTCGCCATTCCGGCGATGAACCGATATAATCCTGGAACCACAAATACCGAATTCATTTTCCCAAAAGTGTCCCTATTCTTAACAGCATTATAGTAGAATTCGGTTAACAACGTATTGTGCAAAACATGTAGTAAAAAAGCTTCTGGAGTTGCCAATAAATCGTCTTCTAGGACTGACAATTCTTGGGTGAGTTTTGCTGGCCAAAGAAGCATATCGTATTCCAACTGTAACATTTCTAGTCGAAGATTATCATAAGAAATGTTTTCATCGGATATGAGCGAGACAAATTTATAAAGCAAGTAAGCCACCGAAAGAAAATGATAGCTGAAACTATTTTCGCTTAATGAGTCGAGATAATTTCCAAGTTCCACAAGAACCCTCGGATCGGTTGTTAGGGTCCAGCTACCGTTTAAAAGCGAGTAATAGGCATCCACAGTGCAAGCTCCCACAATTAGATTTGTAGACAAATTATTCTGTTCTTGAAAAAGTTCATTGAATCGCTGTAAATTTTTTTGGACAAAAGTATCGGCTATGCTTGTTCTCAATGGAAGTAAGAAGAAGCAAGATAATGATAGTTCATCCCATGGATTACCATCCCTGAAAAAATCATGCACCAATTCAAGAAGAAGATCATTGGTGCTCACTGGTATTTTATTTATTGGAGAAGATGCCGAGGCAATGCTCACACAAAGTTTTGAAAACCGGTCTAGCAGTTCCCAGCTGGCTTCGGCATTGACAAAAGGAGTATATGGTTCGATATTTGTACGGTACAATTTTTGCACTGGCACAAAAGACTCGGTTGAAGAAATTCCTTGCAGAACCAAGCTGCCCAGGCGAAGAGTGGGACTTTCAGAAAGGTCGGAAGACTCCAATGCAAAACCATTTGGAGTTTCACCAAATTGAAGAATATGGGAATTGAAGTTTTCTCCAATTGGTGAAAGCTGATACGTTTTTGGCGACTGGACCGGAGAGCTCGACACTGTGGAATTGCGTCTTTTTGGCAAGTCAGAATGAGGCAGAATTTCATCATCGGAACCATTCCACTGTGATTTGCGACTGCGCAGTCTAATTTTTTTGTGGTCAAATACACATTGAATCCCTCGAGCAACACAGTTCTCACACTTTTGACAATCGCCAGTGATACTACATTTGAGTTTACGCTTGCGACAAAACGCACAAGCTTTCAAAAGTTTGACATTCATGCCCCAATTAGCGACGAAAAGTTGCGGGTTCTGCGGGGACCATTTTTGCCCAACTTTCTGTCGCGGGTCAATGGTGACTTGTCCATACCGTAAGAAAAAACGGAGAATTGGCCACAAAACTTTTCCGTTGATGCATCTCCCCACATAATTTTCAGCGCGGGGTGATGCGGGGCACGCAGGCGACGCACCCCAGATCTCGCAAATCCCAAAACGTACCATCGCTCCGCTCCGAGCGATGGATCTCAATTAGATCTAAAAAGATATATAAGTGCACCGTTTTGCAATGGACTTCATCAATGAGCGACAACGAAGCAACTACAAAACAGAACAACATCGACTCTGTCGAACTGTTCACCCATCCTGAAAAATTGGACTCCACCAGTCTCAATTTGGATCTTTCTGAAGATGGTTATAAGGAAATTTTGAGCGATCATCCTGTTAGCAGATGGCATAAAAATAGATTTATGATTTATCTTGCTTGTTTGTCGATTTATTTCGTTTCGACTACCAATGGTTACGACGGTTCTTTACTTACGGCCCTCTTTGCAATGCCTAATTTTTTGACCACTATGGGAATTAAAAGTACTCTGGGAACAGGTTTGGTGATGTCTATTTTCCAAATTGGTCAAATGTGTGCCACTGTGTTTGTATGGTTGGGAGATTTCATTGGAAGAAAACAGGCAATATTTTGTGGTTCGGTGGTGGTTTGTGTGGGAGCCATAGTTACATCAGTGGCTAAGAATTACCATACATTTGTTGGAGGAAGATTCTTACTTTCATTTGGATCGGGAATTTCTTGTTCCTTGGCAACTTCCTACTTGTTGGAGATTGTTTCACCAAACGAAAGGTCAGCCTTGTGTTCCATTTACAACAGTTTGTACTACATTGGAAGTATCATAGCCACCTGGAGTGCTTATGGTACCCACCAAAGGTACGGAAACTCTCATTTGGCATTCAGAATTCCATTGTGGTTACAATTGATGTGCCCAGCGTTGGTTTGTATCTTGGTACAGTTTGCTCCTGAGAGTCCTAGATTCCACTACTTGAAGGGAAACAAAGATAAGGCAAGAAACTTTTTCATCAAATACCATGCTAATGGAGACGAAACTCACCCCATCGTTAACTACCAAATGGCTCAACTTGAAATGTCACTTTTGAATGTTCCAAAGCTCACCATCAAGGATTACTTTGACTACAGAATTCTCTTTAAAACCAAGAGAGATTCCAAAAGAAGTTTATTGGTAATTGCTGCTTCTTGGTTTGGTCAATTTTCGGGCCTTGCTGTGGTTGGTTATTACTTTACCACCATTTTGTTGGACTTGGGTGTTGAAAATGAAACCACTAGATTGTTATTGAACGGTATCAATTCCGTTTTGGGTTATCTTTTTGCAACCGCCGGTTCGCTTCTCGTTGGTAAATTGGGAAGAAGATTTGTGTTCCTTTACTCTACATCTGGGTTTGTTGCTTGTTTTGCAATCTTGGCAGCTTGTCTTGCTACATTCCAAAACCAGGGTAATAAAACTGCTGGAAGAGCAGGTATAGCCATCATCTACATTATCAATAATGTTTTCTTCTCGTTTGGTTACACCCCCCTTCAACCTTTGTATCCTGCTGAAATTTTGTCCAGTGTTATGAGAGTGAGAGGTATGGGGTTGTTCCAGTTGGTCCAAGGAACTGCTTCTTTTGTTAACACTTATGCCGCACCAGTTGCTATGCAAAATATCAAATATTGGTTTTACGTTTTCTTTGTGTTTTGGGACATTTTTGAGGTATTGGTCATTTACTTCTTCTTTGTTGAAACAAAGGGTTTGAGTTTGGAAGAAATCGACTTGGTATTCCTCTCTGAAAATCCAGTGAAATCGAGTATAATTTGTTCAAAGGATAACGACGCTGCCAAAACTGAAAAGAAGAGATTGGCACAAATTAAACTCGAAGAGGGTATTACTCACGAAAAGGTTGAGCTGGTTTAAGAGTTTGTAATAGGGAGTTTAATTGATGCTTGATTTTTCAACTTTTAGTCCTTGCATATGCATAAACCTATCAACCTTGCATAATGGCACATTCTTGCATATGAGCTACTCCATTTTAGTTGAAAGTGTTCACCACTTTGCGCATTCCTTGGCATGTACGGCGCTACAATAATGGACCAGAACATACACAGTGAGTGATTACTAAAAATAGCTGTTGTGCATATTTGTCCGCTTTGGTCAAACCAACATCTCTTGGCTCAAAATGGAGTTTGGTTCATCCTACACAACATGGTCAACAGAGTCCTATTCTCCTTAATAGCCATTTTTTGCTACTTTCCCATGACTTTTGGTTTCGAAAGTGATCTCAAAGGATGCATTGAGGTCCCTTTTGAAAAAACCGACCATGAGGAATACCCCGGATTAATTAGAAGGCTGGATCCTTCGAGCTTTAGATTGACAAATGACATTCGGTCCTACATCATCTACCTAGCCTTCGGAAAAGAAAAGCAAACTGTAGGTTTGGCCCTAGATATAGCATCAAATGAGGTGCTTGTACCGAGAGCAGGAAAACACTCATCTTGGATATATGGTTCCTATGACCCTGAAGTATCGACAACGTCTGCAATTAGCAACTCAAAGTCGTACCCACCGACCTATTGGCGAGATACAATTGCTATGAGGTCAGGTTCTCATGATATCTCCATTCAAAATTTCCGGTTCGGTATCATTGAAGACGGTAAATATGGTACTCTTGGATTGGGTCCAAATGCTAATTTTCCAGAAACTGAAAGCTTCATCAACCACTTGAAAAATCAAGGATCGATTTCTTCGAAATCTTTCTCTATTTATGTTAACAGCGACTCTGCAACTAAAGGTTCAGTTATCTTTGGTGGAATTGACACAGCAAAAATAGATGGAAAATTGGTAGAGCTTGCAATGACTAGCAAAACTCAACCATTGATCAAAATGGATTCAGTCACCATCAAAGACCAAATAATCAATATTGATGCTGATACATTGTTAGACACGGGAATTCAAACTGCCAGCTTTCCAAAACCGGTAGCAGATGCTTTACTTGAAAACTACGATACGGCAATCTACAATGCAGATGTCGGAGCATATCTCGTAAATTCTGATCTGGGCCGGAACCAAAAGGTAACGTTAAACTTTAATGGTGTTGCCATTGAAGGAAGCTTTTATAATGCTTTTCGTCACAGTATAGTTGATCGAAACGGAAAATCGTATGGACCAGGATACTTGATAAGTCATAGTGACCAGGTTATTTTGGGAGATTTGTTCATTTCCAAAATGTATGTGGTTTTCAACTATGACACGAGAACCATCTCCATCGGGCGCGCCAGGTACACAGCAGAGTCGACCTGTGTTCCGGTGTGAAAAAAGACTTTGGCTGCGAAATTAAATTAAGGTGCAGATGTCATTCTGCACGTTCATGCACGTTGCGAGCGGGGTGCGTCGGCAATAATCGGTGAGTATACAGCAGTAAGAGACGACTCTAGCGTTACTTGTAGTAATGTTCAGCACGCCCCAACATATAATCTCGGCCCTTCAGCAACCTCACCAAAAAGCTAGGAACTTGCCATCCATAAAAAAGTCCAACTCCGCCTTTTTCTGAGATGGGTATTACGGTGGTTTGCTTGGGCTTTTGATATGGTTTTAGATGGCTTTTGTTTCTGTTTGAGAGGGTATTGACAAAAGTTGCAAATGTTGGAATCTGGTAGTGCAATAAATCAAACAAACTCCTTGCTCCAATAGCCAAAACATCTCCCAAACCAATAACTTCGTTGTGGTCTTTGAGACGAAAGTACTGATCCGTCTTGAGAAAGCCTTTGTCGTCAACATACTTTTGTTCCAAAAAGTCGGTATTTGGTTTACAAATGGCTGTGTTGATCACAAGGTCTACCTCCATAGAGGTTCCGTTCTCAAGGTGGACTTTTGTTTTGCTAGGTAAAGTCTCACACCAGGTATACTTGATATCATTAATCACATTTATGTTTAGTTCCTTCATCAAAACTTCTGCTTTCTTTGAAGCGTTTTCTCCCATTAAAGTTAATGGTCCAGTTTTTCCAGTTATAACAGTAATGTCTTTTGTTTGCCCATAATAGTATCCCAATTCTCCTGCAACCTCTGCACCGGTAGGACCACCTCCAAGGATAACAATTGATTTAGCCTTTTGTATTTCTTGGTTCATCTTCTTTACTTCTTGAACCACTCGTTTTCCTTCGAGTTCATTCTGAAGACAATTGGTTTCCATACTGACACCGCTCGCTATAACCAAATAGTCGTAGTTGAGTGTTCTAGTTTCATTCTGGGTGGTATAATGTACTGTCTTTTCTTCAAGGTCAGCCTTTACAACTCTTCCTTCGAGCAATTCAATTTTCGAGGAGAACCTTTTCAAAAGATCCGATAACGAAAATAAGGCTTTTTCAACCTTTTCAGGCTCAACAAGAATCCTAGGTGCTGCAATGTTAAAGTAGGCATAAGTGTTTGGAGAAATTAAAGTGACACGAACATCATCCTTTAACTTTGTACAGATTGTCTTGGCACCCCACACACCAGCATACGAGCCACCAATTATCACAATATGTTTTTTCTTAGCCTCCATAATTTTTAGATCATGGCTGATTTATTTTATATTTGCAGCCGTTAACTGAAGGCGTATGGATGTCCGATCTCGGACTACGTTTCGGAAATAATCAAGATCCGAAGCGAAAATCGATCCGAAGTCATTTTTTCTGTAAAGGTTAAAAAAGCTTCGAAGGCTCGTAATTGAAGGATAAAGGTGGATAGTTGTTGGGTATTTTAGTTTTAACAGAGATGTCGCCTCAAGCTTGAAGGTATTTAACCAAAAGTGGCATAGGCCATGAGAATCAAGTTCACAACTACTGTCAGCCTTGTTTAAGTGTTTCGTGACTTGAGTAATACTCTTCAGGTGTCAATGCACTTGGAAGTGCATCAAGTATGTTCATTTGCAGCCGCGCCGCACATACTGCAGGTCGCATTAATGGTTGCAAAATGTCGCAAACCTAAATAAGCGATTTAGACTTATAGTTCAGTTCTTTTTAGGGGTATCATGCAAACCAGAGGGAGTTTATTCAGTGGAGTGCGGTTAAAGTCAAAATGAAAGATTAGACAGCTAAATGGGAAACGAATAAATATTGATATTTGCAAAATTCACAAATATTACAATTCAGTGCGAAATGGATAAAACTTGAAGTTTGTTGAAAGCGATCCTAAATCAATTGAAATTATTATCTCTTTTAACATTGATTGCTACAAAACCCAACACCTCAAGAAACCCAAGAAAAAACAAAGCATGTCTACTAGACTCAAAAATTCTTAACTCATATATCTATAATCTATTTGTTGAGTTTCTGGTCAATCGCATCAACCACAGACTGTTCCATACTGATATACTTGAAGCCAAGCAACTTTTCAGTCTTAGAAAAGTCCTTCTTAGACCACAATTCGACAGGGGCCTTTTGTCCTGGAGTACCAATTGGAACATTCCTAGACTCATCAGGGAACCTCTTGTGGATAATATCAGCAATTTCTTGAGCGATGAATTGATGAGCAGCAAGCACCAATCTCTGATTCGCAGCCTCATCGTTCTCAAAAGCAACCAAATGTGCAGCAGCAGTGTCTCTAACATCAACAAAACTACCATTGAGATCAGGTAAAGAATCGGTGGGCTTGAGCTTCAAAAAGTTTTGAACCAACTCCGATGACAAATTAAGAGTATCCTTCACTTCAAAGGCTTGGGGACCAAAAACATACGAAGGAAGGACAGTTGACAAAGTAAAGTTTGGCTTTGTTCTTCTAACAAAATTCCATGCTGCTCTTTCTGCAAAAGTCTTGGAGGCACAGTATGCCATTAAAGCACTCAGCTTGGCTTCAGTTGGAGTCACAGGATTCCAATTTGCTTCAGTGACCAAGCGATCTGGATCAGATAAGTCCTTGGAAAGATCCCAAATCGCAGCATAAGACGAAGTAATTACCACTTTTTTAATCTGGGGAGCATATTTTGCAATTCCTTGCAAAGCATTTACAGTACCTCTTTGAGCAGGATTCAAAAGATCATTTTCCACATCGTCAGATGTAAAGGTGACAGGCGAAGCAGTATGAATGAAAATCGTCACCTCAGGATGTTTCTTCAAACTCTCAGCAAATGCATCTTCAGCAGCAATATCAGCAACAATCTCATACTGGAAATCAGGTCCGAAATGTTTCACCAAACCGTCTCCCTTTTCGGTACTTCTAACCGACCCAACTACCTTGTATTTCTTCTCAATCAATTGCTTGACAATGTGTTGGGCAATAAAGCCACTAGCGCCCGAAACATATACTGAAGTCATAAAACTGTGAATAGAATTAATTTGATACTATATTCTAGTCAACTCATTTATAGATGATATTTGCCATACTAATCATAAAATGCTCAACCAGTCCTCTAATGTGCTCATTACGAATATGAATTGACTTCATAACCAAAAATGGTTTTAAATGTCAGCAGAGCGATATGTCCGAAATGACATACAAATTTGCTCGCCGGTATGACCGCTACGGCCGATAGATTTATTTAGTAATAACTAGACTTTCTTGTGTTGAATCATGACGTAGTGAGTAATACAGATTGCATTCAAAGTCAAATGGTATTAAATTGAAGTTTCGTCAGATTCATTAGGTGTTGCAAAGTGCATGCATTAATTCCGAAACTTACACCTGACATATGCGAGCAGCGGGGCCAGTGTCTTGGTGTTCTGGTGTACTAGCGGTGGAGAAACTTGGCAAGCAGGTTATCATCCTCAAGTTTTTGGCGCTTATCCTAATAATTGGACATGGTCGTACTAAAATCTACAACTCATCAATAGTTAACGCCCTCAAATAAAGGAATCTTAAAATTGACAAACAACTGATACGACATACATTGGTAATCGCCGTAACTAGCATGAGGACGCTCGCAATTGGGTGATACACGGTAAATGTAATGTGTCGTAACGTTAACGATGTGGGGATCTGCGCTCGAGTCGTCATAAAATGTCGTGATGATATACTATCGGACATCCGTACGGCATATAACATCGGCCCACATTCAATCCTGCATACTATCCCAACAAACACGCCCTCCGTTTAATGTATGCACAGCGCCCTCGAACAAATGCACGGTTACATGCAGAACTTCCATAAAGTAATTCGTTTTTTGACGAGAACTCCACAGCCAAAAGCGCTACGGAACCACAAAAAGAACACAAATACTCGCCTTCTCCCACCCTTTAAGTTGTCGCTATCCGCACTTGCAACGTCCCCACAAAAAAAAGTCTGTCCAGTCCTATGCTTCTGCACGCAGGCATCGGGTTTTCGTGCATGCATTTGCGTGCGCCGAATCGTATGACAGATGCACCGAAGCAGCGGGGAGAAGGCGAGTGTACTGCTATTAACCGGTTATGGAAGCTAAAAGCGAGTGCGTCACTAACTGAC